>CAIGQZ010000461.1:7311622-7338091 GCA_903798205.1 Danio tinwini | reverse complement strand
AGATAGATAGATAGATAGATAGATAGATAGATAGATAGATAGATAGAGAGACAGACAGACAGACAGACAGACAGACAGACAAGAACAAATAAACAGACAGAAAGACAGACAGACAGACAGACAGACAGACAAGACAAGACAAGACGATAGATAGATAGATAGATAGATAGATAGATAGATAGATAGATAGATAGATAGATAGATAGATAGATAGATAGATAGATACAGACAGACAGACAGATAGACAAGATAAGATAAATGGATGGATGGACGGGGACAAGACATGACAAGACAAGACAGACAGATGGAAGGATGGACGGACGGACAGACAGATAGATAGGATAAGACAGACAGACAGACAGACAGACAGACTAAATGGATGGATGGATGGATGGCCGGACGGACAGACGGACTGACAGAAAGATAAGATAGATAGACAGGCAGACAGACAGACAGACAGACAGACAGGTAGGCAGGCAGGCAGACAGACAAGACCAGACCAGACAGACAGACAGACAGACAAACAGACAGACAGACAGACAGACAGACAGACAGACAGACAGATTTACAACCCTGATACAATTTAGTACGATTCGCTAATCCCCCAATGAGTGCCACGCCTCCTTTTTAAAATCTTACATTTTCGTATGACTAATTTGTCTGAATTAACCACTAAACGGACAAAATGTAAAATAGTTGTGTTTCGTCATTAGATCAGGCTGGATATTTATTAATTTCTTTAAATGATGAAAAACATGTTTGGACACATATTTGAGAAACAGAATATTGAATATTTCACAATGTGAAGTTTCACAAACTAATTTCAAGCAGAGCACGTGATAAGTTTGATCACGGTTGGTCTTTCATCCATAATCATTAGTAAGCCAATCAGATTAATCCAAACTTACTATAAATAGCTCGTACAGTATAACTCCCTTATCGCTGTTTTTTGAAGAATCCCCCCATCCACCCTATCTCCCGCTTTTCCTCCTTTACCAAGGGGAGCTCTTCGAGAACTACCTGATCTCGTACCTCCTTACATGCTTATCGACCAGGCAGGAGCCCTGGGCTCTATTATCTCTGAACTCAGGGTTCTCTCCCTGTGCGAACTCTTGAATGAAGATTAAATAAAATGATCTTTATTAAGCTCTTTAAATGATGAAATACATGTTCTGACATATTTGAGAAACAGAATATTGGATATTTTATAATATATTTAGGATATTTATCAATATTTGCAGAAATAAGAAAAAAAAATATATGTATATATAAATAATTGGACTGCAGTGTGTTACATAATAAACTTGATAGGTCACCATGGAAACTTTAAAGCAACATGCTCTAAATAATAGTCACATAAAAAAATTCACGCAAAGGGGTCAGCAGGAGTATTTAGAAATACAAAGAAATTATTGTTGCTTATATCTTCCTAAGAGTAAAAGCACAAACCCTGCAGGCACAGGACGTCAACAAGACGTCATATTGATGTTGTACCCCAACATACCCCAACACCGTGGGGACATTGATTCAAAAATGAAACGTGACTCATTCATTCAAAAATCAGGTCAGGCCGACGTCTAGGTCCAATGTCCAACCTAAAATCAACCTAATATCAACCAAATATTCAATTAAATTCACCTTTATTTGTGTAGCATATACAATGTAGATTGTGTCAAAGCAGCTTCACATTCAAGATTATAGTAAATTGAAACAGTGTCAGTTCGATTTTCAGAGTTTCAGATCAGTTTAGTTCAGTTTAGCTCAGGTCAGTGTGGGTTAATAGACACTACTGAGAGTCCAAACACTGAAGAGCAATTCCATCGATGCGCAGCTCTACAGATCCCGAACCATGCAAGCCAGTGGCGACAGCGGTGAGGAAAAAACTTCACCAATTGGCGAAAGTGAAGAATTACAAAAACCTGGAGAGAAACCAGGCTCAGTTGGGCATGACCATTTCTCAAACGTCTTGAGCAGAGCTGCAGTCTAGGCGCCGGAAGCTAGAGAATGCTGGACCTCAGAAAAGACTCGTCTGTCAACATCTAATATCAACATCTAATCATGTTATACCTTGACGTTGTGTGAACGTTACCACTATGACATCTATCAGACGTTGGATTTTGGTCACTTTCCAACACAACCTAAAATCAACCAAATATCAATGTAATTTGACGTCATTAATTAGACGTCAAAATAACGTTGTCCTTAGACGCTGGCTAGACATTGAATTTTGGTCACCTGATGTCATGACCTAAATCTAACCTAAAATTAATGTCTTATAATGTTGTGTTTCTGCTGGGAACACATGGAGAATAATTTATATTATGTATATTAACGTGCATGTAAAAATAAACTAAGTACACTTTGGGTTTACAGTGTCCTGAGTGTTTGCTAGCCAGTTTGATTTATCGTTATAATGAACTTGTAAATCTGATGGTAAGATTTCCATTAAGGCCCTGACTCTACACATCTATGCATGCCTCAAGTTGTCTTTTCACTATAACAAATGATTGTAAAGTGTGGAGAGTGTTTTAAAAAGCTCAGGGTGTTCGACTGGAGATACTGTAGTTATTCAGGCTAAAAGTATACTTCAGTGGGTGGAGTGGCTGATGACAGATGAATGGGTTAAATGGAATGTCCTCCAGTGTTCTTCAATCATCATCAGGATATTGGATGAGGAGCCTGAACACTGGAGACAGACGGCAGATCCTTTTTTGTTCTTTGTGCTCAGTCCTCCAGGGATCCTGACCTGTGTTTCTGTAGAAATAAACCGGAGCTGACTCTCCTCAGATTGCACTTTCACAGACAAATAAAACATCGCAGATTGCTTTAAAGGAGACCTACAGTGTGATGCGCCTTTTTTAAAGATAAGTAAAATAAGTTTCTGATATCCCTAGAGTGTATGTGAAGAAATACCACATAAATCAAAATTTATAACTCTTTAAAACTGCTCCTTTTAGGCTCTGCTACAAATTGTGCTGTTTTGGTCACAAATCAGTGATCCCCAACCCCCGGGCCACGGATCCATGGATCAATTGATATCAGGCCGCATAAGAAATCATTAATTATTTCTGTTTTATTTATTATCTGAGTCTGAATAATCTTTTATTTTGAAAAGTCTTTTATTTTGAAAAATTACCATATTCTCTTGGTTACATCTCGGTCACTTGAGTCAAAGAGCTTAGAACGACCAAGAGGCGACACTCAGGAGAATGTTCCATTGCAACAGCCCCGCGATTCCGCCATTTTGGAGTGGAAGCGATCGGCCGTCCATTGGAACATATTGCTGTCGCGATGGCAAGCAGCTGCTTTGTTTTTTATTTATTTATTTAAAAAGCGCATTAAAGCTGAGATACAACCTGAAAGACGACGATACAACAGTTACTATAACAATCATCAGCACTTTTAATAGTTTATTTTACAGACTTATAATATGCTGTTGTTCTATTGGAGTTTTCATTCCAAAATGGCCACCGCGTGACACTAGCAGCATCTAGTGGCTGTTTCCCAAATCGCAATAGAGTGTCGCCTCTTGGTAATTCTAAGCTCTTTGCTTGAGTGCCAAAATTTAACACACAAGCAGCAAAATGAGTAAGAAACAAGAGATTTTAAAAGTTTCTTTGCAAAGGGGAAAAGGCCCAGAGAAGGACTCACGAACTGCCAAGGAATGGATCCGCAACCCATTTGTCAACAAATCGGGTAAATCCAGCATGTCTGTGAAAGAAGAGATCGCAAATGACGTGGCCGTTCACATATCTCATCTTTTCCGCCTTCATAATTTTTAATGGAGGCACTCAGCTTGTGCGTGCATATTGGAAGCGGATTGGAAAGATGAAAACATCTTCAGAATGCTGCGAGTGCACTGCGAATCACGTGCCAAGAACTCGAACCAATCATATTTGTATTTTGTATGGAATATACACATTTTGGTAGACTAATTCTCTCAGACAAACACTGCAGTGCATTTTAACTTTCTTCATAAATAAAACTTCAGTGTTGCAGCAATGTTTTGTCAGCTTGTCATCCTCTGAGAAAACAGTTGATGGTCACCTAGCAATCTACGTACACCCACCCCCGGGCCGCAGTAAAATTGTGAAGCGTTGGCCGTTCCATGGTGATAAAAAGATTGGGAGTCACCGCTTTAAATTCAAATGAGATTGTGCTGTTTTCAAAAGAGGGCGGAGCTACAAATGCCCAGGCATCATTATCTCTGTAAGAAACTGAAAATAAGTTGCCTCAGAAAAAGGAAGTCTATGGAGAAACGGGTGTTTGTGCATCTTAAAAAAATCCACATTTATAATGCTTCTTAGTCGCTGACATTATCTTTAGCAGGTACGGTGTGAAAATCTAACGGCAGACGGCTGCTTCTCACTCAGAGCTGTCTATGCTAATGAGGGAGAGAACATCACTAATGGGTGGGATTTTCCTCTCTGATGACACGTACAAAGATAAAATGTCAAAGTGTTTCTGCAGACTGTTTTTGATTATGTTTATTGAATCTTCACAATAATACAGATAACAATGGTTATCTATATAATTCAAAAGACACACAAATAAAAATATCAACACCAAACAAGGGAGAAAAAATGAAATAAGCCAAAAAACAAGAAGAAAAAAAAAGTTCAGATTATAAATAAAACAGGACTACCCCAAATAAAACAGACAGGAAAAAGGGGTAAAACATTCTTTATTTGCCAGATAATAATACAGTTACAGTATTCCTTTTAGTATGATAGGGCAAACACTAGGCCTAAACATTGAAAAAGCGTTCTGTTTTTTGTCTAAAACATGATTAAGATGTTCCCAGGGAATTAACTCAGAAATTATCTTGTGCCAACCTTTAAGTGATGGACATTTATCACTAATCCAATTAAGTCAAATATTCTTTCTCACGGCAAATGTTAATATATTATAAAATTTCTCATTAGCTGATGAAATAATGTGTCCATTAGGTTTACTCAAAACCAATGAAACTGGCTCAAAACCTAGCTGCATATTAAAGATCTTTTCCATTTTCCCCAGCACTAAAGACCAATACCTTTGCAGTCTGTTACATGACCACATAAATGTGTTAAAGTTCCTACATCAGTTTTTTTACATTTTAAACACCCAAGCAACCACCTAACAACGCCTTAGCAACTACTCAGAACACTCTAGCAACTGCCTAGAAATGTCTTACTCTTAACAACCAATCAAAACACCCTAGCAACGCCTTAGCAACCGCCTAGCAACCACTCAGAACATCCTAGGAACCGCCTCGCAACACCTTATCAACCACTCAGAACCCCCTATCAACAGGTTCAAGCAACATGCCAATCTATACTAGAAACATGTTAACATGTATGTAGTTATAACTGTTTCAAAGGTCTTAAAAACTACTTCAATTATTAAACTTTAAAAAGATTTCAAACTTTCAGACTCGGCTTTCTCAAGACACCCTAAAGTCTGTCTACGAACTTTACTTTTCTAGCTTGATATTGTATTTCTCTTGTACGTATACAAACAGATATTTTCTTAGCATTCGACCAAATGTTATCCCCTGTTTATTCATTTATTTATTTTCCTTCGGCTTAGTCCCTTTATTAATCTGGGGTCATCACAGCGGAATGAACCACCAACTTCATTCATTCATTCATTTTCTTTTCGGCTTAGTCCCTTTATTAATCTGGGTCGCCACAGCGGAATGAACCACCAACTTCATTCATTCATTTATTCATTTTCTTTTGGGCTTAGTCCCTTTATTGATGTGGGGTCACCACAGTGGAATGAACCGCCAACCCATCCAGCATATGTTTTACGCAGCGGATGCCCTTCCAGCTGCAACCCATCACTGGGAAACATCCACATTCATTCACACACACACACTCATACACTACGGTCAATTTTAGCCTACTCAATTCACCTGTACCACATGTCGTTGGACTTGTGGGGGAAACCGGAGCACCCAGAGGAAATCCACGCAAACACGGGGAGAACATGCAAACTCTTGAGGCTCGAACCAGAGACCTTCTTGCTGTGAGATGAACGTGCTACCCACTGCGCCCTGCATCGCCCCGAACCGCCAACTTATCCAGCATTTGTTTTACACAGCGGATACTCTTCCAGCTGCAACCCAATACTGGGAAACATCCGTACACACTTATTCGTACACATATACTCCGGACAATTTAGTCTAACCACTGAGCCACCAGTGGCTCATTATAATTATAATGGCTCATGACCACAGTGGCTCATATTAGTTATATTAAGATGGCACATCATCCCATGTTTCCTTATCAATGTCAGCATCTAACTCTTCCTCCCATTTGGTTTTAACTTTTTGTATAACAGGAGAATGGATTGAACATACAGACCTATAAAATCGACCCACAAACATCTTTCCTGATGATTAAAATAATAACCTCTCAATCAGGCCTCTCAATCAACGTGTTCAAACCCCTTATAAAAGTGATATTTTTGCATAATAGGTCTTCAATTCATCTGTGAATAATGGATCTCCATTGTGCACACTTTATGAGTAGCGGTTTGCGTGACGTAGTGTGTGTTTATACAGGCCTGTATTATTTGATATCTCTTAGAGCTTTACCGACATAAATAAGCACTTAATTTTAGCTTTACCTAACGGCGGTCTTACATGACCTTGTGCTTTGACATTTATTAATATCATAAACCTCATATAAAACCTTGCTGGCTCTGCAGTAACGTTAACAAGACCACATCAGAGTGAGCTAAGCTTTGGTAAATACATACTGAGAAAGACAATCTTTCGGCTTTTCAACTCTCTCCACCCACTGACTGCTGTGACGGAAACCAACACACACACACACACACATTTCACAGACTTGCTGAAATCAGCTTTAAGGAGAAGGTGCAGGATGTTGAAATGTCTGTTGAGAAGTCAGAGGCTTGCTGTTTTTAATCTAGCTAATATTTTTCCAACGAAATCTCACGGCAATTCGTTACTTTTTAATTTAGTGGCTAATTCGTATGAATTCGTACAATCTCATTTGTACAATTTAGTACGATTCGTTAATGCACTGATGACGGTTGGGTTTAGGGGTGGGCTTGAGTGCCACGCCTCCTTTTTAAAATCTTACATTTTCATAGCTGAATTTGTACAAATTAGCCACTAAACTTACTTAAAATACTTACGCTTTCTTGTGAGATCGCAGGCTGAATTTTTCATAGTAACTTTACTTTTAAAGAAACAGTTTAACCTAAAATAAAAATATTCAATCTTTACACAGCAAATTTTGGTGTTAATTTCAATCTCAGAGTGTGAAAATTAACACTTTTTCAGTGTTTATATAAGTCCAAACTAAATAGAGTTAAATTTACAACTGAAATTGAGTTATATATGTTTTACACTTGCATAGTGTTAAAAAAAACACTGCTAGTGTAAACGCTGTATTCCACTCCCTTTTCATATTTGTATGGAGTAAATATATTAAAACTACACTCTCAGTATTAATAGCTTAACACTAAGAGTGTCCTTCTTAAAAATAACAGTGGTCATTTAAGTGTTTATATATACACTGTAAAAAAAAATCGTAATTTTAGGGTTTATTTCCGGCAGCTGGGGTGCCGGAAATAAACCGTAAAATAACAGCTGTTAAATTACAGAAATTTACTGTAAAATAACAAAGGTTGAATTACAGAAATTTACCAGAAATTTAAACTTAAGTACATTTCTGTAATTTAATATCCGTTATTTTACAGTAAATTTCTGTGATTTAATATCCGTTATTTTACAGTAAATTTCTGTAATTTAATGTCCGTTATTTTACAGTAAATTTCTGTAATTTAATATCCGTTATTTTACAGTAAATTTCTGTAATTTAATATCCGTTATTTTACAGTAAATTTCTGTAATTTAGCGGCCGTTATTTTACGATTCATTTCTGGCATCCCAGCTGCCGGAAATAAACCATAAAATTACAGATTTATATTTAAATGTATTTTAAGCCATATAGATTGTTTTTTTGCATTACGGGAGAGTGTGCATTGATCATTTAAAAAAGGTTTGGAGAATGTAACAATAACTGTGCTAACGTTAAATGGTAATTCCTTTGGTCATTCTGCATAAAGTTATACCGTTCATGTCAACTGTAAAAAATTATCTGTGATATATAATAAAATGCTAAACTAAAGTTAAACTAAAACGTGTTTCATAAATGCCTTTATTGCCATAATTTAAGCACATGTTGGCTAGCCACAACAAAAAGGAACACAATGACAGTTCAAAATGTTAACAGGAGACAATTCAACCAGTTAAATGAATCATTACCGCCAATTTCTCATAACATATTCTCAAATACCAAACCTCGAGCCAAATATAAAAAACCCATTTAAACTGATAAAGGTTTGACTTTACATTTATTTTCCCACTAACCATTTTGTCTCCTAGCTCCAGTTAGCAGAAATAACTAGCTCTTTTCTAGTGTCAATTATGTCAACTCTGCAGGTGTTTATGTCATGTAAATCAACACCACAAATAACACTTTTTAAAATGTAACACCTTAAAAACAACTCCAAACAACACTGGAAGTTTTGGTGTGTATGTTGTTTCACAAACTTTTTATTCAGTTGAACACAAAGCTCTGATCTATCCTCTTTTGTCCACTGCCTATTTTGTCATGTGGCTGCTTTGTGTCCATCTCTGAACTGGATTCTCTGTTGGATTTGTTTCTTCTTCTGACTGCTTTCTCCATACTAACAACTACACCTGGTCTTCGGCTGCACTTTGATGCCCAGTGTTTGCATTTTGCTTTCTTGTTTACTTCTTTGTTTGTTTACTTTACTTTCTCAATTGACATTTTAATTTAGCCTACACTTTGAGTTCATATATATATATATATATATATATATATATATATATATATATATATACAGTTGAAGTCAGAATTATTAGCCCCCCTGTTTATTTTTTCCCCAATTTCAGTTTAACATAGAGAAGATTTTTTCAACACATTTCTTTTTGAAACAATAAGTTTTAATAACTCATTTCTAATAAATGATTTATTTTATCTTCGCCATAATGACAGTAAATAATATTTCACTAGATATTTTTTCAAGACACTTCTATACAGCTTAAAGTGACATTTAAAGGCTTAACTAGGTTAATTAGCTTAGCTAGGCAGGTTAGAGTAATTAGGCAAGTTATTGTATAATGATGGTTTGGATAATAATTCTGACTTCAACTGTATATAGTTAATTATTTAATATAATATAAACATTTTATGCTGTTTGCTTATAATTAGACGTGTACTGTATGTATTAAATGTGAAATATATAATAAAAAAGTTAGATTATATACATTTACGTGGCATTTTTACACTTAAAAGTTAATATATGCAGTTATTTTATTAAAATGGAAAAATGAATGAACAATATTTAATATTAAGCAGTACTGGAAAATTATCACTGCTTATCCTATATTCTAGGCAGTATTGATAAACTGGCAGGAAAAACATTAAAGGTGCTGTATGTATGTTTTTGACTCTTCTAAAGCACAAAAATATCATAATATGTGTGCAGATATTTAAGAAACATCCCAAGTGAACATACTTGTTTGACTGAAAAACAATGCCAGATAGTCAGATATTCTGCTTTGAAAATGTTTTTTTCCGTGCCGGAACGCTGTTTTTGTTTAGGTAAAGTTAACCTGCACAATGCCAGTTTAGCCAATTATATTTCAGCACTCCGGGTTGCCTTTTTGGAAAACCGCGTATTTCATTCAGAAAGGCTCTGAAAGCATGCGTCCGTGACCAAAAATGGACAGTATCAGAAGTCGAAATGAGACAGATTCAGTTCCACATGAGGTTATTAATTAGCAAATGATATAAATATTGCGAACGTAAACATTAGGTGAGCAGGTTACATTGTAACTGCATGTCCTAACAACACGCGTTGTAACGAGATAGGCAGTGATGAGCAGTTTGGCTGTTTGCACCAGACAAAACACGACAGAAATGTAAATACAAGAATTCAGAAGCACAGAATAAGCACTCACTCACAAAACTGTAAGGTTTTAGAATATATTCAAACTTACATTGTTAGCATTTAGCACTGAATAAAGCACACAAGGTTTACCTGAGGTGATCACTGTCAAAGGTTTCTGTTGTCCAGCTGTGAGAAATAGAACCAATTCTGTGTTAGAACCAAAACTAAATAAATATGGAAAATATTCCCTCTGTCACGTATTGTTGCTTTTATTTAGAACACAGTTTAAATCACTCGCTTCTGTACTCAAACTGGCATCCCGCGCATGCGTTTATTTTGATCCAGGAGTGCAATACCTAGTTCAACCACTGGGTATCAAACTTACACACTGCACCTTTAAATAAGAACGTCATCTCACGTTTGCTGAATGTAACACGACAATGTTGCTGCAGCCTTCTCACTCACTTAAGGGGTGACACTGCCTTTGAAAAAATGCAGTGTTGTACAGACATTGCTACAACGCTACAACATAGATGTGTTTGTTGGATAGCCTCACCCTAAAGACTATCCATGTGACCAGAAGTGAAGAAAGGTCATTTCTTCAGGTGGAGGGAAGATTATGGTGTTTGATTAAAGGTTATATTATTACAAAATATTTAAGTGCACATTTTATAACAGATGTTTTATAACAAAAACATGTGGTATAGGTGAATTGGCTAAGCTCAATTGTCCATAGTGTATATGTGTGTGACTGTGAATGTGTGTATAGAAGTTTCCCAGTAATGGGTTGCAGCTGGAAGAGCATTTTCATTTTCTCTTTCTCTTATGGTTTTAAACCCTTTTGCGTTTCTTCTGTTGAACACAAAAGAGGATGCATTGAAAAATACTGGTTGCTGGGACCCATCGACTTCCACAATAGGAAAACAAATTACTATAGAAAAGTCAATGATCCCCAGCAATCAGTATTTTTCTAAATATCATCTTTTGTGTTCAATACAAGAAAGAAACTTATAGAAAGTGAAAGTTGAGTAAACGATAACAGAATTTTCTTTATCCTGTCTAAGTCAGGAGTCCTGTCAATGGCTGTGTCCAAAATTCCACAATCTCGTGAGTAGATACTTATTTTATGAAGCATTTACTTTTGACAATAAAAAAATTATACAAAATATAAATCAATATACTACACCGTCATTATCATGTGACCTATACCAGACTAGCAGACTTACTTTACAAATCCTGTCCCGAAGCTTCATGGGATAGTAAAACTACACTTTTGTTGTTATTTTTAGTCTGTTATAAAACAGCATCCAAAATGACAAACTTCCCTTTAGTGTATATTGAAAACCTCTAAAGATATATGTCAGAATTTGAAAAATAGCAAATATTTGTAAAGTATAACGTGAATGTAGTAAATCCTGAATACATTCATGATACACACTTTTATATAATCTAAAATATACATTTTAGTTGTTGTGAAGTTACACTAGAGAATTTTGAACCTTTTGAGTGAACTTCACAAGTGGCATGCTCCTTCCTGTTTAATGATTTTGATGACCCCATTTATGACACATTTACAAATCATGTCATGACTTGACAACCTTGAATTCAACACCGAATAAGTTTACTTAAACGTTATAAAAGATTAGATAAATGCATTAGGTGACAGTTCACCCCAAAATGTTAATTTACTCACTACTAACATTCAAGTGGTTTCATACCCTTATGAGTTTCCTTCATCTGTAGCAGAAAAAAAGAAGATATTTTACTATTACCTTCCATAGTAGGAAAAACTAATACTATGGAAGTCGGGGGTTACCAATATTCTTACTTTGTGTTCAACAGAAGAAAGACACAGACAGGTTTGTGTGTCAAATGAAGGTTGAGAACTGAATTATGAACATTTTTGGGTGAACTGTCCTGTCGATATAATTATTGCAATTTATTACTATTTCTATGTTACTTAGAAATAATATATTGTAATATAATGTTATTCGCAATCAGCACACAAAATCAAAGTTACAGAAAATACGTTTTTAATAAATTCAAACCGTATGTTTACTAGCCTAATTCTCCTCTAAAAATTGAGTTTGTATGGGCATAGTTAGTATGAAAGAGAGCGCCCTCTCACGGCTGAAAGAGGAACTACACGAAGGCGGCTTTGGAGGCTTTTTTTAAAGCCAGATGGAAAATACGAAATGTAAGAGGACTGGAGGAAGGATAAAATAAAGAAAGACTTGATCTTCCTGTCTGTGTGTGGTTGTGTGCCCTTTAGGTTAAATTAAATACTATCTTTTGAGAGCGTGTTGGAACCTTTGTGTTGCCCATTCATTGGCTTCATAACAGGAAGTTTTTCGCCCCATTACCATCTTAATAACAGCTGCAGAAGTTACACAACTCACCCGATCCAGTCCGACGACAACACAACTCCTTATCTGTCCCTACGGTTTTTTTTACCTCAGTATTATCTGTATTATCTTGTTTTTCTCTGTAGTCCGTCCATCTGGAGTGTGTTAACGGACGGTTTGGCTGAAGAACTCGAACATTCATCATTTGTTGCATCATAGATGTAGGATTCAGTCATACAACAAAACAAACTGCGGCCTGCCATTGTACAGGTTATTCAGGTGATATCATGTTGTCTAAACAGGACAAAACAAGCTGCTAAGTGGATCTTGCTAATAGAAAAACGTTTGGTTGAGACTTCAGGTTGACTGAGAGGAATTGGCCGTCTAAAATGAGGTAAAATTCTTGAGCCAAATGTCAAACTAGTAACAGATCAATGTACACAGTGAAAATATAATATGAAAGATCGTAATAATTGTGTAAAATGTCATAATTTGGGATGTAATTATGGCTAACAGTTACTTCGCTCAAAAATGAAAATTCTGTCATCATTTACCCCAAATCTGTTGTAGTTCCTTGAAAAAACAACCTACTGAAAAATGTTGCAAAAAAGCAGCCATTGACTTTCATAGTATTTTCCTCCTGGCTGTTTTCTTCCCAACATATGTTTGTTTTTAACAAAAGACAGACATTTATAAAAGGTTTTTCCTTGATATTTTAAAAGAATAAAACAATAGTAATGTATAACTTCATGGTTTACAACCAGTTAAACCAGTCAAAATCCGAATGAAACAATACTATTAAACTCAGTAGATTTTTCTTTAGTTATTTTATTTTGTATTTTTCATAGCTTTTAGAACCAGTGGATATCAAAATGACACAAAAACAAATTCTATAAATCTTTATTTTTTTTAAAGTATATTCATTTACTTCAAATCAAATCTATAGAGGTGAGCGGCAATTTTTTTAACCTAATTTTAAAAAATAATTTTTTAGCAGAAATACATTTTTGCTGTGGTTACTAACTCATAAGTGTGGTCTATCAAAATCAAGTGTTATTTTGTATCAATGTAGAACTACTACAAAATAACTTCCCTTTAAACAAAAGTTGCACATTGTTACTTTTGACCCCATCACCAGGGGCGAAAGTAACACGACAATATTGACTAGATTTACTGGCATAATCTTGTTTATTTTAACTATATCTGACTATGACCATAATGTTCACTGCAAACATATTTTGTCATTTATTTTTGCAAAAAAAAAAAATAATAATAATAAACGGCATTTTCATTTAAAATTTCACTTTCATCAAATATTTCAGAAGCAATCCAACAATGCAAAATGAAAAAAAAGTTCTATAATTTTTTAATATTTTTAATTATTATCGGCAATATGCATTAATTTTATAAAACATATAAATAAAACACGGAAAAAGGCGATTAGCAGTGGGACATTAAATAACAGTGTTACATTCGTCCCCACAGGAACTCTTGCCATTTAACCTGATTTACTCTAAAATTAAAAAACTCAAGAGATTGCAAACTTAAGGATGTGTTACACAACAATTTTATATTCGTATTTATATTTTATTAAAATTTTTTATGAAATGTCTTTTTTATATGCCACCGATAAAATTAACTATTAACTAGGTGCTGAAAAAATTAGTCCATTATTGATTAAAATAACCTTATTAGGAAAAATATAAAGGAAAATAGCAACCCAGACTGATTCTGAAAACATACCGCTATATACATTTCTGGAGAGCGCCACATACGTCCCAGGAGCTACGTGTTTTTCCAGTTTAACATCCACCAGAGGCCGCTGTGTACACTTTTTCAGATCTCAGATTTCTCTTGCGAGTGCCATTTGCACCTGCTGTTCTCGCGTAAATCCACCAGAGGCCGCTGTCAGCTGACTATATGACTGACAGATCGACTGACCCACCCTCCTTCTTTCCTAAACCCAACAGATAGTGTTTTCAAAAGCACCGATTGATGAGTGCCCACCCACTTCTCTAAACCCAACCGACAGTTTTAAAAAGGAATCCCGAAAAAGAAAAGCCCTCGCCTGATTTTAACCACGTTTTCAGATTTTACCATGTTATTTACTTGTTTATTTTATTTTTTGGCTTCTGTTTTTGAACCGTTCTTCGCCAGACTCAAACCCCATCGTCATGGTCAACTCCTCTCAGCGTCTCAAGTCCGCCGACGTACATGGCGAGCTACTGAACAAACTGTTAACAGCGAGAAAGCCGTCCATAGGGAGGTAAGTGGTCAGCTGGTAAGCGCGAAAAGGAACGGCGTCGTATAGCATTTGTTTTAAAGACTAAATGCAGCCATACGTACTTCTGGCTACATAGTGTGCGATCTCCAGAAATGTATATAGGGCTACGTTTTCAGAATGAGCCCATGTTGCAACATTGGTTACTCATTTTTGCTAATGTATTCTGACTACTTTTGGATTACATTCAGATTACTTTTTATCTAACCTCTTTTAAACAGATCATATTCACATAAAAAAAAACAAAATCTGTTGTAGTTAGTTACTAACCAGCACTACATGCGTTCTGGGTTTTAAACAAATAGACTAACCCTATTAATCCCAAACCACAAACAAGCATTTACCGGAGCCATTCTTACAATATTTATTCAGAGGTGAAGACACAGCTCTATTGTATACGACTTTGTGAATACATACACAGATTTAACAGTATTGCATATTATGTTGAAATGTGTGGATATACTCAGGCACATCCATTTATGACATCAGCGCTGAGTGACATTGAGTTTCTATCATCTGAAACGTGTAGTATTGCTGTACATCCTCACCAACATTGACTGACAAGCAGCAAGTCTGAATCTCTGCATTATACACAGTAATTACACATTATGTCAATTTGTAAAGTTACTCAAACGATTCGTTATGAACTTACAAACACATTTCTGTCTAAAAACACCTCTGGAACATGTTTTGACGCAGTGGGCCATCAGAGTATAGGAGAAATATGAGTATGTGTTGTACAAAAACAGGTTATTTCAAGTGAGACTCTCTTCAGGTGTAATTTTTGTTTTTCACAATAGAGCTTTGAAATATTAGTAGACATATTTTTCCCAAACATATTTTCATATCACATAACAGCTCTCTCAAACTCTCAATCTCTTCTGTGCAGTATATACAAAAAATCTGATGTGATATAAAATTAATAACAAGTGCATTTAACTTAAATGTATTCAAGTGTGCTGGAAAGCAGACATATCTGACCCTCTCTCGCTGATTATAACCATATCAAATGATAGGTTGACGTTTCATGATGATGAATCGTCTTTGATTTGTATCGTCATGATCTACCGTAAACTCTCTCTTTAGGTCTAAATGTATAAACATAAATCCTATGAACCTGTTTCTGATGTTCTATTAGAAATATGTTAGATAAAGCTGATTCTGAAGAAACGACATACAAACGTCACTGTCATGCAACATTATAGCTATGTTTCCATCCAAAGATGTGAATTAGATTCATGCGCAAACCTGGAGGATTTTGGATTAGTCTCTATTTCAGAGGTTGCCACAGTGGAATGAACCGCCAACTTTTCTGGCATATGTTTTAACTTACGTAGTGGATGCCCTTCCAGATGCAACCCAGTGCTGGGAAACACCCATACACACTCATTCACACACGCATATTCAATTAATCAATGCACATTTAGTTCAGTTTATTCAATTCACCAATAGCGCATGTCTTTGGACTGTGGGGGAAATTGGAGCACCCGGAAGAAACCCATGACAACACGGGGAGAACAAACTCTACACAGTAATGCCAACTGGCCCAGTTGGGTCTCGAACCAGAGACCTTATTGCTGTGAGGGGACAGTGCTAACCACTGAGCCACCACGCCACCCCTTTCATAAATCATTTTAAAATAAAGTTTCCAACTAATGAGAATAAAATTCTTTGCCTGATAAACTGGCGCTAAATATCAAAAATAAAAATGGAATTTGCTGTAGAAGATTTTTTCCTTATATAATAAATTACTTTCGCCTCAGAAAACTAAGACAAAGTGCTATGAACGTGTGGTGGCGTTTGGAGCACAGACACTCAAGACAATTCTAGAATGACCAAAACAACATTTCAGACGTTGTGCAATGTTGTCGGTCTGCTGGTTTGTCCATTAACGCTGTCTAATCGCACCCGTTTTTTGTTAACACATGATAAAACTAAATTTTAAAACCGAATCCCACTTGGATGCGCATCCTGAAATTGAATTTGGTAAATGCGTACCCACTGCATTCTGAACACATTTTTTCTTATTGGATAAAAGGTTTATCCTAATCAGTTGTGCGCATAAGATTAATTAAAACATTTATGAGCATCTTGTTGCTTCCATTGAGCATTTTTTTAGCGATATTCCAAAATACGCTTTAAAGTACACATGGAATCAAAACTAACCATATTGATTTTGTTAGCTAAATTTTGCGGTGAATGATTCATCTGTGCATGTCATTAAGAAAAAAAAATCGTTTGCTCTTAAAATCTAAAATTAAAATCTGAAAATGCACCTCTTGTTTGTTTTGAGTTAAATTCTCAGATTACGTCTGTCTGAGGTATTGGGCGTGGCTAACATACTTAACCACGCCCCTTAAACTGTCAGTTTTGACAACAAACAGAAATGGTGCAGAAGCGGTGTCTGTTAGGTTGTAATAACTTTCCCGAAACCCCTTTCCCGATCTTTTTGAATGAAATGCCTACTTTACTACATCCAATCAGCTCGCAGTAAGAAAAAACAAGCCACACCCACTGTTTTCTCATTTAATCTTCTGTTTTTCTAGGAACTGCATCACAAAAACAACAGTTGCAGCTTCCGGTTCATGCAGACTTTAAAGTGTTATGAACCCTTATATATTTGTTATATTTGTGCGTATCACGCTGCAGGATGTCTACCTCGTGTCTGACCCTTAATCCGTGTCTGGTGTGAAGTGCAGAGTGTAGGATAAGAAAACTCTCATGAATAATAATTAGATATCGACGCATCATCATAGCACTCGCAGCCCAAAAGTGATGCTGCAATATAGATTTAACAACCAGAGGATGAAAATACTGTGGAAAAATTCAAAAGTAACCAACTTTTATCTATAATTGAAGCTAACAGATGCTAACGTTGCTAACAAATCTGTTCAAATGACTGAAAATTTAGTCTAGGGTTTTATGACCTTTAAATTAGATGGATGGAAGCTTAGCTATTGTCACGTTTATTCATGCTGGAGCGTTTTTTGGATTTCACAAGCACACCAACTATTTACAGAAGAGAGTCTTTCACCAGCATTTGGCCAGTGGAGCGAGAGGCGTCTTCGTTCGTCTGCTGGGGCTGAAGATATCCCTAGCTTCCGACTCCAACCTCACGCCTGGCACCTTAAAGATGGACACAGCTGACGGAGAAAGAGAGTGGGTCAGAGAAACGACAGCAGATACAAAGAGACAGCAGGAAACCGACGTTTCTAAGATTGCATAATCTCTTTTCATCTTGAGTCGTGTGTTGAAAAAGGTTGCCAGCTTTGACAGTAACTAAGAGGGATTTGGCTTTGATCTGGCCTGTAACGGGACCGGATTAACCTTTGAAGCTGGAATGGCGTGCATTCTGCTCGTATAGTGAAGTTCTCCGGCACTTACTGTCCCTTAGATGCATTAACGGAGGTGGAAGAGTGTTGAAATATGGGTGCAGCAATGCATCCTGGGCTGAAATCCTGTCCTTTGGATTCATCATCAGCATCTGCTGGGCCAGATCCTCCGTCTTATAAGGTAACTGAGAGAGCCTGAGCCAGTGTACACACACACATACACACACACACACACACACACACAGAGAGAGCGAGAGAGAGGTAAGGGTCAGACATCCATTAGTGTGGGGGTGGCTGAAGACTTCTATACAAAAACCCTTCTGTTCCTCCTTGGAGCCAAGACACACACACATACGCGCACGAGCATACACGCATGAACTGGTCTTACCTTTTCCAGACATCTCGGAATTGCTGGGGCTTGCAGGGCAGGAACCACTCTAGAGGAATACAAAGACACCTTTTTTAAAGCTTAACAGACCACCAAAACATCCAGCTCTGATCGTGTGTCTTCTCTCAGCACGTTAAGACAATCTTCATTGCTTACACTTCTTTACGTTGTTCCAAACCAGTATGACTTCCAAAAAGAGATGTTTGACAGAATGTTCAGGCTTCGCTTTTTCATGCAATAAAAGGAAGTGGCGACTGAGGCTATAGCGAGCTCCAACAGTTATTGTTATTAAAGGAGTAGTTCACTTCCAGAGTTGTTGGTCACCATTGACTTCCAAAGTTTTACACAAGATGTTGCACCGATCCTGATATTTGGATCGAATATCGATTCGATACCACATATTTTTGCTGAACCATTCGTTTATGACAGCACGAAAAACTTTCTCCAAGACTATTTGTTCCTATTGGTTTAAATAATCAGTGGAGAAATGCATTTAGTTTTGCATTAAATGGGTTCATTTTGACCTGCGACAAGGAGTTCATTGCTTTTTCTAAGCTTTTTATTTGCTTTTTCATGTTGTGCTGTGTCTGTTAGATCAGCAGATCACATTCCCAACACTGGAGTAGAGAGGGTTATTACCTGCTCTTCACACACAAAGTAGGCCTACCTGAAAGTTTAAATTAGAAAAGGTTCAATAATACAGTGAATAGATTGTCAACGCACTGATTTCTTCTCTTTGTGTTGCTGTTTTGGAAGTGTCCGCAGATACCGGAGGGCTGCACTTTGTGTCTCAAGCACTTCATTCACACACCGGCTGCGCAGACGTGATGTGCGCCACTCCGTAAAATTATTCTCATAATAAGTTTCTGTTCTATTATTCTTCTGACTGAGTTTATTCTTCAGATGGGAATACTTTCAGTGCTGCGAATAGTTTGTAAAGCCTGGCTCATTGTGGTCAAAGTAGTTGATTAAATTAATAATAGTGAAACTGACGGGCGCAATATGGATTGTCGTTAACCGAAAATTATTTAGCCTAATATAGAAAAAAAATTTCATATATTTTTTTAAAAAGGCACAGTATTGGGATCGAATCTGAATCGATCGATACTCAGAATTTTGGTATCGGGATCAGACTGGTTCCAAAAAAATAGTATCGTGCATCCCTAATTAATATATATTATATTATATTATGTTTACATATGTATTATATCATCTTTACATCTAATTACAAATACGAATGAGCGCTAATGCAAGGTGTTTCTAATGAAGTGTCTATGGACTGGACAGTAAATTTGATGTTGTTCCCTCTTCTGTCTGTTGTTATCAGTCTCAAATATTTTTTATTATCCTTTTTTGAATGTCTTTATAACACCATTGTGGTGTTTTCTTTTATTATCACAGTAATTTTACCCAACTATGGTGACTTCTGCTGCTAAGAATCCCGGAAATGTGAAAAAGGTCTATTATGGAAGTATATGGTGACCATCAGCTGTTTAAATATCTTCTTTTGTGTTTAACAGAAGAAACAAATGCATACTGGTTTTGAACAAGTAGAGGTTGGGTAAACGATGATAAAACTTGACACAGGAGAGACAGTAAAGGTGAACAGAATCATATTTACAATTTTTTTTGGTGCACAAAATTGTTCTTGGAGCTTCCTATGATTACAGTTGAACCACTGAAGTCACATGAAAAGTTTTGACAATGTTTTTGGTTTCTTTTCTGAACATCTCTGATCATTGCTGTCTGCGGAGGATGAGGGAGCTCTCTGATTTCATCAACAGTAGTTAATAAGAGAATTTTCATTTTTGGGTGAATTAACCATTTATAGTTCACATGATATAATAATAATTCATTATCTATTATGTAAATGCATGTTATACAGGCCCATAGCCAGGGGGGGGGTTTGGGTGGTTCGGAAGACCCACCCCTCACTGACAAATGTTCAGAATTTGTCCCACATATGAGCTCATTTGTCCTTTTTTAAGTGCTATGCCATCATAAGTAGTGAAAATAACCCATCGAAAAAGGCTTTAAGACCAAGCAGAATCCTCTGTTGGCTGTTGCTTTGGTATGAACTCATCTAATCAGTTTTGGCCAATGCTAACAAATATTTTACAATCTGACCTAAGAAAAGTCATCTTTCGCTACTGCATTGTTTTTTTAACTGAGAAAACATTTTACAGGTAACTTTTATTTAAAAATTTCTATAAGTGTGGTTTATTTATAAACTAATTTCGAGAGGATCACATGCTTATGATTGAACACAGCTGGTACCGCATTAACTCTGCACATTGCGCCAATTAAATGAACAGGGACACACTATAAATTACCAGAGCTTTCTGCTCCAGTCATTTTCGTTTGAAGAATCCCCCCTTCCACTACTAGTCATTCCCTTCTCCGATAGGGTGGCACGGCAGCCAGTGGGTAGCACTGTTGCCTCACAGCAAGAACGCCGCTGGTCCGTTCCTCTCCGGGCCGGTTGGCGTTTCTGTGCGGAGCTTGCATGTTCTCCCCGTGTTCGCGTGGGTTTTCCCCGGGTTCTCCGGTTCCCTCCCACCATTCAAAAACAGGCACCATAGGTAAATTGACTAATCAAAACAGCATTCTAAGGCAGTCAGAGATATCCAGTAGTTCACAGTAGGGGCGTTCTCGAGACCCACCTGAGCTCAGACTCTCCTCTCGCCCTCCAAATGGGAGAAAGCCCTGGGCTCAAGGATATTCTGAGCTCAGGCCTCTCTCTCCCAGGACAGCATGCCAAACACGCTTTATTACCAATCATCAGCTAAGTGTGAACTCTTGAAATCTTTAGGAAATATATTTGGTACGTCAGAAAGTGTGATTAAGATGACCATCCGACAAGCTAATGCAGCTAAAATAGTGCTGAAAACGTCATTAAATGCAGTATTTAAATTTCATAATTATATAGAAAATGAGGCGTATAACTGCAAAAAAAGTCCAATTATTGAGAAAAAAGAACCCCCCCATTCACCAGGCTGGCTACGGGCCTATTTTAGATGTACAGTCACTTCAAAGTTCCTAGTGAAAGTATGTATTGAAATAATAATTCAAAATCGGTTATGAAATGCATGTTATGTACGTCACTTCAGAGTTTCCAGAGTTTTTTGAAAGGGTGAAATAACACTAAGTTCCTATAAGTAGTACCTGCTGCAAAAGCCCCTAATTACAATCAAGCTCAAAATTATTTATACCCCTTCAGAATTTTATGCTTGACTGTAACTTGGAACTTTCGCACCAGGTAGTTAGAGGAACTCAGTTATAGGAACTAGACAAGACCTGGTTCCCTGAGAACTGATTCCCCCTGGATTATTTCAACTATTCACTGGGAACACTGTAGTGACGTAAGTTCACCGACAACAACGTCAAGTGCTGCATTCCTCAAAATCAACAACTGGACGATGCCATGATGGTTTGACTGTGTGTTTGTGATAATAGAGATGGAAGGTAGACGTACAAGTTACGTGATTGAGAGCTGAAACACAGCTTGTAGTGCTACATAAGATGGAGGCTGAGAAAAGAGCACAACATTCCAGACAAAGGCATCAGATTAGTGCCACAAAACATTAGCTTTCTGAATGTGTGTGTCTTGTAACACTTTAAAGTATTGTGGCAGAATTCATTCAATTAGCACACACGTACATCACTGTAGTTACTGTTGTGCTGGATTATGCTCTGAAGTAGGAGCTAATTTGATTCCCACAAATTTAGTTCTAGGAACTGGAAAAGTTCCTCCAATGCAAAATCCTCTATTGTAATATGTTGAGCTTTTTTGAGGAAAATAATTTTATGTTTAATAATTTTTTTGACAATCTATGTATAGCCAAAGACTATCCACTCTCAGAAATAAAAGTACACAAGCTGTCACTGGGGTGGTACCTTCAAGATGTGTCACTCGTATAGATTTGAATGAGGAAAAGTGTAACGCTCAGTATGGCGAATGAAGCCCCACCTACTAGTAAAGGAGCCAATCGATCGATATAGACTGATGTGGAAGAAGCTCGGACCAGACGTAAGCTTTGACGACAGTTTGGTGGTCAACATATGCACTGTAATCTCAGCGAATACTTGCTTCACATACATAAGAAATATATCCACATAAAGCTTGGAATCTCTACTTCACATGACAGCAATTACTCAAACGCCCACAAACTTGTAAACAAAGAGTCGCTGTCATTTCTGGAGGAGATTCACCATCAAGACCACGTTGTGGATTACTTAAGAAGAGCAGTGCATAGCATTATTCAGAGGATAATAATGTGTAGAACGGCCATAAATGAGGTTGGTGTCGTGATCTCGTTCATTTCGAGTGTGCATGAACATTTGCTTGGGCAGCCTGAAAATTCAGTTTGATTCGAACGTTTAGAAACCAAAGTTACGAGACAGGTGTTTAGTTTAATGTTATTGGTGATTCCAAAGATGCAATGTGATTGAAAGTCGCTGATGGCCGCAGACTTGAAGGGACTTTGGTATGGCTAATGAAACTTAAAAAAAAAAAGACCTATTCATTTATTCATTGTCTTTAGTCCCTTTATTCATCAGGGGTCACCACAGCAGAATAAACCAACTTATCCAGCATATGTTTTACACAGCAGATGTCCTTCCAGCTAAAACCCAGTACTGGGAAACACCCATACTCTCTCATTCACACACACACTCATACACTACGGCCAATTTAGTTTATTCAATTCACCTATAGCGCATGTCTTTGGACTGTAAGGGGAAACCGGAGCACCCGGAGGAAACCCTCGCGCACACTGAGAGAACATACAAACTCCACACAGAAATGCCAACTGGCCTAGCTGGGACTCGAACCAGTGACCTTCTTGCTGTGAGGTGACATTGCTAACCACTGAGCAACCATGTCGCCCTAAAATGATCCAAACTAAGTATTATTTTAAATCATACCTGATTCATTCATTCATTCATTTTCTTTTTAGGCTTAATCCCTTTATTAATCAGGGGTCGCCACAATGAACCGCCCATACATGATTATAATAGCATAAAAACAACACTGCTTTTACCGAAATTATTATGGGTTTGGAAAAATTAGGTAAATCATTTTTAGGGTAAACTACTGAAACCAGTAATGCAAGAATATTTTTCTGTAACATCCAAAGAAACCAGCAAACCGCTTAAGAGCCTTATAAAAGTAAAAATGGTTCTTGCTATAAAGAGCTGTTTTCTGAGTGTCCTTCTGTCAGTGTCTGTGGTCTCAGGCCACCCGGTCATTCCTGGCTGAAACCTGAGACCACACTTAGGCCTCAGCACACCTGCATATACCTGAGAGACCACAGCCAGTTCAGCCAGCTTCTCTACAGCACACTGTATATACACATACATGCAGAGCCGGCCGGCTTCAGTAAACCCACACTCATACAGTAGAAAATAAGTAAATAAATAAAATCTGCTAATTTATGCTAAATATATTTTATACAACTGTGAGGCTCAATAAAATATATTTTTGAACTCAAATTTATTCCAAAATGTATTTCAGAGTCAAGAGAATACCTTACAGTAGAATGTGGATAGAGATTCAAATTTATTCATTAATTTTCTTTCGGCTTAAGGCTGGTTTTTACTTCTACGTCGAGTGATCGGCGTGACCCACTGCACCCGCCTTGCATGTAGCCATGCATTTATCCTCTGTGTGCTGTTTGTGTTGCTCTACAATAACACCTCCGAAATGCTAGCTGGCAGTAGGTTTTTGTTGTCCTGTGTCGAGTTTCTTCACAGGTGTTTTGTTTTTTCTTAACACTACCTTGATGTACAAGAAGCTAAAACTTGCTCATTCAGAGAAGGGAACCGGCGGACGTCCAACAACTTTAATCATAAGGTAAACACAAAACAAAAGTTTCCATCTGGAGTGGGACTTGACACTTGTAAATGCTCGCTCCATCGGCTCAAGTTGTTGCACGTCCGCCGGTTCCCGCCTCTGAATAAGCGAGTTTTAGCTGCTTTTAGCAATCAGAAAAAACAAAACCCTCACGAAGAAACTCGACACAGAGGAACATTAAAACCTACTGCCAGCTAGCGTTTCGGAAGTGTTATTGCAGAGCAACAAAAACAGAACGCAGAAGTAAAAAGGCTGATTTATACTTCTGGCTCAAGCCCACGCGTATGCTGCGGCACAGTTTTCACATGGTCGCATAGCCCCCTGACACCAACGCTGATACGTACCTCTCAAAAAATTTAACTACATGTCACATTGACACATAGAGCAAGCTCTGTGATTGGTCGGCTTGGTAGCGCTGACGAGTGTGGGCGGGACAGAAAGCCACGCAAACCTGTTGGAGCAAGTGTTTACAAGTGTTGAGTCCTGTGAAGAAGCTCCAAATGGAAACTTTTGTTTCGTGTTTACCTTACGATTAAAGTTATAGCACGTCCGCCAGTTCCCGCCTTTGAAAGAGCGAGTTTGTGCTGTTTCTACATTAAGGTAGCGTTCCATGAAGAAACTCGACATAGAGGAACATAAAAACCTACTGCCAGCTAGCGTTTCAGAAGTGTTATTGCAGAGCAACACAAACAGCATGCAGAAGTATAAATCACGGCGATCACTCGACACAGAAGTATAAATCAGCCTTTACGCAGTGGATGCACTTCCAGCTGCAACCTAGTCCTGGGAAACACCCATACACTCTCACATCCACGCATACACTACAGCATGTCTTTAGTTTGGACTTGTGGGGGAAACCCACGCGAACACAGGGACAACATGCAAACTCCAAACAGAAATGCCAACTGGCCCCGCCAGGACTCGAACCAGCAGTTTTCTTGCTGTGAGGTGACAGTGCTAACCACTGAGCCACCGAAAATGCATATTATATATTCATTTATTCATTTTCTTTTCGGCTTAGTCCTTTTATTAATCAGGGGTCGCCACAGCGGAATGAACCACCAACTTATCCAGCATATGTTATACACACACATTATATATTATAATGTTTTATATATATATATATACACACTATAGATTACATCACACACACACACACACACACACACACACACACACACACACACACACACACACACACACACACACACACACACACTATATGGCCTGCCAGCAGTTTCCCTACCACACACACACAGCATCTCCATCAGTGGCCACACACTCCAAATGAGGCATAGTTCCCAAAACCGCCTCACATTGCTCATTTGTGCACCTGTGTAATGAGTTTACACTGTATTTCCAGGACTGCGATGGAAACACACGAACCCCCGTCCTCCAGGAGTGTGTGGTGTGTGTGTTTGTGTCTGACTCAAAGGTGTCAAGTCATCTCGTGGCCAACACAACCGCGAACAGAACACCTAAACACACACAAAATGATTTCGACTGGAAACACAGCTTCAGCACAACTCTGTGAATTTGCTCTAGCTTGTTTCTGTTTGTATGACTGCATGTTATTGAAACGACAGGCCCTTGGCAGCAAGCTTACACCCACACAGAGCCAAACACACACACACACACACACACACACACACAGGATATACAGTGCCCTCCACTAATATTGGCACTTTTGGCAAATATGAGGCTGTTAAAATTGTCTTAATTCTTTAATTTTTAGATATTTTGCTTGAAATATTAACAAAGAACTATTGCAAAGACACCACAGTTTTGTCAAATTCGTTCGTTCATGTATTTTCCTTTGGCTTAATCCCTTATTTCAAGAGTTCACACTTAGCTGATGATTGATTATGAAACTAGTTTGGCATGCTGTCCTGGGAGAGAGCTCTGAGCTCATAAGATCCTCAAGCCCGGGGCTCCCTCCCGTTGCAAGGTGAGAGGGGAGTTTGAGCTAAGGTACATCTCGAGAACTCCCCTGTCGTAGTGGCTGAAGAGCAAATAGTGATTGCTCTTTAAAGAGATAAGTACTTGGTAGGAGCATATCTATGGTGTTCATTTAGATTAGTCAATAAACTTGAGTTGGATGTTTTTGGACTATGGGAGGAAACCGGAGGACCCAGGGGAAACCCACGTGAACAAGGGGAGAACGTGTAAACTTTGCACAGAACCGTCAGCTAGCTTGGTAAAGACTAGAACCAGAGACGTTCTTGCTGTGAGGCAACAGTGCTAAGCGCCGGCCCACCGTGCCACCCATCTAGGAAGGAGGAGGAGTAGGGGTGGAAGGGGGGATTCTTCAAAATGAAGATAGCTGTGAT
>CAIGQZ010000461.1:7262121-7281542 GCA_903798205.1 Danio tinwini | reverse complement strand
ATAGATAGATAGATAGATAGATAGATAGATAGATAGATAGATAGATACTATATAGAAGCGCACATATTGTATTCTCTTGTGAGTCTGGTCTTTACTTTCATGCTGCCCACACTGCAGGAGTGTAATTGTAGAGAGAGCATGATGGATGTTTTCTCTGCTCTTTTATTGTCTTTGGTTTTCTAGACTCTGTGCCCAGATGGGACATGCTCAATTGAACCAGGAATGAGACATCAGTTACTGACAGGAGAACAGTTTATGCTGTCTATCTCTCTCTAATAATAAGCTTGCTTACAAGTTACTGAATTTAGATAGACTACTAAAACTACATGTACATGCAAAATCTTAAACAGTAACATGTTGCACTGTTGCTATGTTCATCAAAATACTAATAGTGTTTGTGGATTGGGACAAATATAGTAGGTTACCTGGATATTCTGTGCATTAATAAAATATGCATACTGTGTACAGTTATTATTTTTAATTTTCCAATATTTCCCAAATGATGTTTAACAGAGCAAGGAATTTTTCACAGTATTTCCTATAATATTTTTTCTTCTGGAGAATGTCTTATTTGTTTTATTTCGGCTAGGGCAAAAGCTCTTTAAAAATTATATTATTAAATTATACAATATTATTAGCTCCCTTAAGCAATTTAAGTGAAATATTATGTACTGTCATCATAGCAAAGATAAAAGAAACCAGTTATTAAAAGTAAAACTATTATGTTTAGAAATGTGTTGAAAAAAATTCTTCTGTCCGTTAAACAGAAATTGAGGGGGAAAAAATACAGTGGTGCTAATAATTCAGAAGGGCTAATAATTCTGACTTCAACTGTATATACACACT
The DNA here is from genome assembly GCA_903798205.1 of Danio tinwini. Classification (NCBI taxonomy): domain Eukaryota; kingdom Metazoa; phylum Chordata; class Actinopteri; order Cypriniformes; family Danionidae; genus Danio; species Danio tinwini. The sequence goes on along the minus strand of CAIGQZ010000461.1, from coordinate 7,280,696 downwards.
ATAAATAAAATGGTTGTGGGCTCTCTTTCTCTGCCCAGTAGAGGGTAGTGTTGCACTACCTTTCCTGTTTTTTTCTCCTTCCCCTCCAGCTGTCCTCTGTGGGTGGAGGGATATTTATTTGTGCTCACAATATGTCGTGAATGTTCTTACCTCCTCATAGCCCAGATGTCTTTGCTTTAGCCCTGAAAAACACACACAGAAGAAGCTGTTCAGAAAGACCACAGCACTTTGAAATGTCAAACACATATAGCGTGATAAATTAATGATAAACGGCTTGAGTGTTTCGGATGTTTTTTGAAATGATATTCATAGACAGCATCTGGATACATTGAAAGGGAATGTATTTCAAATATTTACAACTATATTAAATACAACATTAACATTCTTAAATTTAATGCTGATTAACATTCTCAGGTGTGCAATTTTTTACCAGATAAACCCACAGTACTTCACACTCAACTTGATCGCTAGTGCAAATATGCCTAATAATCTGACAATCCATGTAATTTGGAAGTATTTAAATGCAATGAAATGGCAGACAAACTAGCCTGACAGATGCTTATAGCGACAGCCCAACACTGCCACAGCCAACCATCAGCTTTAATGTGATTATTGATTATATTTCATTTGTATTGCACTTCTATGTCATTATTTCTCATATCACCTGGCTTTAAACATATGGTCCAGATTTAAAAGTGTAAAAAATTATATAGATTCTGTAAATACTGTCTAAGAACATAAAAATGTCTATGCAAAATAAGTGCATCGTTTGTTTAAAAAAATCACAATCACCAGCGATCTAACTCATTAGTTCTAGTCATTCAGTATCTAGTCATTATCATCCGCAATACAATCAATCCTGTGACCATATGAACTACAAATCCTGTCATGCACCTCACTCACACCTGTTCCTGTTCACCTTTAATTACACACAGACAGCTAATTACTCAGACTATATAAACGGCTCACATTAGCTATGTTTCCATCCAAAAATGTAAATTAACTTTATGCGCAAAACTGGAATATCACATAAAAGATGTGCGAATAAAGCAGCGTTTCCATCCAACAAGTCAAAGAGAACAAAATCGTCACTTTCTGATTAGTTAGCGCCAAAAAATCAGCAAGTAAAAAACGGAATTTGCTGCCGTAGGAGAAGCTGCGTGAATCTTTTTTCTTATTTAATAAATGACCTCAGAAGACGATGCCGACACGCAATGAACGCGAGGTCAAGTTTGAATGCGTCAGACGCGAAGCACATTGCAGTTCTGGAGGTCATTAATAATATAATAACACTAACACTGAAATGATTAAGGCTTTTTAGAATGACCAAAACAACATTTCAGATGTTTTACAATGTGCTCAGCCTGCTGGTTTGTCCATTCACACATTTTTATCATCACATGATCTTTTACACCAAATTGACATGACCTTTTTTTAAATACGCATACTGGAATTTGTTCAGTAAAAGTGTTTCCATCGCAGTTTATGCGCATATTTTATTATCAAATAAAAAGTTTAGACGCAGTTATTCGCTTATATATATTTTTCATATTTTCAAAATTTATGCGCATCTTGGCGTTTCCATCAACCGTTTTTTATGCACATATCCAAAATGCACATAAAAATAGCTGGAGTCTTGTTGCTTTATACCCTGTAACATTGCAAGCATTTTCCTGGTTTAGTTTCTCCATGTTTGACCCTTGCCTTGTTATTGGTACCCATTTGCTCCTGTGTTTGACCATTGCCTGTCTTACGACTCTGAAAAAAGCTGCACGTAGATCCCTCATCTGCGTTGTCTTGCTTCCTTCCATTACCGAAACGAAAAATGATTAAAGACACATAATTTTTTTTTTACTTAACATTTTTAACAAATAGTAATGAATTTATTTTATAAACCATGTACTATGAAGTAAAAATCATTTATTCATTTTCCTTCAGCTTAGTCCCTTTGTTCATCAGGGGATGCCACAGCGGAATGAACCACCAACTTATCCAGCATATGTTTATCCAGCAACCGAGTAGTAGGAAACACTCATTTACCAACTTATTCAGTTCATCTATGCCACACATATTTGTACTGTGGGGGAAACTGAAGCACCCGGAGGAAACCCACGCTAACACGAGGACAACATGCAAACTCGAACCAGCGACCTTCTAGCTGTGACGAAACCACTGAGCCACCGTGTCACCCTGAAGTAAATATTGATAAAATACAAATTAATTGTAACTTAATCCTGACAATAATTACTACTATAACATATTGTTAATTAAATGTAATATTTTGCATTATTTACATATTGTGTATACTGCATTAATTTTTACATTATCGCCACTTTATGAATTTATTTTATAGATCTTTTACTATCAAGTAAATATCAATTAATGACAAAATAATTGTAATTTAGTACTGGTAATAGCAATATGTAGGTAATATGTTAATTACATTTAATAATTTGTATTAATTACATATTTTGTATTATATTTTGTGCATTTTTGTCACTTAACACACTTAATAAATGAAAATGAATTTGTTTTCTGGACCATGGAACAATTCTCAAAAGATTCTTAGTGTATGACTGAGTGTGTGATACAGCAGGTAGAAGGTGAGTCACGCTCAGTGTTTAAGCTCCCGACGTGAGAGGCAAACAGGAGCAGGTGGTCGTGTACAGGAGGTCTGAGATTTACCCTTCATTTAAAATTTAACCGCAAATAAAACACTGCCAGAGATTAGAGAAAGAAAACTGGACAAAGTAAAGAGAGGAAGAGAAATACCCGATGATCACAGTTCAGTTGATGGCTGCTCTGTGAAACAGCCAGCAGCTATTAAAAACATCCATTTAGGTGATGATGTATATTTGAAAAGTGTCTCTGAGAGGTGGAGTGCATCTGCTATGTAATGTGTGATTAAATGTGTTCTGACAGTCAGTCACAATCAAATGAACTGTGTTTTGGCAAAAGATACGGGGAATATAAAAATAAGCCCATCTTCGTGACTGCGGGATGACGGTTCTGCCCTAAATCTGTCCACTAACTTTCACCGTTTAAACACCACGTACAGAACTTCTCAGTTGAGAATAATACTTTTCTTTAACGCTAGAATAATCTAAAGCCCTGTGCAGAAATGGCTGCAGTGAGATTTGTTGTTTTATGATTTTGGTATAGTACATAACATTTAAAGCTCACATTATACACTCTCAGAAATAAAGGTACGAGAGCTGTCACTGGGGTGGTACCTTTTTTTAAAAGGTACACATTTGTACTTGAAGGGTCCATATTGGTACCTCAAAACTATTAGTCCCTACAAATTTTAAGAGGAACACTTTTGTTTTTTTTTGTTACCAATATGTACCCTTGAGGTATTAAAAGGGACCTTTTAGGTACAAATTTGACAACTCTCGTACCTTTATTTCTGAGAGTGTAGTTGATTGAATTAATGTCTATATAACTATACAAGGGGCAACACGGTGACTCAGAGGTTAGTGCTGTCGCCTCACAGCAAGAAGATTACTGGTTCGCCTCCCAGCAGAACCAGTAAGCATTTCCGTGTGGAGTTTGCATGTTCTCACCATGTTTGCGAAGGTTTCCTCCAGGTGTTCTGGTTTCCCTCACAGGTCCAAAGACATGCGCTATAGGTGAATTGAATAAACTAAATGGCTCGTAGTGTATGTGTGTGAATAAGTGTGTATGGATATTTCCTAATACTGGGTTGCAGCTGGAAAGGCATCCGCTGTGTAAAAGATATGCTGGATAAGTTGGTGGTTTATTCTGCTGTGGTGACCCTTGATTAATAAAGGGACTAAGCCGAAGGAAAATAAATAAATGAAATATTTCCCAAATTATGTTTAACAAGGGGGCGTCATGGTGGCGTAGTGGGTAGCACTGTTGCCTCACAGCAAGTAGGTTACTGGTTCGAGCCCCGGCTGGGTCAGTTGGCATTCCTGTATGGAGTTTGCATGTTCTCCCCATGTTCGCGTCGCTTTCCTCCGGGTGCTCCAATTTTCCCTACAAGACCAAAGACATGCACTATAGATGAATTGGATAAGCTAAATTGGCCATAGTGTATGTGTGTGTGAAGGAGTGTGTATGGTGTTTTCCAGTGTCGGGTTGCAGCTGGAAGGGCATCTGCTGCGTAGAACGTGCTGGATAAGTAGGCGGGTCATTCCATGCTGGCGACCCCTGATTAATAAAGGGACTAAGCCAAAAAGAAAACGAATGAATGTATGAATGTTTAAGTAAGGATTTTTTTACAGTATTTCCTATATTATTATTTCTTCTGGCTTCTTTTTAAAGCCATTTTAAGGTCAATATTATTAGCCTTCCTTGAGCAATATTTTTATTTAATTGTCTACAGCACAAACCATCGTTATACAGTACAATGGCTTGCCTAATTACCCTAACTTTAACCTTGTTAAGCTTTTAAATGTCACTTTAAGCTGAATACTAGAATCCTGGAAAATATCTAGTAAAATATGATGTACTGTCATCACGGCAAAGATAAAAGAAATCAGTTAATAGAAATGAGTTATTAAAACTATTATGTTTAGAAATGTGTTGAAAAAAAATCTCCTTTCCGTTAAACAGAAATTAGGGAAAAAAATATACAGAGGGGCTAATAATTCAGGAGGGCTAATAATTCTGACTGTATACTGTATACTCTTTAGATGGTCCAATTACAAAAGCATGCAAGTTGACCCAGAAGACTGTATGTCCCTGTTGGATCGTTCCAGATCTAATTTACTAAAAACTCTTTTTGGCACTGCTGCGGGTGTCACTCTGAGGAGCTCTGTGGCCATCAGATTAGTGTCGTCCTTGACAGGGAAGAAAAGTCACAATCGTGACCACTGTTCATTAATCATAACCTGCCATGAAATTGATTCAAGAGGTTGTAGAGAGTCCATTTCACAATTAAGCATCTATCAAAAATATATTCCTTGAAAATCCTATTTCATTTTTTCGTAAATTTAAGGACAGATTTAGTAACAAGACCTTATTTTAATGAAAAAAACTATTTGATATATTAAAAAACACACAGTGAACAATTAGCAATGAAAATGTGTGGACATATACAGTTAAAGTCAAAATTATTAGCCATGCTGTGAATTTTTTTTTTCTTTTGAAGGATTCGGATATATACCTTCCAGTTCGTCTAAGCATGGATCAACTTTTATCCTTTTTCTCATCATTCTGTTTCTCATTATTTTTATTAAATATGATTATTTGATTATTCAAATGAGTATTTAACTTTGAAATGATTTCAACTAATGAATAAGTTAAATACACTGCTTTATGTAAGAATGTTCAGTGCATTGCCTGTCTCTTTGAAACTATTTTCAGGAGCCACCAAACGTGGTCAGAGGTCACTGAGACCTTGAGTGGAAATGAAGGACTGAGGACTGGAAACAACTTCTGAGTTAATACTATCTAAAATGTCTTAAGTGATTTTGCTATTTTTACGGTTAATTAAAGTGATTCTACTTTTTATTCAAGATAGACTTTGTGTAGTGAGAATATAACTATATAAATCTAGATTATATTAGTTTTTAACCAGTTTTGATAAAGACGGCTGAGAGTACACTCAGCCTTGGGTAAGAAACAGATTGTACTTTAATTGTGTGTGTTCTATTTGATTGTGGATCCGTTTTCACAGGTCTGGAGTCAGTTCGAAAACAGTCTAGTGGATGTCTGACATTTATGCTTAAGATATTGTTCAGAATTGTACGCACGCACCCACATGGAAATTTTCTAAGTCTATCTGTGTTTAAACCAATCAGGTTATAACACCTGTATGTATGACGCAGTTAATGACGTTATGTGACAGTATAATTGTTATTGATTTGTGATTGTAAGCAGTGTGGCCTAGGAACCTATTGTGAGTGTTCAAACTGGCTTCTGCTGACGAAACTGCAAACTGTCTTCGGTAAACTTTATTTATTTATTTGAACCTCTGACACCAGCTTTTCTTCATCTGACAGACTGGTCATTCTTTGGGTTAAAACTGTAAATTACCCCTACACTTTCTTCAAATATTTCTCAAAATATGTTTAACAGAGCAAGGAAATTTTCACAGTATTTCCAGTAATATATTTTCTTCTGGAGAGAGTCTTTTTTGTTTTATTTTGGCTAGAATAAAAGCATTTTTTATTAAAAAAATATATTATTTTAAGGTCAATATTAACCCTCTTAAGTAGTATTTGTTTTCAATTGTCTACAGAACAAACCATCGTTAATCAATGATTTGCCTAATTACCTTAACTTGCCTAATTAATCTAGTTAAGCCTTTAAATGTCACCTTAAGCTGAATACTAGTATCTTGAAAAATATCTAGTAAAATATGATGTACTGTCATCATGAGATTAAATAAATCAGTTATTAGAAATGAGTTATTAAAATTATTGTTTAAAAATGTGTTGAAAAAATCATTCCGTTAAACAGAAATTGGGGTAAAAATATACAGGGAGGCTAATAATTCAGGATGGCTAATAATTCTAACTTCAACTGTAGTTATCGCAGCTGACTTGACTAAATATGTATATTTTCCATTTTAGATCTAAAATGTATGTGCTTGACTAAAGTTTGTGGTAGTCTGTTTACTGGTATATCTGAACAGACATGACATGCTATGACAGTTGCTGTTATAAAAGAGCCCTTTATGGCGAGATGAGTCCTTGACACAGATTCCCAGCTTGAACACATCACTTGCAGGACTGACTGAGACCTACATCTTTATCAAGAAAGATGCTCATTTTGCTCAAGGCCACTGAGTAGCCATGCTATAGGGATAAAGTACATCCAGGTGGCTGTTTTTGCAGAACAAAGCCATTCAGGTTTATGTTTGTTGCTTGTATAGAGAGTAAAGGGGTTTATTCTGCTATAACAACTGCTTGGATGTACTTTATCCCGCTTATTACATGGCTACATGCCACAAAACATAAAAATTAAACAAAAAACTTTGTTCTGAGATATAATAGCTTATTCTTTAATTAGCTTTAAAATTGGTCATTTATTAAATCTTAAAGCTGACAGAAACAAAAATGGCTGGAGCACACATTCACTTACATTCCTTCAGCTCACTCCCTGCTTAATCAGGGGTCACCACAGCAGAATGAACCACCAATCACAGTTAATTTGGCATATGCTTTAGTGGTGGACAATCCTCAGTGCTGGGAAACCCCCACAAGTTCTCCCATTGCCATTATTAATTATTTAATTAAAAACAAAGCTGACTGAAATGAAAAAGGCTGAATGGAGCATAAACTAGTATACATATTATTTAGTCACAAGATGGCGCCAAACTGACAAAAACAGCGGAGTGACAGACAAGCATATAAATATGAATGTGGATGTATTTATCAACCCAGATCATTGGAGATATGTGCCCAGTGCTACATTTTTCGGAATTTGTTTTTACAAATCCACTAAAAGATGCTGTGTACATTTTTGACATCTCAAATATGTTACTGGTGCACATTTTCTCATACAAGCCATTTGCGCATCCTACTTGTGAATCCACCAAAAGCCACTGCGTACATTTGATCATTTGATGTCCTTCTCGCACACACCTATGATTCGGCTTATCGTGCATATATCAGCTGCTATCAGTTGACCTACCCACCCACTAACCCTCTTCCCTAAACCCAATTGAGTGATTTTAAATGCAAACTAGTAGAGTAAAGTCATTGTGTAGGCATGCTTTTACCACAACTTTACACAGCTTTTGTTTTTTTGGGTTTTGCTAAACCTGGTTTCCGAAACTGTCCTTTGCAACACTCAAACCCTGGTCTGCTCCGTGTCCCAAGTCTGTCAAAAGCTACAGAGGAACAGAAGTTGTCAACGGTTTATACTGCCCTGTAACGTTTGTTTACATACAATATGCAGCTAAATGTAGGCCTTAGAATCGTTTCATGGTTTCCAAAAATATAGCCCTGGACACATATCCCCATGTTGGTCTTATATAGATGTGAACGTATCCACTGAGAGTCAGGATGATTCGTAAAACCTGGATAAGCCAGTGTTATTAGTTTTAGCGGCTATTATATACACTCAAAAAATATATATTTTTTGCTTGTTCAAACTACTTAATTAAAATGAGCTGAAACAACACAATTCTTGAGATTTCATTAGGACAACTTAATTTTTTTTATGTTTAATGCACATAAATTTGTTAAAAGTGTTAAGTTAACTCAATCGATTTGTGTTGGGACAACATGAATGAATTATGTGGAACCCTGCATTTTTTACAGTGTAGGAATAACATACCTTGGAATATCGTGAGTGACCATCAAGAATCAAGTATTACAGAGAGTCATGTAATAATCTGCCATAACAACTGCATGGGTGCACTTTATCCATTACATAACATTCCTTGCAATGTATTCCAGAGAGGAAGGCAAGGCGATAATCAGTTTCCAGAAAGTATCCAAATAGTAACCATCTATGGCACACAAGCAACTACCTAGCAACCACCCAGAAACCACCTAGTAATACATTCCTAGATATCCTCCTAGAACTATCTGATGTACACTCACGGTCACTTTATTAGGTACACTTTACTAGTACCAAGTTGGACCCCTTTTGCCTTTAGAACTGCCTTAATCCTTTGTGGCATAGATTTAGCAAGGTACTGAAAATATTCCTCAGAGACTTTGCTCCTTATTGACATGATAGCATCATACAGTTGCTGCAGATTTGTCGGCTGCACATTGATGATGTGAATCTCCTGTTCCACCACATCCCAAAGGTGCTCTATTGGATTGAGTAAACTCATTGTCATGTTCAAGAAATCAGTCTGAGATGATTCGGGCTTTATGACATGACGTGTTATACTGCTGGAAGTAGCCATCAGAGACTCATCAGACCAGGCAACGATTTTCCAATCTTCTATTGTCCAATTTTGGTTAACCTGTGCGAATTGTAGCTTCAGTTTCCTGTTTTTAGCTGACAGGAGTGGCATCCAGTGTGGTCTTCTGCTGCTGTAGTCTATCTGCCTCATGGTTGGATGCGTTGTGCAATCAGAGATGCTCTTCTGCATACCTCGGTTGTAACGAGTGGATATTTGAGCTACTGGTGCCTTTCTATCAACTCGAACCAGTCTGGCCATTCTCCTCTGACCTCTGGCATCAACAAGGCATTTGTGCCCACAGAACTGCCACTCACTGGATATTTTCTCTTTTTCGGACCATTTTCTGTAAACGGTAGAGATGGTTGTGTGTGAAAATCCTAGTGGATCGAAATACTCAGACCAGCCCTTCTGGCACCAACAACCATGCCATGTTTAAAGTCACTTAAATCACCTTTCTTCCCCATTCTGGTGCTTGGTTTAAACTGCAGCAGATCGTCTTGTCCATGTCTACATGCCTAAATGAGTTGAGTTGCTGCCATGTGATTGGCTAATTAGAAATTTGCGTTAACGAGCAGTTGGACGGGTGTACCTAATAAAGTGGCCGGTGAGTGTAGTATTTGAAGGCAATTTTGTACATTTTAAAGTGTAGTTAAAACAACAATTATTGATCAAACAATCATTAGTTGTCAATCATTGGATATTTGGTATATTTCTGTAATGGTCTGTGCTGCTCTGGTGTGTTTCTGCTTCCCGTGTAGCATTTCTCATCCCTCTCTCTGTCTGTCTGCATAGATATTTATGAGGCAGGGTAACGGAGGGCACAGAGAGCTCATATCATAACTCGTACTCAGATGCATCAGGACTTCCCGTTCTCTCTATTCATCCTCTCATCCATCTCTACTTTCTGCTCTTTCTGTATCTTTCCTTATTTCATCAAGATCATTTTCCCCTCCATCACTGCTATAGACATGTTTTTCTTGCCGTTCTCTTCTGTTGCCAACTCTCCATGTTTTCACTCTCCTTCTCTTGCTCTCATATCGTAACGTGCAGCTCTTGCTGATCAGTATTCCGTGAGCAGTGTGTACAGCATTAAGTGCTGTTTACTATGTTGCAGACATCTATCACTCACGTGTCAGACAAGTGCAGTGATTATTTGGACGAAGGCCAAGAAACTCAGATAAATCAGCTCAAGTAAACAAGTCAAGTTAAAGGCCGCATATCTAGCTTTGACAAAATAATAACCAGTGTCATCCTAGAAATTCAGCAATGTGGGATTTTTATTCCTAACCTACTATAGGGTTTACAGAGAATAATCCAATAAATAGAAAGTAGGGCTGCACAATATATCGTTTCAGCATCGATACTGCAATTTGCACATTCGTGATCTGTTACATCGCAAGATACGCAATGTTGGGTCTGAATTATAGTTGACATTGAGCTATATGGTTGTATTTATACTATGATTATACGATTTATGCAACAACAGCAAAAAAAGTTTTTCTTTTTGTGTTGTTTCTGTTTGTCCAAAATCTAAATTTTACAGCGAAAACAAGATTATTTTACTTACCCCATTGGGACGTAATTTAGCCTTTTTGGGAAAAACTTAATTTTCACTTATTTCTACTGAAGGTAAAAACAAAACATTTGCTTATTACTTGATCTAAGAATTTTTAGGTATTTGGACTAGAAATGCGACGAAGCAAAGTACAACCCTAAATCAGAAATAGTTGGGACAGTATGGAAAACACAAATAAAAAAAGAAAGTAGTGATTTCTAAATTTACTTTGACTTGTATTTGATTGCAGACAATAAAACAAACATTATATGTTCCTCATGATTTTTATACATATATTTTTTCAAAATAAACATGTATTAAATTTGGTTCTTGTAACACATTTAAAAAAATATTGAAACAGTAAAGCATTTACCAATTTTTGTAATGTTGCCATTTACTCTTGCAAATGCCATTCGCACCTGCTGTTCTCGCGTAAATCCACCAGAGGCCGCTGTGACTGACTAAATGACTGACTGACCGATTGACTGAGCCCCCTCTCCTCCTTCCCTAAACCCAACCAATAATGTTTTCAGAAGCACCGATTGACCAGCGCCCACCCACTTCCCTAAACCCAACCGACAGTTTTAAGAAAAGCCCTCGTCTGATTTTTACCAAGTTTTCAGACTTCACTACATTTTCACCCTGTTATTTACTTGTTTATTTCATTTTTTGGCTTCTGTTTTTGTCTTATCTGCTTTTTGGAACTGTTCTTTGCCTGACTCAAGCCCTGTCGCCATGGTCAACCCCTCTCTGTGTCTCAAGTCTGCTGACATACATGGCAAGCTACTGAACAAACTGATAGCAGCGGGAAAGCCATCCATACGGAGGTAAGCGGTCACCTGGTAAGTGCAAAAAGGAACGATGTCATACCACCCCAAATCGTTTGTTTTTAAGATGAAAAGCAGCCATACGTACTTCTGGCTATCTACTTTGTAATCTCCAGGAATGTATATAGGGCTATGTTTTAAGAATGAGCCTATGTTGCTTAAAAGATGTTTAGGGACTGAAGACACCAAGTGATGAAGTGTTTCAGGTGTAATTATGTTCCATTCTTCTTGCTAACAAGTTTTAAGGTGGGCAACAGTACAGGGCCTTCATTGTCACATTTTCTACTGGAGAGAGGTCAGGACAGCAGGCAGGCCAGTCAAGTATCTTCTTCCTCCACAGCTAGGTCTTTGTAATGTGTGCAGAATGTGGTTTTGCATTGTCTTGTTGAAATATGCATGGGCGCCTCTGGAAAAACACTTTTCAGCATTAATATTGCCATCACAGAAGTGCAAGTTACTTTTCCAAGGGCACTGACACAACCCCATACCATGACAGACCCTAGCTTTTGGACTTGTTGCTGGTAACAGTCTAGATGATCCTTTCCTTCTTTGGTTTGGGGGCACACAGCGTCCATTTCTCCCCAAAAATACTGATTTATCTGACCACAGTACACATTTCCACTGCGTGATGGTCCATCCCAGATGCCTCCGATCCCAGAGAAGTCGATGGCACTTCTGGACACTGTTAACGTAGGGCTACCTTTTGTCACAGTACTACACAGTACAACCTTTTCTGATTTGGGGTTGTAAGAAAAGCTTTTTTTGCATTGTGATTATTCAATTTCTGTAACTGAATACTGTTAGACTGCCCAGAAATCTGTCAAATAGTGCTATTAAAACTATCTTCTGAAACTGTATTTATAACGCAACATATATATCGTATCGCAGAAAAATTAAATATTGCAAAATCTGATTTTTCCAATATAGTGCAGGCCTAATAGAAAATATTCAATGAGCAGAAGTTCTGTGGATGCTTTTAGAGGGCAAAGGAGAAGGAATGATAGAAAAGCAACTCAAACAACCACTTCTTACAACTGAGGTCTGCATGTCTGAACACACAACATGTTGAACATCGAAGCAACACTGGCAGAGGAACACGCCTGTTGCACACACTACCACTCCTATTACAATTAATTGAAAATTAAAATTAAGTGTCTTAAATTCTGCATCAATATTTGGATGGTAGGATCAGAATCTGGTCTAAACCAAATGAGAGCATCCTGTTTTGTATCAATGGTGCAGGCTGGTGCATAGTGCTGAAACGTGTGGGCGATATTTTCTTGGCACGCTTCGACTCCCCTTAGAAACAACTGAGCATTGTTTAAACACCCCAGCCTACGTGAGTGTTGTTTGCTGAGAATGTCCATCCCTTTATGACCACAGTGTGCTCACTTTAGGATAATAACCTTCAGCAGAATAACATGCCCGGTCACAATGTCCAGTTCATTTAAAAATGGTTTGCTGAACATGACAGTGAGTTATGACTATATAATGGCTTCTCAATCGCCAGATCTCAATCCAATAGAGCTCTTTTGAAATAAGAGAGAGATTTGCATGACTACCCACCAAAGGGATTTGGTGTTTTATAGATGTCTAATAGAAATTTTACATAGATGGCTTGGCTTAAACAAGGCTCAATTTGGGCTGTCAGTGAAAATCTAATAGACTTCTAAGAATAGTCCAGACTATCCATCAAACACACAGATTGGACAGACTTCTCATGTGTCATTCATTCCTGTGTATTTGATGAATAGTGTAGTTTTGGGCTATTCTTAGACATCTATTACACTGCAAAAGTTACCAAAAAGTTAACTCAAACAGTTTGAGGAAACCAATTCTGTTTAACAAGAATAATATTAATAGTTTTAATAACTAATTTCTAATGACTTCTACATGATGACAGTAAATAATATTTTATTAGATATTTTTTTAAGATTCTAGTATTCAGCTTAAAGTGACTTAGGTTGTTTAGACAAATTAGGGTAATTACGCAAGTCATTGTATAACAATTTACATTAAAATGGTTAAAAAAATGTTTAAACTGGTTTTATTCTACCCGAAATAAAACAAATAAGACTTTCTCCAGAAGAAAAAATATTATAGGAAATACTGTGGAACATATCTTGCACTGCTAAACATCATTTGGGAAATATCTGAAAAAGAAAAAAAATCACAGGAAGGCAAATAATTTTGACTTCATCCGTATATTGAGTCATTTACATTTATATTATTTGAGTTGATATTGTCAAACATTTAGAGTATTAGTAACTGAAATCTTTTAAGTTCAGTTATCAAATAAGTATGAGTTCAGTTAATAGAACAAATTAAGTCCAAACAACTACTTAAATGGTTTGAGGAAACCAATTACGATTTAAGTTGACTGAAGTCAAAAGAATAAAGTTATTCAACTTAAATGGTTTGCCACAATCGGTTTCCTTAAACTATTAGTAGCTAGCTGTTTGGACTTAATTTTTTCAATTACCTGAACACAAATTGATTTCAAGATAAAGCAAAAACTTACAAGTGTAAAACAGAAATGACACAAAATGTCGGTATTTTAAGCCAGAGTTAATAAAATAAAACATTTATTTCAGTCATTTATATCTAGTACAAAACAAGTTATCAAGTTTTACTGCTTTTCTCAGTCGCTTTGGTGCATTTCACTATTTACAATTGCACAACAGTTAATGCATTTCTCAAAACAATTAGTACAAACTGCAAACAAGTGGATAACCTGCAAAAGCGTGTCACTTGCTTAAAATGGAAGGCTCATTCCTCAAAAGCAAGTATTTATGTCAATGAAAGTGTCAGTGTCATCAAGATGAAAAGTCCTGCGACCATTGTTTATAACCAAGATAGTCAAATGGCTTTGTCATGTTTTCATTGACACTTTACTCTACATTTTTTTCAATGCAAAAAAGTCAGATTTTGGTGACACGTCCTGAACATGCTCAAAACAGCACTATATACTATTTGCACAGCCATTTGAAAACTACAGTAAAGATAGACATCACTGCATTTAGTAAGGTATCTGAGTACAAGTCACTGAATATGTATGTTTCACTTTTACTGCAGATGCTCTTTACAATTCTAATTTATTCACAGCATTGTGCAAAGGATAAATACACCCTTATTTACAACAAACATAAACTCCCTTTGGGTAGAGCTGTGCACAACTGTAAACAATATTGCAGTTCATATTGGAACTGAACCTACAACATACACAGGTCTGTAAATCATCATGAACTGTAAACAACAGGTATGTGGATGATTTTTACTGACAGGCTAAATTTGTCTTTGTTTTATTATTTTATTCACCTATTCGACTTCTTTTTAACACAAAACAATGCTTGCTGGGTAATGAAAAGCCTACATATTTGATACTGTCATGGCAATATTGACAAAAATGTCTTGTTGCAACAATATATGATCACATAGATAAGATTTGCACTATATTTTATTTTTTTTTTGTGTTTGCAGGTAAGCAGGATGTACTGTAAATCCAAAATTGTATTATATCACTCGACAATAATATAGTTTCATTTTTACTGATATAACAATGAAGACAATGTGATTTTGCTAAGTTAGAGATATCCCTCGATCCTAGAATAGTATTTGAATTGACAGATTTTGAGTTTACTGTTGGTAGTTTCTACTTGGTGAAATTAGGTTTTCCATTGTACTTTCAGTAGTTACATAATAATTTATAAATTAATAAATATGTGTTATTCAATTTCTAATTATATTGAGAATTACACAACACGTGAGGTTTTCCTTAATAGGAAATATGTCAAACACAGGAACTCCCCAACCTACTTTAAAAGGTACACCGATCAGATTCGGAAAAAATATCATTTAAGAAACAATTCATCCACATAAAGTAAATAAATTAAATCTAAACACAATGAAATATTTCAACACAAATAATGCATGTAAACAGGAGGCTGTGAGAAAAACATGCATATTTGCAGACTCCTCAATGAACAGTAATGAGCAACTGTTGTACATGGTGAAGAAATGTGCTTAAACACATGTCCAGAAATAGCCGGTATCAGTACAATATATTTAAAGTCACTGCCTTTCACTGTGCCAATTTTTTCACACATAACACACACACACACACACAGTTTTCTCCACTCTCAGCCCTCCTCTCTCTCAAGAGATGGACACAGATGCTGTTACAGGCTGTTTTCCTCTCACCTACAGGAACCCGGCCTTCCCTCAAAACAGACAACAAAATCTCACTTCTGTCATGCAGTAAACTACAGATAATGTCCCTGCCGTGTAGGTCATTCTCTCTTATACACACAGGATATAGAAGCATATTTGGGCTATTTATCTTCCAAAACTCATCAACATTAACATGTGCAACAACAATCTGTTTGCTTACACTCAAAAACATACATTTGCTGTTTATTCAAGCTATTTATTTAAAACGAGATTTTTTTTTGGGACAAGTTCATTGTTTTATGTTCAGTTCACTTACATTTGTAAAAACAAATAAGTTAACGTAATTACCTCACGTTGTCTCAACACAAACCCAGCATTTTTTACAGTGTAGGAGAAATTCATATGTGCCTTAAAAAGTCAAGGATTATTTATATGATGTTATTTTTGTACAATTTATGTTTGGATTTTTTTAAGTAATTACTTGTGATTGACATTTTATTCATGTTTTTTTATTAAGGTTTCATTAATTAGCAGTTTTAAACAATTCTAATATTTAATCTATGTTTATTTAACTAAATTATTCAGCAAATATGTATCAGATATTAACATTTTATCTTGTTGCTGTATTTTAATTACTAAAAATATTTTATTAGTTAACAATAACAATCATAAATTTGGGTTCTAGACATCTGTCAACAGGCCAGTTTAAACCTTTTTTCCTCTAGTGCCTTTGGAAATCTCAAAAGACGTCAGAAGCTGAAAACTAAACTAAACTAAACTAAACTAAACTAAACTAAACTAAACAAATTAAATTAAATTAATTTAAAATTAGGCAGCATGGTGGCTCAGTGGTTAGTACTGTCACCTCACAGCAAGACGGTCGCTGGTTCAGGGCTGGGCTAGTTGGCACTTCTGTGTGGAATTTACATGTTCTCCCTGTGCATGTTCTCACTGATGAGGGTGTTAAAGACAAGTGCTATAGGTGAATGGAATGAATTAAATTGGCCATAGTGTATGCATGTATGAATGTGAGAGTAATTAGGTGTTTCCCAGTGCTTAGTTGCAGCTGGAAGGGCATCCGCTGCATAAAACATATGCCGGAATAGTTGGTGGTTCATTCCGCTTTGGCGGCCCCTGAAAATCAGGGATTAAGCTGAAGGAAAATGAATAAAAAATTAAATTAAGATGTATGAGGTAACTATGTTAAATTTATTGTAAGCAACAGTGTATGTCCAATTACATGCAGGTTATATAAGAAGGCATACAAATGCAAATAAATACAAATATAAAGAATACTATCTGCAATGGACTTATTATGCTAATTGACACACGCGAATGAACCATCACAGTATATGCAGATGAGAGTGCATGCATGAATCAAGTTGTTTACAGTTTTAATGTGTAGCTGAGATTCTGGCAATGAAGAAGATTGTTGCTTCAGCTCTTACATTATGTATTATTCCTCCTTCCTACATCATTAACCTTCTCAAGCACCGATTTTTAACCTGGTTGCATGATAAAGGTGAAATGCACTTACCGAGACGCTGGAAAGCCTCTGAAGCTGCATGTCGGAGGTTCTGCATGCTGTCTGCTTCTTCTGTTGGACCTTGATGGAACTGGTGTTGATACGACAGGAGGCTCTCAATGTGACCCAGACATTTTAAGTGTGGTACTGGACCTCATCACTGTTCTTTTATCCTGCATGTCATCACCTGGCTTCAGACGCTGACAAGTTGCCTTCTCTGTCCTTTTACGATTTACTCTGAGAGCTCTCCTCCTGTCTCTCTCCTGCCTCCTGCAGCTGTCACTGCCGCTTGTGTGGTCACAGCCAATCAGAATTCTCCTGCACACCACCATCCAATCAGCTGAAAAGTAAAGAGAGGCAAGGGACTGCTGGATTGTTTTGAAACGCTGGTGCATCAAAAAGACCTAGAGGGTGTATAAGTGTGTGTGTATGATCTCTCTGAGCATGAAAATGAGAGACTCTGAAAAGAAGAGATTTTCGTAAAATAAATGTTAGCTTTAATTTTAACTCATATCTAGAAAAATAAGCACTGATAGTAGAGATGGAATGTTTTAACCAACAGAAACAAACAGCAAACCACAAGTGTTTGATTGTTTATATAGTAGCATATTAATTTATCACATAATTTTTTTTTAAAAACATTTTATTTTGATTCATTAGGTATGAGTAAAATGTAAAAAAAAATTATATTTGCTCCATTCTATAACATTCTGATAACATTTATTTTATTTTTTAAATAAATACAGTGCATCTGGAAAGTATTCATATAGCGCTTCACTTTTTCCACATTTTTTTCTATGCTACAGCCTTATTTCAAAAAGAATTAAATTCATTTATTTTCTCAGAATTCTACATACAATACCCCATAATGACAATGTAAACAAATTTTTTTTTTAAATTGTTGCAAATTTAATAATAATAAAAAAAACTGAAAAATCACATGTACAGAAGTATTCACAGCCTTTGTGTGAAGCTCTAAATTGAGCTCAGGTACATTCTGTTTCCACTGATCATGCTTGAGATGTTTCAGCAATGTTTCATATCAATGGAGTGGCTTCACAACAACTCGGTGAATGTCCTTGAGTGGCCCAGACCTAAATCCTATTGAACATCTCTGGAGAGATCTGAAAATGGCTGTACACCAACACTTTCCATCCAACCTGATAGAGCTTGAGAGGTACTGCAAAGAGGAATGGGCAAAAATTCCCAAAGACAGGTGTGCCAAACATGTGGCATCATATTCAAAAAGATTTGAGGCTGTAATTGCTGCCAAAGGTGCATCAACAAAGTATTGAGCAAAGGCTGTGAATACTTATGTACATGTGATTTTTCAGGGTTTTTTTTTTATAAATTTGCAAAAATTTCAAAAAATATTTTTTCACATTGTCATTATGAGTTTAATGAATTTAATCCATTTTGGAATAAGGCTGCAACATAAAAAATGTGAAAAAAGTGAACTGCTATGAATACTTTCTGGATGCACTGTATGTAGGCTACTTCACCAGAAAATGGCTGTTAGTCAGAATAACAAATGTTTTACCTGTTGTGATTGATAATTAAAGGTTATTCCATTAAATTGACCTATCTATCTATCTATCTATCTATCTATCTATCTGTCTGTCTGTCTGTCTGTCTGTCTGTCTGTCTGTCTGTCTGTCT
>CAIGQZ010000461.1:7251389-7262111 GCA_903798205.1 Danio tinwini | reverse complement strand
TCCGTCCGTCCGTCCGTCCGTCCGTCCGTCCGTCCGTCCGTCCGTCCATCCATCCATCCATCCATCCATCTATCTATCAAATAGTTTACATCGTCCAGCAAGACAATTTTGTTTTAAATGGTAACCTACAAATGTGCTTCATGTGGTCTTTAAATTTATTGAATTTATTCAAATAAAGGCGACATTTATTCATTACTGAATCAACATAAACATATATTAGGTTACATCAACAAAACTAATATTCCATGTATGAGTAAGATTAAATAAATAGTAATGCAATATACATTCGTAGGTACTGCAATAGCTTACATGATATTGTATATAAACATTCATTCATTTTCCTTTGGCTTATTCCTTTTATTCGTCAAGGCAAGGGTCACCACAGCGGAATGAACCGCTAACTTATCCAGCATATGTTTTACACAGTGGATGCCCATCCAGCTGCAACCTAGTACTGGGAAGTATATAAACATTGTTTGAAAAATCTACTATAAATCTAATTAACTATAACCATATAACTACAAGGAATTAGCAGTAAAACGTCGCTAAAAGGAAAACAAAAACATTTAAGTTCATCCTAACGCAACAGCGTCCTCTAAGAAAAAAAAACGTTTCTGTGAATTAGAAAAGACTAATGTATAAATCTTACCATCTTAACATTTCAAGCAACCGTCACCTCTCTCCTTCATGGCCAAGTAGAAAAAAAGCGAAAGCGTAAATACTTTATCTAGTTTGTCCCTCTTGCCACCTCGTCTATTGAAGCGCTCACAACAACACCGTAACAACACACCCGATTATCATCGTCATCATCATCATCATGAGCTTCGCTCTGCTGTCTGTCTGCTTTCATTACCGGCTAAAATGACATTTGTGATCAAGTGTTGTAAAAGCTGACGAGATATATTTAACCAAGTTTCACTCGCTTCTGTCAGCCTTCTGACATATTGAGGTAAGAATGAACGAAGCGTTTCGTGTATCAGCTTGAGTGATATTAAAGCAGCGAATATAATATAAATTATGTATGTTTCCGTCTTCTGGGGTATGTATTGTGTTTTTATGACTTTAAAGTGGTGTTAATACGAGTATCTTTTACACATCAGTTATGATCCTCACATGTCAAATCTTGCTCAATTTGATGTGCTTTCACTTCATCAAGCAGGTGCAATTTCATTTTCATATTCATGTAATTTAATTTATCAGATTAAGAATTTACAGTATTATCAAAGCCAATAATCCTGTTGTTTTAATTCATGTAATATAAGCACGACAACAAAACCTTCTCGTGTTTTAATTAACAACGCAGATAAAGGGGTTGTTAATATTGATTATAACATATTAAATGTATTGCTCTGTACTTCAGATCTGTTATTGTGTGTTTATCAGTTTAGCTGATGATTTCATCACAGCTCTACGTCACCTTTGGCCCTGATCAATGTGTAAACATTTGTGTTTACATAGTAAGCCTTTGTAAAGCGTCTTTAGCACATTTTGGGAACTTCAAATTTATTTATTGAGGTAAAGTTGGTTTTATATTCACTGTGACAACTTGTGACACGGTCCCTGTATTGTTTACCACGCTACTTTGAATATTCGGTCAGAAATAGCATGCAAGTATGACTTCAAAACAACATTAGCACTATTTAATTGAGTGTGAACAGTGTTGTACTTTGATAGTCTTCTGCTGATAAGATTTCCCTATTTAGAATTTGCAAAGAACCCTTTTCTGAAAATATAATATTAAGGAGAAAGACTGAATGTGCAGATATAAAACCAACTGTACCTCAAGAAATTATTTACTTATTTTAAAATTAGTATTATATAGTATAGTATTATATAGTGTAAGACTGGAAATGTTTGCTCACTTTCTGATGTAGATTTATAACACACAGAAAAAAATAGCCTAAAGTGACAATTCCTTCATCATTTACTCTTTCTTCACTTGTTCCAAACCTTTTTTTGTTGTTGTTATATTTCAAATAAAGCTAGAAGCCAGTAATCATTGACTTCCGTAGTATTTGTTTTTCCTATTATTGCTGTCAATGTTTACCTTTTTTTTTTTACCTCTTCAGAATATCTAATTTTGTGTTCAACAGAATAAATAAACTCAAAAAGCTTTGGAACCACTTCAGGGTGGGTAAATAATTGAGGTAAAGTTGGTTTTATGTTCGCACATTTATTCATTCAGTAACAACTTGTGACATGCTCCCTGTATTGTTTATGATAGTATTTAGAATATAGATTTGAAAACAACATAAGCACTATTTATCTGACTGTGAACAATGTTGTACTTTGATAGTCATTGGCTGCTTTTATGATTTCACTATTTAGAATTTGCAAAGAATACTTTTCTGAGATTATATTATTAAGGAGAACGTCAGAATGTGCGAATATAAAACCAACTTTACCTCAATGAGTAAACAGTGAGTACATTTATGTTTCTGGGTGAACTATCCCTCTTAAAATACAAGTTGTAATAATGAAACCCTTTGTTGTCATTCATCTTCTGAAATCATAAATCACCTGTTCTCTTACAGGACAATCATCCGCAGTGACAAACGCAACAGCTGTGGCATGGGGAACCTTTAGAGATGGAGAAACTGATTAGGTGAGTGTGTTCAAAGAGCAGCAGGGTTAAACAATGGACCATTTGTAGACTATTTTTTGTCGTCTCATGACTCCTCTGAGAGCGTGTGCATCGCTGTGTTTGTAGCTCTGGTGAGGACGGTTCTGGGGAGAGAGGTCTTTTGCACACGTGGAAGGGATATTCGTACAGCACCGCACCAGAGAGGGTGCTGCTCTCCCGACCAGTGCTCCAGGCTGCCCTGGGAGCAAGACATGGTGTTCTGCTAGTAGAGGGTAATGTATTTATTATTCGTTCGGGAAAAAGGCATAGACACGCATGCAACATTCGGTAGGAAATTATCAAAATTTGCCTTATTGTGTTATAAATAATTGTATACCCTTGGGTTTTTTCATTGGAATGTAATGACATGTTCTGGCTTTTAACAGCCTTGCCTACCTAACATCATCAGCCACAACCGATCTTGTTTGCTACTGTAATTCAATGGCATAGATCACTCTGAAATTAAGCTCTCTTTCACTTCACTTCTTTCACTTACATATATGTTGTTCCAAATTGAAAAAGGCACTTTTCTTTGCCCATTCAAGGAAAGATTATAATTGTTGTTTTAGATTGTCTAAACCGCTAAAAGCGTGTAAGCTGCTAAATCAAATAGAGAAGGACTCAGTAAACTAGGAAAGGTGTAATATTTTGACAAACTGGATTTACTAGATTCTCTCTTCCTTGATTGGTTGTAATTTTTTGGTCTTTAGTACTTTAAATGTTTTTTTTCCCGATCCAAAAGATTAGTAAAGGCCAAAACATGACTATAACCGATCATTTTCAGTAATGGTAATCAGCAAAATATTCATGTTTCTTCCGGTTCAGTGGTTTATGTTCTGCTGTCCAATATAGCCAGATAATAACGCATTGTGAAAACACTCTATATGGAAAACGTCAATTGCAAAAATTAGATTGCCCTGATTCCTATTTAAATGTTTTTTTCCTAAAACCAAAAACCAAACCAAAGCCAAACAACAGTAAATGTGTCCACACCTTAAGATTGAATGTTCTGCTATTTCTTCTGTAATTATCACAAACATCATCTTTTCAAATCTTTTATAATGACAGAGACTGTGACTAAAGAAATGTTAAATTAATAAAGCAGTGGTCATTTAGTCATTTTTTTTATGTCTAGAAGTTTAAGCATTGTATGTATTTGAAGGAAAACGAGCCTTATTATTATTATTATAATTATTATTATTATAGAAATGTGATTCAGCAGTTCAATTAAGCAATTTAAATTAAGTGCAAATGAAATCAAAAATAACCATATGATTTTATGACTGTTTGTTTTCAGTTAAGTACTCAGATTACATCTGTCTGAAGGGCATCATACACTGGATGCACCGCTCAGCGCGACAACACGGCACGCACATGACAGTTAAAAGTTTCGCACACCAGACGTACACAGTCGCATGTTATTTAAAACGAAAATAATCAGATGGCACTCTGTGGCGTGGCAGAAATATAAACAGTGTCCTGAGTCATGGCTGGGCACTGCAGACAACCGCGGTCAGCTGCTGACTTGCAGCGCCAGTGTATGTACCCGGATAGAAACCTATGTTTAGAATTCTGAAATGCGTGGCGCTGCGCGGCGCTTTACCGAGCGTCGCTTCTGGTGTGCGACCTGCTTTAGGTATTGAGCGTGGCTAACATATTTAACCATGCCCCTCCAACTGTCTGTTTTGACACAAACAGAAATGGTGAGGAGGAGGTGTCTGATAGGTTGTAATAACTCTCCCGAAACCCTTTTCCCCGTCTTTCTGAATTCCTACTTTACTACATCCAATCAGCTCACAGTAGGAAAAACAAGCCACACCCACTGTTTTCTCATGGATTTCTGTTTCTCTATGAACTGCGTCACAATATAAAAGCTTTTAGAAGCTTTCGGTTCATGCAGACTTTACCAATTATATTAATATTTTTATTTAAAAAGGCTAAAACATCCCAGGGTTCCCTTGGAAGTTTATTGGGGCCCCCTAGTTTGTCTCCTGTTTAAAAAAAGTTGTTGTTAAAAAATTGATGATTTAAAAAAAAAAACTATGTTACAATTTGAGGGCGACACGGTGGCTCAGTGGTTAGCACTGTCGCCTCACAGCAAGAAGGTCACTGGTTCGAATCCCGGCTGGGTCAGTTGGCAGTTCTGTGTGGAGTTTGCATGTTCTCCATGTGTTCGCGTGGGTTTTCTCCGGATGCTCCAGTTTTTTCCCACAGTCCAAAGGTAAATATAGGTGAATTGAATAAGCTAAATTGACCGTAGTGTATGCATGTGAATGAAAGTGAATTAATGTTTCTACTGGGTTGAAGCTGGAAGCGCATCAGCTGTGTAAAACATATACTGGATAAGTTGCCGGTTCATTCCACTGTGGCGACCCTTGATAAATAAAGGGACTAATCTGAAAGAAAACAAATGAATGAATGAATGTTACAATTCAGAAAAGTACTAATTTAAATACTGTATTTAGGGGGACAAGTCTACAGTTTTGGTGAGTTGCCATGGAAACAGAACCAAACATCATCAGCAGAGCCCATTTTGGAGGCAGTGCTGAGCGAACAGCGTGTTGTTTTTGTGGCTGCTGGCTACTTCCACAGCGGAGTCGTGACGGAGGATGGAGGAGTGCACATGTGGGGAGAAAATGCTCATGGCCAGTGTGGCTTGTCGGGACTGTCTGTTATCCCTAACCCCACCCCTGTGGGCGTGCTTGACTCTGAGGCCACGCCTCCTCAGACGGTTAAGATCCTGGAGGTGGCGTGTGGCGACCAGCACACTCTGGCTCTTTCAGCCAAACATGAAGTCTGGGCATGGGGCAGCGGCTGCCAGCTGGGCCTAAACACTTCAACTTTTCCTGTCTGTAAGCCTCAAAAAGTGGAACATCTATCCGGGAGGCATGTATTACAGGTGGCGTGTGGATCTGCACACAGCGTGGCTCTCGTACGCTGTCTCCCCCCTCCACAGGAGCCCCGAAAACCCCCTCAAGACAAGTGCGGTCAGTGCCATCAGCTGCTCTACACTATGACAGATAAAGAAGACCATGTCATTATCTCTGACGGCCATCACTGTCCACTGGGCTTTGAGATGGACAGCACTGCGATCAAGTCAGCAGTGGAGGGCAGTCCAGATCAGGGTAAACCAGGGAAGAGCTCTCCGACTGAACCTGTTCCTTGTATGTCCACCCAGATTGCAAAATCACTCATTTCCGGTAACATCTCTGAATCTACTCATCCTCCAGAAAGCACACTTCCATTTGAACTTCAAAATCAGGTTCCTGCATATTGCCAAGAATCTACTGAAGCAGCTGTTGAAGACTCGGCTGATCATGAAGCTCCAACAGCAGGTGGAGAGGTTTGTGTGGAAGCATCTGAGAACAGCATCCCTGAAACGGATAGCTGCAGATCCTCAGGGAAGTCCTCTCCGTATCCAGATGAGCAGGCAGTGAAGGCGTATCTGAAGAGACTTTCTGATCATGCTTTAGCAGAGCACACCGTCAAGACCTCCAGCACAATTCATTCAGCTCAGGTTAGTCTCATATGCAGCGTCCAGAAAGCATTATGCCCAAAAATGAAAGTTCAGTCATCATTTACTCACACTTAACTTGTTTCAAACCTGTTTGAGTTTCATTCGGCTGTTGAACACAAAAGAAGATATTTTGAAAAATGTTGTAAACCACTGACTTCCATAGTATTTGTTTTTCCTACTATGGAAGTCAATGGTTACAGAATATCAGCTTTCTTCAGAATATACCTTTTTTTGTTTATCAAAAGAAAGAAACTCAATAAGGTTTATAATCACTTGAGTGCGAGTAAATGATGAGTAATTTTTCATTTTTGGGTGAACTATCTCTTTAAAGATTGAAATGTTTAATCTACAATTGTTTTGAAGTTATAGCTTTATCCACCACCATTAAATAAATCTGGCTAATGCATATAAACCAGGGCTGCCCAAACTTTTTCTTATAAAGGGCCAAAATCCAAACTTGATTGAGGCTAGTGGAATGAAGGTGAATATAGCTGCCATGGGTAATTTCCTAATTTATTTAATAATATTTAAATACCTATAAAACATTGCTTTATATTACCTAATACAGTATTTTATAATGAGCTTATTACAGTTAAAACAAAACAATTTCATTTGTAACAGAACTACACTAGTTTTTGCCTTGATTTGCTCGCCGATTTCTTTTGCATAGTCCTCTATTCGTCAAGTGATAGTGTTTACATTTTTAAAAAATCTGATTCATTTACAACAATTGAAACTTTTATTTCAGTTTGTATGTTTTTTTTGTAGTGCAGCAATAAAACAAACAAAAAAAGGTTATGTTAAATTAGAAATGACGATCTCTGTGTTAAAGGCATTCGCCCCAACCCTCTCCATCATTCTCACTCTTCTCTCAGATGGCATGGTGGGCCAAATCAAAGGTTACAATGGGCCAACTTTGGTCCGCGGGTCCTAGTTTGGGCATCTCTGCTATAAACTAATAATTGTTTTATGCTAACAATCCGCACTGGTAAATGCCCAATATTTATTTTCAATACGTTTGTCTAAATATACAAATTAATAATAGAACACCAAACAAAAAAACAATAAAAGGAAAAAAACGAAAATAAATTTTAATGTGACTATTGACATGGGACAACATTGAAAAAGAGCATAAATGGAATAAATAGTGAGCATGGGATCACATAATGCAGAATTGAATAGATATGCCAGCAGCTAGCTCTCTGCAAATCTCACATGGTCACCCACTGAAGCTAAGCAGGGCTGCGCCTGGTCAGTACCTGGATTAGAGACCACATGAAAAAGCTGGGTGCTGCTGGTGTTAGTGGAGTTGGTGGTGCTCAACCTGCAGACCTAATGGACTCTATATTGCTCAGTGAGAGCTGTCTTTCGGATGAGACATTAAACCGACTCTTGACTCTCCATGGTCAAAATCCCAGGATGTCATTCAAAAAGAGTAGGGCATTCTGACCAAATTTGCCCACCGGCCTCTGTCCATCATGGCCTATATCATAATTGGCTTCATCACTCTGTCTCCTCTCCACCAATCAGCTGATGTGTGGTGAGCCGTCTAGCTGTAATATAGCTGCCATAGTGTCATCCTGGTGGATGCTGCACACTAGTGGTGAATGAGGAGAACACCCCCCCCCCCCCCCCCCCCCAATGTGTAAAGCGTTTTGAGTGTCCAGAAAAGCACTATATAAATGTAAGGAATTATTAATTATTATTATATGAACGTTTTAATGATTATTTTAAATGGTGGTGTTACATTTTTAGTGCTTTTTAACTTTAAGTGGAGAAAAAAATGTCGTGAAAATGACTACGCACACAACTACATGTTTATATCTGTTTTTTTTACTGGCGTCAGTAAGAAGTCACTTTATTGACTTTACTTTAGTCATGATCCTTCAGAAGTCATTCCAATATGCTATGATCATTTGAAAATATTTTGTGTACTTTGTGGTAGGGCTGAGCCGTTACATGCTAATATACTGAATCGCTATAAAATTGATGCCAATAATAATAATAAGCGCTGGACCTTTTTACTCTATATTGATTAAGAGCCGATCACATAGTAGAAATGTGCAACAATGGGAATCTAAAAGTGTGTTAATATTAGAGATGCACCGAATTTTCTGCTACCGAAAATTTGTCAGTTGAAAATATGATATACATTAATATGCCGTTTAATGGACCCTCTAATTTTTGTGGCTTCTGTCATTGTTTGGGTACTCTTTTAAATCTGGAATAATTAACAACTTATATCGAAATGTATATCGTCATCATTCAATATGGAAAATTATTATCGAGATTGCATTTTTGCCATATCGCCCAGCCCTACTTTGTGGAATACTTTGCAGGAAATATAATACATATATTTTTCCCTCTATTTTTTGATGAATAGAAAGGTAAAATTATTTGTAATAGAAGTCTTCTATATATATCTTAATGGTCACAATCCATCAATATCTCTTTATATTTATTTTCTATTTAACTGTTACCTCATCAACACACTTAAATCCTCTTTAAGAAGTTAATTTAGTTTTATTTATTTATTTATTGTAAATTAAGTTATATTTACTGATTAGTCAGTTGTTCCAAGTCATTGTGACTTAAGCTTTTTCATTTCTTCTGAATTCACATTTCAGAGTTTTTTAGTGAACAGCTCATATGTCATATTATATTTTCAGCTCTCCGTTGACCCTGCTAATCTGTTTACTTCCGAGCCCCTGATCCCGGTTGCCCAGTCTGTTGCTCCTATGGGCTCCGCATTGAACAACTTGGTGGTGTCGTGTGCCTCTGCAGTGGGGGAACGTGTAGTGTCCACATATGAAGCGCTCTCCCTGAGAAAAGTCATTGGTTATTGGGTAAGTGTATTTTCAAGATTTTGAAAAATTGGTTGGGAATATTTTTATTCTATTTAGATTTTTCCAATAATTTAATAGTCCATTACATAATTACAGTATGTTTCTCTGACCCCAATTTAACAGTACAAGTGAAATCAAAACTAACCATATGATTTTGTTTGCTCACATTGCTAGTTTTGTGGTGAACAATTCAGCTGTGCATGTCATTAAGAAAAAAATGCACTTGTATGCCTTTGATTTGCCCTTGTAGTTAAAATCTGAAAATGCATGTCCTGTTTTTTTTTCTTCAGTTAAATTGTAAGATTACGTATGTTTTAGGAATTGGGTGTGGCTAAATACTTAACTACGCCCCTCCAACTGTCTGTTTTGACAGAAATGGTGAAGAGGAGAAGGAGGTGTCTGTTAGGTTGTATTAACTGTTCTTAAACCATTTTCCTGATCTTTCTGATTGAAATGCCTACTTTAATTCATTTAATCAGCTCGCAGTAGAAAAAACAAGCCACACCCACTGTTTTCTCATTTAATATTCAAATTTTCTAGAACTCTAGTATTGTGTCACAATATGATTAAAATAAATGGTCGCAGCTTCCGGTTCAAGTGGACTTTAAAGGGTCGTGAACTCCAAAATTACATTTTCTGAAATTTTAACGGTGTTCTTAATCTTAAATCAAAATAACTTAAAACTGCTAAAAACAGTCCTATCAAAACCCTATATACAAAAGCAAGTCCTGTCCTAAATTTATTTCTTGTTCACAAAGTAATTTCACTTGCATATACAGTACATCCGAAAAGTGAAGGAAAGACTATTGTAACTTACATTTCATGCCAACAAGAAGCCACATGATGCATTTTAAATGATGTTTTGCTTTAGTGTGCATTATGTATATTTAAAACCGTTTCCAATGCTGATTAATGGCAAATAAAAAGTTGCCTAAATCACTCACTACTCCATAAAAATGTTATTTTTGCTGCTTGTTTAAACTACTTATCTACCGTATTGAGTGTGTGAATGTGAGGGTGTATGGGTGTTTCCCAGTTATGGGTTGCGACTGGAAGGGCATCCGCGGTGTAAAACATTTGCTGGAATAGTTAGCGTTTTATTCTGCTGTGGCAACCCCTGATAAATAAAAGAAGTAATAAACTTTATCGATTTGTGTTGGGACTACATAAATGCATTGTGTGGCATCCTCCATTTTTTTTACTGTGCAGTTATTCCTCTACTGTTTTTCTGATTAAAAAAACATGTTAAAGTGCAATAATAAACATTAAAACATTGTGAAATATTATTATGATTTTAAATAGCGGCTTTCTTCTTGAATGTAGTTTCAAATTTCATTTATTCCTCTGATTCAAAGCTGAATTTTCAGTGTCTCTGGGTCTTCAGTGTCACATGATCCTTCAGAAATCATTATAATATGATGATTTGCTGTTGTATTATGATCAGTTATCATTGGTATATAATCACTTATAATGATTCTTACAATTATGAGTGCTGAAAACATTTTGTCTTGCTTCATAGTATTCTGGAAACTGATAAATTTCACTTTCAGGATTCAAAATGTTCAAAATGCTAGCTTTTATTTGCAATATATTTTATTACATTAAAACTAGTGGTGGGCAAAGATAATCATGATTTATCACATCCAAAATAAAAGTTTGTTTTGATATAATGTATGTGTGTGTATTGTGTATATATATATATATATATATATATATATATATATATATATATATAT
>CAIGQZ010000461.1:7146265-7230991 GCA_903798205.1 Danio tinwini | reverse complement strand
TCTATTCTATTCTATTCTATTCTATTCTATTCTATTCTATTCTATTCTATTCTATTAATTAACCTTTAAAAAACACCAAAATAATTATGTAGGATAATGTTAACTTCTGAGAACTTCCTAATCCCAGAGCTATACATGCCGTATAAACAGACTTATTAGTCCCTATTTATCCCCTTTTACTTCTTTGATGCATTCAAAATAATATGATAATGTTTTTAATTTTAATTTTAATTCTGCAATTTCTTTTTAAAAGCTAATTAAACTAAAAAGTAACTCGCATTAAAATTTTTAAAAAGTAACTCAAATATTATTAGTTAATTTTTTGAAGTATTACGTTACTTTACTGGTTACTTAGAAAAGTAATATTGTGTAACTCGTGTTACTTGTAATGCGTTACCCCCAACACTGTATATTGTATTATGTATTGTGTTATGTATTGCTGAATAATACTGATCTTTGTATAATATAAATGTTAATATATGTCAGATTGTAATTAAGAATCTGTGTGTCTGACTTTGTTTGAAGTGATGTGTTTGGGAAAGGAGCAGAGGTTGTTCAGAGGTTGTCTGAATGTTCTGAAGAGGGTTTGACTTTGGCGGATGTCCTGGCCCATCTCTTTTACCTGCCCATAAAACACCTACATGAATATGGACGGCTGCTGCTCAAACTGGCTACCTGCTATGAGGTGGTGGGTTCATATTTACATTTATTGTGGCATAAATGTTTGTATTGTAACAATATATTAATATACAGCATAATTCTGTCACACTGTTTTTATTCATTTATTTAGTCATACAAAATGTGTTCATGCTTAAAAAAATATTTTTTTTGCTTGTAGTTTGTAATTATTGTGTATTTGATTTCCTATTTGTATTCTTATTTATGCTTATTTATGTATTCCTAATTAGTTTATGTAGTTTAAAACAAATATATATATATACATGGTAACATTTGAACATTAGTTTTACATAAATTGCATATATTTATGAATATATTCTGCTCAAATAATATTATTATTGATAAATTCTTAATTTGTTTATTTGTATATATTATCTGTAATATTCATTTCAATATTTATCAATAAGTATTTATTTTATTAGGGTTTTTATAGATAAATTAAATATTTATTTAACACTACAAACATTGAAATGTTTACATATATAAGTAAACAATATTTAGCAAATAATAAATATTTTGTCTATGTTAAATTAATTGGTTTGTTTATTTTTATATCTAACATTTTTATAATATTAACTACATTTTTAAATAATATTATAATTAGTGGTGGGCCGTTATCTGTGTTAACGTGCTGCATTAACGCGAGATTCTTATCGGGCGATTAAAAAAATAAATAAAATTGCCGTTAATCTATTCTCAAAGTTGGGTTGGGAGCTGGGTCTATCCGCTTGTTAAGTGTGACGTCACGTGAAGGGGCTTCCGGGTCCAATCGCTCTATGAAACTGAATGAGGAGACTCATCAAATGCTAATAATAAACGTTTACAAAGCGATGTAATACTTTCGAAAATCACGATCGCAATATATATGTCCATGCCTAATATCTAATGGCCAGAAAGTGATAAATTTTTTATAAATTGTTAACATTTTGGTATTTGTGATGCAGCAAGCCCAGCGATTGTTGTGTACACTATGACTTTATATAAAATTCACTTTAATGTGTGATTTGAATAAAAAGTTCAAATGAGTGGCGGCTTGGACTCGGAAACAGTATTACATACGTCACCATCACGTTACCACTTAACAAGCAGATTCTACGCAAGCTATGGTGACTGTCACTTTGATATTTTAGCACGGATGTATACCTGGACGAATTGCACTGTAGGTGGCAAGAACGAGTCTTCCTACTAGTGTGTATTCCTACTGTGAAATTACCACATCAAATGTGACATGCTAACATGGATGCAGTTCACTAGAGTGAATCTGATTAATGTTAGTTCCACATCTAACTATCAAGCACCTGTAGAGTTTATGCTTTCAAGTAAAAGATATACAAATAAAATGGAGCGGGTGCTTTTTAAAATGAATGACGGTGAATGAAAGTCAAACCTGTGAGCGTCTGACAAAAAAGTGCCCTTCTGAATCAAAGCAGCAGGATGCCCTTCTGGATCTTTCACTTACTTTGAAGACATAATGACTACGCTTACATGGACATCAGTAATCTACAGTAGTTATTTGCTTTAATAGACAATAATATAGTTAAGGTGTTTACGTAAAGTGCTTTCATGTAAGAGTTGTAATTACCTGATAATTGTAAGATCCTGTAATTTTGGGTGACTTTAACTGCAGTTCGGCAGTTTCACATCCACTCGTGAACATTTTATTCATGCCCCCATGACAAACTGGGCTATTAGACGCAAATAAGGAGTAAGGACTGGTGAGAGTGTTATGGAATTTAATAATGCATGCCGAATGGAAAGAAAAAAACTTCCGCATTTCACAATATGTGTGTGTGTGTGTGTATGCGCGGTCTTTTACTAACAGCCGCATGTGTGGATCTTGTCGGAAAATTTGGCGAAAAGTCCTACATGATGGTAATAGTTCGATGTTTACTTCAATAATGCAACTAATATATGCACACTCCACGTCTTAATTCCATTTCTGTTTAGTTCAGTTATGACTTTAGTCACTGTTTGGAGCTTATGTAGGCCTACAGTTCAAAATTGATGTTTAACTGAGTAAACAGTTAGTAAACACAAGTACATCTTATTGAACGTTATTTATTTTCATCACCAATTATCATAGTAGAACCGTTTCTCAAGCAGTTTGTGATGCATTTTGGAAACAGGAGATGAGCCCCTTGTCTTATGCGCCACCTGGCTTGAAAAAAACCCGTTCTCAGAGACGTACTTTTAGTCATTATTTGGGTAGCACACATATTCTGAATGCCTTCGACAGCATTCAAATGAGCCATTTTTTTTTATTTGTAATAGGTATGTTTATTGATAATATACATAACATTATGTAGAATGTGAGGATACAAAGAATATCAGGACTTTTTTTTTACAATTAGCAAAAAACAACAAATAATAATAATACATTAAACAATAAATAAATAAAATATACAAATACAACCCACCCCGCCACCCCCCCCCCCATCCATACAAGGTATAATTGTCACAAATGTTGTCAAAACATTTCTTATTTTGATGTTACATATAGTTGAAATAGTTGATAGTAATGATAAATAAAAAACAATAATGCCCAGAATTGATGCTCAAATAAATTACATTTACATATATGATAAAACATTAAATTAAAACAATAACATACAATAAGATAAAGTAGGAGGGACAACAACAACAAAAAAGACTAGCAAAACTAACAATAATTATATGAAATAATCAATTATTAAAGTCTAACAGAGGTAATGTGTTAAGAAAAGGTCCCCAAATATAATCAAAATCGGTGGGCTTTTGTCGGACAGAATACAATATTTTCTCAGGAGTACTATAAGATAAAAGCTCATTGATCCAGTGCTGTTTCTCAGGGGGGTTCTCGGATTTCCATTTTTGAAGTATACATTTTTTAGCTGCAGTGCTTGCAAGCAAAATAAAATAGCTGCTGTGGTAGGTCAATTGAAGTGAACTGATATCACCTAGTATCCAAATTTTAGGATCTGGATCAATTTGATTATTTGATATTTCAGAGGATGTTGCAATAACAAACTTCCAGAATGTCTCCAAAACTGGACAGCTCCAGAGCATATGAAGAAGTGTCCCAGTAGATATCCTACACCTTTGACACATGGCAGAGGTCTTGGAACTAAGTCTGTTTAGTCTATAGGGGGTGTAATATGTTCTATGCAAAATATTAAATACAATTTGTCTGTGTTTAGTGGATACCAATACAGTTTATGATGCTTCTAAAAGAGTGCTCCAATCACTGTCATTGTAAGAACACTCCAAGTCTGATTCCTATTTTTGCTTTAATAAGAATCTTTGGTAAGCAGGGAGATTGTTATTTAGAATATTGTATATGGAGGAAGTTAAACCCTTTGTAGATGCATATCTGGTATTGAGCAATCTGTCTTCCAGTAGAGATTTGTCAGTTATGTTAGGGAATGAATCCACTGATTGACTTCTAATCCAATGTCTTATTTGTAAGTATTAAAAAAATAGTGCTTAGGTAGGTCAAACAGTTCACATAACTGGGGGAAGCTAGCAAATGTGGCATTTACATAAAGATTGCCAATTGTTTTAAGTCCTTTCTTAATCCAGTTTTGTAAATATGTGTCTACGATAGGGCTGGGTATGTTAGGGTTTTGGTCCAGAGGAGTGTTCACAAGTAAGCATATTTTTAAACCCAGTAGTTTTTGTGATTCCTGCCATGTATCAAAGGTATCCAGGAGAACAGGGTTTTTCGTAATCATAGAAAGCTTTTTCTTAGTGCTCACAAATCAGCCATTTTAATCTGAATTAATTTAGGTTAAATCCAAGATTACAATGAGATTAATCTAGATAAAAAAGTATCTATGCCCACCTATAATTATAATGAAACATTTTTCTTATCCATGTTATTATTACATTTTTATGTGTAAAGAAAAAGGTGTATAATACTCTTACAATATCAATAATGCTTGTAGTGTTAACTGTTTCTCTCTAATTTTCATTTTTCTTTGTGTGTGACAGAGTTCTGTGGACTATCAGAAGCTACAGGATGCCTGCTCAAAGTTCGAGTCCATGGCTCTTCATCTAAAAAGGAGGAGGAAGGAAGCTGAATACACTCTCCACTTCTGGAAGAGTTTCCCTGGAAAGATGACGGTAAGTAAAGGGATTTACCGGTGACACACCAGTCAGTTTAATGCACAGCAGACAGCCAGGTGCTCTTCATGCTGAGCACATAGCTTGTATTTCAGTCAGAGAGAATGTGGATGATATTAAAACTACAGTAATAACACTGAAATTAGTTAGTTTGTATGCTTTAGGTCAAGGGTTTCAAACTTTTAGGACACACGCCCCCCCAAGTTTATCTAATTTCACTCATATTTGTTTACAGAACATTTAAGAAATGCACTGTTTAAAATATTATTTACAGGATATTTCCAGTTATTTTATTTGCTTATTTTCTACTTTTAATATGAAAAACTTTTAAAATAATTAATTTTGTTTCCAAAAGTGCTAGTTATTGGAGTGGTTGGAAAACAATGTTTTAAAGCATTGCAAACTGCGAAAGTGCATCGCATGTCACTTCAGAAGGAGGCGTGAATTAATTTAGCTAAACTGCAATATGGTCATCTTCCGGAAATATTACCAACAATCCATCAGGTAATGTTTTCCCCGACCCTGTCTCTCTCTCTTTTGGTAAAGTGCTGTCAACAAATACTTTTCCTCCACATTCCATAATGCACAGCGCATCAGCCTACAGCAGCTGGATTAGTCCAAAAAGGCGCAGTACTTTTTGCTGTTGGGTCTGTTTTAGTTCGGATCATGTTCTCACCACAAACGACCCGCTCCAGGGTTCGTTTGAAGGTGTACCGAGACCACCTCTTCAAGCAGGTCTTGATACGCTTTATTGGTCCGCCTTTGGTGCGTATTGAGTACGATTGCTACATTCACTCCTGCCCAAGCGAACCGTACCAAAAAGGAAAATTAACTCTAGTGCGATTCAACCGAACTAAATAAGGCAGGTGTGAAAGCACCCTAAAACAAGAACAAGAAAGACATGTATCTGAAACATGCAACAAAACGAACCAGAAGCAACGTATTTCAGATTTGTAAAACTGTAAACAGTGCCCTCTAGTGGGTTTGTCATCTGAAATGTTTCACAAAAATTGTAGGCTGAGACATAAATTTCCATGATAATTTATAAAATTTTCTCATTTTTTTAGGACTCTCTGCGTAAACCGTCTCGTCGGCTGATCTGTGAAAGCAGTAATAAGGCTTTGACTCTTCAAAACGCAGGACGTTTTTCCGTCAACTGGTTCATCCTCTTCAACGACGCACTCGTTCACGCACAGGTTGGCTCTTTGTCTTTATAAGTCCCTTTTACTACCATTTCAGTTTCATTTCAGCTCTATCTCTGCCTTTTCTGTTGATCTCATCCTTTTTTTCTTTACACAATGTTTTCACTTCTGCTTTTCATTCGCTTATAGGGCCAGACTAACAATCTGTTTCCAATGACTGATGTTGTAGTGATGCTTATCTTTGTTTTGGTAGGGCATGGTCCCCTATAAGAATCTTGTAAGTATGGACTGTATATGAATGAAGAGTTTTCCCAATAGCAGACTGTCCCCTAGTGCCCAAGGATGCACCCTACAGCTGTAGTGTTTGACCAATACTTTTGTTAAAGGAATATGCTCGGTTAAATCAAACTTTATCTACAGCATTTGATTAATCAGAAATAAATTGCTAACTAATTTAGGCTCATCCTGCATTTTCAACAAAGAAATATGTGTATGAGGATTGATGTTAGCAATTTTTCATCCAAGTTTCAACTCCAAATTTTTCATTCATTCAAATGTCAATTATGTTGAAAATTACAATATATTACTAATAATTTGCAAATGAAGAACCGTTTCTATCCCAAGCGTCCCAAGGAAACAAATATGTCATGTCCTTGGAAAGTGCTGCATTTATTAATAATAAAAATGAACATTTGTGCATCCAGGGAAGCCTTGGGTTCTCCTTTCTAGTATAATATAGCCAACTTGTGCCTCAGAGCACACAGACAGAAAGCAATAGTAATTGCTGTTATTTCATAATGTGTTTAGAAGAATGATGTTTGCAAAAGTATCTTCACCAATTGATGATGATAGCCTTTGATAACTAAAACAACATTTGAGATGGTGTGCATTGAGACAGCATAAGTGAACTAATCAGCAGAACAGACGCATCATCTGTTCCATAAGTAGCACAATTAAACTCCTAATTGTGCTACTTATGGAACAAATAATTTGGTAAAAAGTAGTTTGTGAATATTGTATTATTGGATGAAAAATTACCAGCTCCGACTATTTAATAAGTTTTATATATGCATTTTAAGATTTTATGTGCATCTTGATATTTTTTTATGTGATTAAATATAAGCATTAAAATATATGCACAGAAACATAACTATTGAGATATGTTTTTATATTTTATTAATCATTTTTTATGCGTTTCTTATTTTCATTTTCATTTAAATAAAATAACTAGTAATTCTTTCTCTTTTAATTCTTTGTTTAGTTTTTTTAAAGATCTCTAGTGTTTTTTTTTTTAAACATTAACAACATATTTCAACTCTATATGTGTGTATACAGTTGAAGTCAGAATTATTATGATAATATTTTTTCTTCTGGAGAAAGTCTTATTTGTTTTATTTCGGCTAGAATAAAAGCAGTTTTTAATTTTTTAAAAACCATTTTAGGGTCAAAATTATTAGCCCCTTTAAGCTATTTTTTTTTCTGATAGTCTACAGAACAAACCATCATTATACAATAACTTGCCTACAGTAATTACGCTATCCTGCCTAGTTAACCTAATTAACCTAGTTAAGCCTTTAAATGTCACTTTAAGCTGTATCGAAGTGTCTTGATAAATATCTACTCAAATATTATTTACTGTCATCATGGCAAAGATAAAAAAAAGTCAGTTTATTCAACTATTATGATTAGAAATGTGGTAAAAAAAATCTTCACTCCGTTAAACAGAAGTTGGAGAAAAAATAAACAGGGGGGGCTAATAATTCAGGGGGTGGGGGGGCTAATAATTATGACTTCAACTGTATATATACATATATATAAATAAGGGCTGCACAATAAGATATAATAAGGGCTATATATTAGGGCTGCACAATATGTCATTTCATCGTCAATATCACAATTTGCGAGTCTGCAATAGTCACACTGCATGGCTCTGCAATGTAGTTGGGATTATAGTTGACCAGACATTATAGTTAACAACATATTGGAGTCATTTCAACTTTTAACCTTAGAGTGAAAGTTTTATATTTGCATGCGATTTTAAGACCTGTGACTGTGTAATCATTTCAAGCTAATTTAAGTCATTTGGGCACAGCAAATGAAACATTTAAAGACTGTAATTGTACATTGTATAACTATTTACTTGATGAAAACGATACAGTGTTCAGGGTGTCCGCGGGGTCTTAAAAAAGTATTAAAAGTTGATAAATCAATTATGAGAAAATTAAAGCCCTTAAAATGTAATAAAAAGTCTTAATCCTGTTTTTACAAGGTCTTAAATTTAGTTTAAGCGTTGTCCAAAGTGTTTGCCTCAAAAGCATAAATGCATTTATTTTCCTCCTAATGTTAACAACGGCGTGCTCGATCCACGCTATTGGTTCAGGCTGGGGCGCGTCCGTCCAAGCTCCTACATCAGGGTGATATCATGTGATTTGCGAAAAACACAGGAAAGTGATGTGACACTCTCCACATGTAGCCAAACCATAAAGCGAAACAGATGGCAAAATGGGAAACTTTAAGTTTGCGTACTCCTGGTTGGAGAAAGTCGAGTTTAAACAGTGGCTGAAACCTGTCGCTGAAAACAACCACGTAATTTATTCTTTCAAGGTTTGTTTCTTCCGAGCTTGTCTGAGTTCTGTTGCACGGTTGTGCTCCATTCATTTATTTAACTACAACTGTTTATTAGCAACTGTTTATTAAGTTAAAGGTTTGATACTGAGTAGAACTTGAAGTGGCAACAATGTCTTAAATATATTCTGAGAAGAATAAAAAATTAGGGGTGTGAACCTACATTGGTCTTACGGTTCGGTTCGGTTCGGTTACGATTATCATGCCATCGATTTGGTTCAATTCGATATCTCGGTGCATCACGATGCATTGACGATGCTTTCCACATAATTAGATTTTTTTTCTTTACAACACAACAATTTTTTTTTATTCAAATCTATAAATATGTTTATATTTATTTATTATTTGTAATACAATTTTGTCCTTTAATACACGCAGTAAGATACATGAACTGTACCTTTAATTGTACCTGCTAAAAAAAAAAACTCTTTTTATGAATGTTTTAGACAAAACTCCAATGATTGGTCATTGTCTTCACCTCGTCAACAGAAAGGGCTGCGATTAGAAATGAAAGCGCCCCATGAGTGACGTGGAAAAAAACAGCCGCGGGTTAGTCTATAGGCGCATAATAAGCGGTTATCAGGTAATCGAGTGACGAACGAACTGTGTCACAGTCTGGTATGGAAGCTGCTCTGTTGCGGCGCGTAAGGCACTGCAGCGGGTGGTGAAAACTGCCCAACGCATCACAGGGACCACACTGCCAGCCATAGAGGACATCCAGAGGAAACACTGTCTGCGCCGAGCACGCAGTATTCCTCTCATCCTACTCACAGACTGTTTTCTCTCCTGCCTTCTGGCAGGTGCTTCAGGCTCCCCCGGACAATAACCAGCAGACTAAAGAACAGCTTCTTCCCCAGAGTTGTCTCCCTTTTGAACTCTGCTCCCCACTGACTTTTTGCCCCCCTAATACATACCCCACTCTCCTCATAACTCAGACTCCTCATAATCACTGCACTACTTAACATTTGCACAATTAAAAATTGCACATATTCATTGCACTGATTTATTTATTTGAACTGTACATACCCACTGCACATGTACATTTGTAATTATGTACACACCCACTGTACATATACATTTGTAATTGTGTTTATCTATTTGCACACTTCTGATTATTAATAGCAACCTGTACATATATCCATCTATTGTAAATCTGTTCATAGCTAACACAACCTGTATATAATGTTCATAGTACATCCATTTGTAAATATCGCCATAGTTTTTCTATAACTGCACTTTATAACTTATACCTGTATCCTGCACTTGCTGCTATTGCACTCCTGGTTAGACCTAAACTGCATTTCGTTTCCTTGTACTTGTACATGTGTAATGACAATAAAGTTGAATCTAATCTAATCTAATCTAATCTAATCTGAATAGAATAAATACAATACAATAAACTCGCACCACAGGCACGCTTGTGTCTGGATCCACAAATATCGCTTTAACAGCCGAGAGGAGAGAAAAATTTTCCTCACGAACACCCCAGCGAGTCAAATGCCCAAAGTGCGTGTGTGTGGGAGAGAGAGAGAGAGAGAGAGAGGGGCAGAGATGGAGTTTTACAGCATTTCTCCCTAGTAGTGAAATAGTGGCTCCTGCTTTACCATTCCTCAGTGTCAGTGAAAGATCTGCTTTTTAAGTAGTAGGAGTGTTTTATTTACTCACCCTCGCCTCCTTGGCAATAGTATTTTACCGCGACATCGCGCATAGAGGATAAATGACGTCAGTGCGTAATAACCGGTTATGATCTATTACTGAACCGATATCGAATTGTCCCCATCTGCATCGCGGTGCACCGAAGAAACGATTAATTTTGACACCCCTTTAAAAAAATCTTTAAAAAGTCTTAAAAATTTATTAAAACTACCTTTAGGATTCCTGCATATACCCTAAGTGTTATTATTATAATTATTATTATTATTATTATTATTATTATTATTATTATTATACAGTCATTATTTAATTTGTGCTGCTAAATACTATTTGACTCCCCAGAAAATCATAAATCATTGTTTATTTGTACGTGTTGAATTAAATTTTGCTTGTCATTTTTTTAGCATATTTTAATTATATTTTGCAGATATGCTGCCCAACAGCCATTCAAATCGATCAAAAAATATGAATTCTTTACAAGTTATTCAATTCATCTGGTAAATTGTATTTATATTGCAATATGAAATAAAAATGAAATGATATTTCATGAAATGTAATGATATTATGAAAAGATATTACAATGTCAGTTTTTTCCAATATATTATGCAGCCCTAGTATATATATAGAGTAATAGCTAACAACTAAGCCCACACGGAATCTGCGCGTGCAGAATTTGCAGATTTTCCACAGAATTATTTACTTGAGTAATTGTCAATTGTAAATCTATATTTATTCAGTTTTTAAATTAATTACAGTAATATTATTGACTAATATAAAAATGTTTATCTGATTTATGTACAATGCAGTTTGTAAAGTCATATTTTCTGTCTTTTAGTAGATATATATGAGAGACTTGCTTTGTTTACCAAATAAAGTGAATCTAATTGGATTTGCATTTTAAACATTAAATAAAAGTTAAAAAGATATTATTTTTTATTTCACATATTAAGGTTTTAGTTTTGATACTATCAAAATAATTTTGCAGAAATCCGCAGATTTTTACCAAAATCCTCCGCAGAAATAGCAAAAAACGCCGCAGATTCTATCTGGCCCTACTAATAACTAATAAAAAACTAATACAAATTTAATGAAAATGCAATAAATTTAAAAAATATATATTATTTTTATTTATGGTTTTCAATTTTTATTAGTCAGTATTAGTTATT
Organism: Danio tinwini; assembly: GCA_903798205.1. Taxonomy (NCBI): domain Eukaryota; kingdom Metazoa; phylum Chordata; class Actinopteri; order Cypriniformes; family Danionidae; genus Danio; species Danio tinwini. The sequence continues at coordinate 7,219,626 of CAIGQZ010000461.1, read as the reverse complement.
GAATGGTTACTTGTTAGAATTGTTTTATGTATTTTTGATTAATTTAGTTAATGTTATTTAATTTAAAGTAACTAAATTTCTTTGTGTTTTTTTCTTATAATAGTAACTTTAGTTAATTATAGGAACACTGTGACATTATTGCACTTTCAATAGAAGTTTAGGATGCACTTTATTTTACAGTATAGTACTTGCAGTGTCCTTTCTGGGTTATTTACAATAACTACACATGCCAAGGTTAGGTTTGGGGGCAAGTTTAGGGTTAGTACAGATGTTTATGAACTACGCTATAACAAATTATTTTTAAAGTATTGCAGTATGCTTTATAAGAAATTACTGATAGTTTCATCTGTTTTGTCAATGTTTTACATTTTTATTGTGCTGTGCGAAAGTAATAAGATCTTTCCGTATCGTTTCATTCAAAGTGCATTGGCATTTAAACTGATGGATTAGTCAAATCGATCTACCACTTAAGTTGCATTTAACTCTGAATATTCCTTTAAAGAATGTAATCATCTAAAATGATGTAGTTTTTGTAACAGAGATCAGTTTGAACCTGTACATTTTGATTAGAATTCCCATTTAGAGTCTACCTTTTCTAAAATGTCTTTGTTTTTTGGTGTGATTGAAAGCTTGGTAAGATGACAGTACATCTGTCTGGGTTCATTCTGAGGCTTCCTGCTTGTAAACCCTTTGTTACAGATCTGATAAAGCACCTCTGTATAAACGTATCTGGTTGTGATAAAGGGCATGTTGTGCTGGACGGTTTATGTTGAACAGTAGTGGTTCTGTTTAATGCTAAGTGCTGTACTAGTGAATGTGTCAGTGAGTATTTGACATGATAATTGATTATTTTTTTCTCGTTATTTTTCCCCTCGATACCTCATAGAGTGCTTGTATGTGTCTGTTTGACCTTCTCAGCATTACACCTTTTTCATCCTTTGGGAAAAAAGAACCATATGTTCAGCATTTTTAACATTTTCAGATCCTGGTGTCATAGAATATCTTATAACTTCTTTGTTTTGACATCATAAAGTTGTATATTTATTCTATAGTATTCTTTTATCTTTTACCACTAAAATAAAATACTAATTGCAGCTCTTTAAATTTTACAGTATTTTAGTTTTATTTAAGCGTCTAATAACTGCTAAAAAATTAATAAAAAAAGCTTTTTAAAACATAAATTCTACTTCGAAGTTCAAACCACAAAGTTTTGAACAGTTATGTAATGATATACAGTATAAGAAACATATATTTGTTTTGCCATTTGCCAAAGATTACATTGAAATAATGTTAATTTATTAGTTTTTGATTATATGTATATCAAAGGGATAGTTCACGAAAAAAAACTGTTCCAAACCTGTTTGAGTTTCTTTCTTCTGTTGAACACAAAACAAGATATTATGAAGAATGTTGGAAAGAACAGTTATTGACTCTTAAACTACCTGACAAAAGTCTTGTCGTCGATACCAGTTGTAAGAGCAACAAATAATAACTTGATTTCTAGTTGATCATTTGGAAAAGTGGCAGAAGGTAGATTATTCAGATGAATCATCTATTAAACTGCATCCCAATCATCACAAATACTGCAGAAGACCTACTGGAACCCACATGGACCCAAGATTCTTACAGAAATCAGTCAAGTTTGGTGAAGGAAAAATCATAGTTTGGAGTTACATTCGGTATGGGGGCGTGCGAGAGATCTGCAGTGTGGATGGCAACATCAACAGCCTGAGGTATCGAGACATTTGTTCTGCCCATTACATTACAAACCACAGGAAAGGGCGAATTCTTATAGCGCTTCTCATACTTAATCCTCCACTTCAAAGTTCCTAAAAAGCAAAGAAGGTCAAGGTGCTGCGGGACTGGCCAGCCCAGTCACCAGACATGAACATTATTGAGCACGTCTGGGGAAGGATGAAGGAGGAGACATTAAAGATGAATCCAAAGAATCTTGATAAACTCTGGGAGTCCTGCTAGAACGCTTTCTTTGCCATTCCAGATGACTTTATTAGTAAGTTATTTGAGTCATTGCAGAGATGTATGGATGCAGGCCTCCAAGCTCACGACAGTCGTACACAATATTAAACCTTTTTCCTCTGCACCATGACTTTATATTCTATACTGTACATTATTTCTGGCAGGACTTTTGTCTAAGCAAAGGGGACCTTACTGTCCTAATTAAATAATTAAACATTAAGGCATGATCATATTTTATTTTGGTAAAATAAGCGTAATCTAGAGGCCTCTAGAGGTCTTTCATATAAGCCACTAGAAGTCAAGTTATTATTTGTTGTTCCTAAAAATTGGATAGGCGACAAGACTTTTGTCAGGTAGTGTATGTTTTTGTTCGTACTATGAATGTCAATTGCTGCTTTTTTCCAGAAATTTCTTTATAATACTTTGTTTTGTGTTCAACATTAAAAAGAAATTCAGAAAAGTGAAAGAACCACTTGAGTGTGAGAACAGTTTAATTTTTTGTTGAACTGTCTTGTTAAGGCAAATGTAATGTAATGCGTAATAAACATCAATCTATATACAAGTCTCTTAAAATTTACTGACAACCACTGTAGTACTATAGCAATAACACACAATATCATGAATCAGCAGTAGTAATGTGTTTTTCTGTATATTGTTCTTGCATAAGCTGTGTTGCTTTGTTACATTTCTCTCAACTCTTTACAGTTTTCCACCCATCATGTTTTTCCATTGGCTACGCTGTGGGTGGAGCCAATTTCTGAGGAGAACACTGGCCTGTGAGTGAAGCAATCACATTTATTTTACTATAAATTGTATTTTATGTGTCTTAAAGAGCCCCTTTTACAAGATGTAAAATAAGTCTTTGGTGTCTCCAGAATATGTCTGTCAAGTTTCAGCTCAAAATACCCATGAGACAGTTTATAATACCCTTTTGAATATGTTCATTTTGGGGTCAGAGGAAATGTTTGGTGCCTCTGCCTTTAAATGCAAATAAGCCGGGGGTTCTTTCTTCCATCCATTCAAATATGCGTCAGATAAACACAGTACAATGACAGACACAGACAGTGCCTCAAATGAGGCAGAGATCCAGTTTCTAAGTCAAAAATACCACAGTAAGATTGAACCAGGAAGTTTCCCAATGGTTATTTGATAGTTGTTGTGGAGTTTATTCAGCTGTTTTGCTATGATGAATGAGCCACATGCAAAGTCTTTTACAAAATTCGCTTTGAACACACACACACACACACACACACACACACACACACACACACACACACGTTTTTGCTCATCTACTTGCTGCAAATGTGACAGGATACAAGTTATGTTATATGCTGCTGTATAAATATCCATTATGCTACTGTACAAATAAGCATGATTTAACATCCTAAAACCAGGACTCCTTTTGTTTGATTCAAGTGTCTATGCACTGTGCAGCTGATGTCACAGTTATGAATTACATAGCGATTTTACTGTCTTTTCTTTATTACAAATATGCACTGTTTTAAAAATGTTTCAACCTTGTAAAACTCATTCTTGAGGTGCAGCTGATCACAGAGAGTTAGAACAGATCTTTTAATCCCAGTTTCTTTGTAAATCCTGTTCTGTGGACATGATAATACACGTTAATATTGAGACATGGTATCAATTCGTTGAGCAGAAATAATCGCACTGCTACATTAAAATCACTAGCATTTGGATTAGGGCTGATCGTTTCAGCATCGTTGTCGCATCGTGATCATTCGGAATAGTCACATCGTGAGTACACGCAATGTTGAGTCTGGATTATAATCAGATCATTTCTCAAGTGTTTTTTGAGGCCTGTTACTGTGTGAGGGTTTTAAAAGCATCCAGGCATAAAAATAGTAACTTTGACAAATTAATAACGATTCATTTTATTCAATTGTTTATAAAACGAAGATTATGCAGTATTATTTTACATGTGATTAGTTAATTACTGTATACAGTTTGAAAACAATAAAATGCTGTTTATTTAATATGTATCTTTTCTTTATTGAATTTATCTATGCTTGTAGACAGGGCTTGACATTAACTTTTTTGATCACGAGCCACTGTGGCTAGTAGATTTTCAACATTACTAGCCACTCTCTATTTTCACTAGCCACACTTTTCTTGTTGGGAAAATATATTTTATATGCATAAATTCAGGCACGTGCACACAAAGAGCTCAACCTGTGCAGTGTACACGCCCTTTTGAGTCTGGGATATAAAGTGCCCTTTCAAAATGAACGGAAATGCCCCCCCCCCCCCCCCCTTCTGCTGTTCAGTTTGCCATCTTCACCCCCCACCCCCACTGTTCAGTTTGCGATCTCCCCACCCCCCATCCCCCCGCTCTCAGTTCGTGATCCACCCCCACGCTCTTTAGCACGCTCCTCCACCACCCACCCCCCCCCCCCCCCGGTCTTCAGTTTGCACCCCCCCCACCCCCCCACCCCCCGCTCTTCGGTTTGCGATCTGTCGCAATGCAATCAGTTTTTATTTCATATGACTTTTCAGGGCTCAAAATTAGAAATTTACCAAATTTATCTCTGATCACACCAAATAAGTATTTCTTAGCCACAAATTTTTTATGTATCAAAACAAGGAAAATATAGCTTTATAGGTGCACTTTTTAATTCAACAAAACTTTTCTTTAAAAAACATTACATTTAAGAAAAATTATTATTGTCATGTATCAAAAATATGCACAGTAATCTGTCCTAGCTAATAGTCTCAGATCACCAGTTAACTACACATAAACAGGGAGTAATCTCCCATTAAAGCAATGTTATTGTAAAATATATAATTAAACCATATTAACAAAAATAACGGTAAGCAAAAGAAAACAGGTGAAACATACCGTGTTTGATAATGAAAGGATGATCACACGCACACGGTTAATATAGGCCTGTTAATAATCTGTTCAAAGAATAAGTCAAATGAAAGCAGCGATCGCTGCTGCTTACAAAAGAATATGTGTATTTCCAGTCTATTTCAAAGAGAACGATCGCACCAGTTGCGCTTCCTCTAGGCACGGTTGCTTTGCGCAAGTAATCGGGAGCACGGATGCTTTTTAACAGTCGCGCGCATCACATCACCTGTGCGCGTGAGTTATCCTCTCTCGTTCGGTATTTACCTGCTTTCTTTTGCTGGCGCGAACAGTTATTTTTGTCAGTCGTGCTGCTTCTCGATTCTAAGATCACATTTGCACGAATATTGGGCCATCCTTATTGTCAAACCCTGCTTTTAAGAAAACTACAATTTAAAAAGGATTTCCAATCAGCCAAAGTGGCTAGTGGAGGTGTCTGTCTAACCCGCCAGAGCTGAAATCTACCCACATTTTGCGGGTTGGCAGGTGTTAATGTAAAGCCCTGCTTGTAGATGTTTATTATATTTGATGCACTCCTATACAGAATCGTCCCAGTCATTTTAAAATAATCAATTCTTTCCAAACAGTTATTCAACTTATTTAGAGAATTTGGACTCAAATCGCTATATCACAGAATAAAAAAATATTGCGATGTTAGAATTGTCCAATATCGTGCAGCCCTAATTTGGATCCTGATTTAACATTAGAATATTAAAAAAAGGACTTGGTGTGTTTACAGCACTCTAATATGGCTGTGTGCACACTATACTACACACATGTCTGTCCAAGCAGCTTCCAAAGATTGATTTTGTATGATAAAATGGTGTTGTTTCTCTGTAGGTATGGATTAAAAGTGACTTCGCCTGAGGAAAGCTTCGCTCTGCTGGCTTCATCACCGGCTGAAAAAGTAGACCTGACTTTGAATGATTATAAGTTTTTCAGAAAAGCGTGTAGTTCACTAAATGTGGATGTTCTGCTTTCCAGGCGAAGTGGCTTCGTTCTATAAACCAAGCGGTAGAGCAGGCGCTCAGTGGATTGGGACATGATGGGATACCTCCTTCTACAGGGGTGACGCAGAGAGCAGATCCACCCATCTCGCGGACAGCATCGTACACCTTCTACAAAGACAGTCGGCTAAAGGAAGCTAAATATGATGGCCGATGGGTCTCAGGCAAACCCCATGGGCGGTAGGTCATTGTTGGTGTCAAAGTCTACTTCCAAAAAAAGGGAAGATGATGATTGGCTGTGTTTGTGTTTTAGGGGCGTGGTCAAATGGCCAGATGGGCGAATGTACACAGGGACATTTAAGAACGGCTTTGAAGATGGGTTAGTAGTAGTTTTTTTAGATTGTTATGCTGATGTTGTGTGCTTTCTGCTCCTGGAAATATTTCACTGTTGTTTTCTGTATAGTTTTGGAGATTACGTTGTGTCGAACAAAACCCTGAACAGCTGTGATCATTATCAAGGCCAATGGAAAGATGGCAAGATGCATGGTTTTGGAACATTCAGGTTTGCGTTTTGTTTGTAATATGTGGGTCTAAATGTACACTGTTAGTTAAAAGTTTTTTTTCAGAGTGTCTTAAGTGTCAAATACTGTAAAAACATTACTATTGCAAGTTATTATTATAATAAATATCATTTATTCTTCCCACACTTCATGAAAGTACTTAAAAGTACTTGAATTTTAGACATATGGATTCAAGGCCTGGGAAGTACTTAAAAACAAACACAGGTCCTTGAAAGTGCTTGAATTAAATTTGAAATGGCATTTGTTTATGGTGTTATTTCAACATTGATTTCAACATTTAAGAAATTATTTAATTAAAATTTTGTACAATTACGCTGACAAATAATGCACATCTGATCAATATTTTAGAAACAGCATTTCAATATCGCCAATATTGAATTCCACCAATTTTTATTAAAGTTCTTTGAACGTGACTTTTTAAAGCGGTCAAAAGTTTTGAAAATCCCTCTCACATTTGTAATGTAATTATTAAGTGTAAGGCCCAATCCCAATTCTATTTTGTACCCCTACCCCTTACCCCTTACAACCGAGAGTTAAGGGGAAGGGCTCCAAAACTTACCCCTAAGAATTGGGACAGCACTTCAACACCTGCATACGTCATCATATGTCATCGCGATCTCTTGCTTCATATGAAATCAGACGATTGCGACTGCTGTAGAAATCCCTAAAGTCAAATATTATGTTATCATAACAATCTAATGTGGCAATAAGATCGTAACTGTACTGTGTATTTACACAGTGGCCGTATTCATCTATGTAAACACACAAAAACAACATTAACATTATAGCAGACGCTGTAAAAAGCTCAATGTCAGCCACTAGACTTTTTTGACAGGGTATTTAAGTGTCATCGAGTCAATTCAATTCAATTTAATTCAATTCATCTTTATTTGTATAGCGCTTATACAATGTAGATTGTGTCAAAGCAGCTTCACATGGAAGTTTATAGTGATTTGAAACAGTGTCAGTTCAGTTTTCAGTGTTTAAGTTCAGTTTAGTTTAGCTCAGTTCAGTGTGGTTTAATAATCACTACTGAGAGTCCAAACACTGAGGAGCAATTCCATCGATGCGCAGCTCTACAGATCCCGAACCATGCAAGCCAGTGGCGACAGCGGCGAGGAAAAAACTTCACCAATTGGCGAAAGTGAAGAATTTAAAAAACCTCGAGAGAGAGACCAGGCTCAGTTGGGCACGACCATTTCTCCTATGGCCAAACGTCTTGTGCAGAGCTGCAGTCTAGGCGCAGTAGCTGGACCTCAGCGAAGACACGTCTGTCCTTGGAGCATCACAGGAATCAGTCTCATGCTCTCCATCATGACCACCACAGCAGCAGCTCAGGATACGGCCTGGTCCGGAAACCTTGGGATCGTCTCGTCGCTGGTCTTGGATCGCATCAGTGGCACTGCATAGTCTGAGGGTCTCGAGATGAGTACCCCCAGGTGGAAATACAGAATAAGGAGAATAATTAGCGTAGCTGCTGTTCATAGTGTATATAAACAAGAAGCAAAATCGTGTGTGGGGCAAATCATGCGTCATACCGCTATGTAATGCACTAAGTGTATGCTTTGCTAAAAAGATAGGTCTTTATTTATGGATTATAGATCGCGAAATTTAGCGGGGGGTTTTTCAGCGTTTTTTTAAAGCATGACGGTAAAACATGAACGCGGTTATGAATATATTCAAACATATGTTTGTTTGTCGTAAAAATTTGTAATAATGACAAAAAATAGTAATTTGTCGATCTCCTCACTTCCGGGTTCAGCAATACTGCCGTTGTGGCAAGTGTATTCTGGGAAATTTTCTTACCCCTTGGTTTTGTGTGTGCTCCTGAAAAATCTTTGTTCGAAGAGGGTGTATACCCCTTACCCTTAGCCCTACGCCTTCAAGCTAAAGAGAATTGGGACACCCCTACTCCTTGACGTGAACGCGCAAAACAAGAGGTAGGGGTAAGGGGAAGGGCTAAGGGGTAGAATTGGGATTGGGCCTAAGTGACATGTTAAGTACAGTAAGGACTTTCATGGGGCTACATATGCTGGGGTAATTGACTGGAGTATGAATTACAAAAGTGATTGATTTAAAATTAATGGACTTTAAATAGTCTTTGAAAAACCTTGAATCTGCTTTTCATGAAAGCGTGGGAACCCTGATTCTTAGCGGAATTTTCAGTATCATTGGTCCTGATTTTACACTTCATATGATCTGAATCTTCAGAAATCTAATATGCTAACTTGCTGCTCAGAAAATATTTTACATTTTTACATTTAAAAATATATGCTAGTATGCTTATTTTTGTCCTATTTTTCTTAGGATTGTATGATGACTAAAAAGTAAAAAAAAAAATTAAATAAACAGTAGCATTGTAAATATCTTTACCATCACTTTTTTGATTTCCTGGAACTGACACAGAGTGTGTGTTTGTGTTCAGATATGCCTCTGGGGAAGTGTATGAAGGCTCATTTCAAGACAACATGCGTCATGGTCATGGGATGCTGCGTAGTGGGAAGCTGAATTCCACCTCTCCCAGTGTTTTCATCGGCCAGTGGCAGTACGACAAGAAATCTGGCTATGGAGTTTTTGATGACATCACCCGGTATGCAAGTAGACTGTATAATTCACAGAATGATTGCAGCACATTATTCTTTTTTTTATCTTTTGTATTTACTTACTGAATTTACTTACTGAATTTACTTACTGAATTTTCTACATGATAGATGACATCATCATATTCCAACATTATTTTTGAATTATTATTCAACAACACTACACTGATAAACACTTCCCTCCCTCAACAACTGGACTGACACATTTTCAATTTACTAGAACTTCTATGTTAAGCTGCTTTGACACAATCTACATTGTAAAAGCGCTATAGAAATAAACATGAAGTGAATTGAATTTAACAACCCATAAGGGGAAGAAAATGAATAAATAAATAATTGTATAATATATATAATATTATTTATATAAATAAAGAAATAAATAATTGTAATATTAAATAATACAAATTAAATTAAATCAATAATTAAAAAAACATGATTAAAATATATTTATATATAAGTGCTCAGTTTTAAGGATCAAAAGAATGTGGCGCCACATCTTGTTTTTTTTTTAATGAATACAAGCAAACTATGCATAACATGTTAATGCAAAACCTATTACTTGTAGTATGGATTGTAATAGATACAATTGGAAATTAAGTAAGGCACAAGACGTGTATGACGCGATTTGTTGCTATTTTCAGAGCAGCACAACAGTAATTTTCACGTTTTGCGACATTTTTTCTAAATAGCAAATGCATTTGCGCCTTTTTGTGGTCTCATGGGCGTGCTGGTCTAAAAAGGAAATGTGTTAAGGCGCATTGTTGGCGCGTTGCTATTTTGAGGAATGCGCCATTGACCAACTAAAAGCTGGTCTACAATCCAGCTCAGAGCGCATTAGTTATGCACCTATGCAGGTCCAAACACTTACACGTTGCTTCATAAAAACAGGATGTACAGCAATACACAAATATCTTTACATATGAAAAAAAATAAAGGATTATAATGTTACGAAAAATATTACTTTCTACATAAATATATAAAAACCACTGCCACTGTGCCTTCTTCACATTGGGGGGGGGGCTTTTTTTTGTTTATTCATGACATCTTGCACGTGTATAATGTTATTATTATTATTAGTATTATTTATTATAGGCATATTTATATTTGTTTTAATAAAAACAAGTTTAGATTTGTCCACCTGCCGGGTTTTTGGAGACGTCTGCATCACCATTTGGGACATTAGAACAGGACGTGTGTTTGGATATAACGCAGTTTTTTTTACCACACTTTGTTATTGTTGTTCATTTATTTGTTTACAGGAACTTAGAACTGAATTTAGAAATAGTTTTGAAACAAATCTTTGCGCTTAACAAACAAAATTAAATATGTAGGCTAATGGATGTCTTCAGTGGGGTGCGTATTCTTACTCCACGTAAGTAAAGGAGTAAAGTAAGTAAAAGTAAAGTAAAGAGAAAGTAAAGAGGCCGAATGGAGGTGGCTTGCTCTTTATCCTCGCACTGTAGATGGTCTGTTTAACTGTTTTCTCGCTAGTAAAGCATTCAGTTTTTCTGAATGTAAATTCAGAAAATGTAAATTGTAAATAGCAAATGTGCCAAATAGCAAACGCGCAACTGACTCTTAAAGGGAATGGGAGATAAGACTCTGATTGGTTTAATGCACATTATGCTCAAAACACACCCATAACTCATTGTTAGACCATGCACCAGGGCACAAACCTTATTTTTCGGTTTTTTAAAATAGCAAAAGTGGATTCGGACATGCACTTAATGCTTTAGCGCTTAGGTTGTTAAAATAGAGCACTAAATCTTATTTAAAACGGATGACACTAATCAAGATTTAAAAAATAATATCAGTGGACTAGTGGGGTGTGATATGTATTATTCAAGATAAATATCATAATTGTTTTTTACTAATGTACAAGCTGACAATGTCAAGTATGTCACTTACTTTGCGAAACACCATCTTGTATTAAAAAAAGTATTTTCTGCCAGATGTTTAGTAATTATTCATTCATAACAGGTCTAGAACGCTAAGCTAAATATGACATAATTATTGATGTTGACAAAAATCACCCAAAATAGTGAAATACCTATTTCTTAGCCCATACAGTGGACACGTGTCTTCAAAATATTACACATTTTAAGACAAGTATAAATATATGTGCAGTACAGTAACTGTGTTTAAACTGTGTCAGAGGAGAGAAGTATATGGGCATGTGGCTGGACGACCAACGGCAGGGGAACGGAGTTGTTGTTACACAATTTGGCCTGTACTATGAAGGTGCATTCAGCAACAACAAAATGATGGTGAGAATCACATAAGCACATTTTTTTTATTATATTGTGAATATTCCTAATGTATTTGCAATATATTGTGTTTATAAATTGATTTTATACAACAGTAACCACATAATCAAATATAATAATAAATATATGAAGAGTTTAGCAAAAACCTCTAAATGTCGTCTGAAATTTTCGTCTAAAATTAGCATGGCAAAGAATAAGTTCTTATCATGGTCTTCAAAGTGAAATAACTCAACATAAACAAAGGAGGCTAAGAATAATTCAAATTTTTGATTAAAATTCCTGACGGCACTTAGAGGTTTTTGCATCTAAACTCTTCATATGTTTTTTAAATAAAGCCATATTTTATTTTTAAATGGTGAAGTCGAATTGTTTCAAGTTTTTGTTTTTAAATGTTATTTGCATGTTGGCAATAAAAAATGATTGATTAACACTTGTTCTTATATACCCTCTTCAAATAACAAAACATAACGCACATATTCTTATTTGCTTTTAAATTGCGAGGCAGTAATATGATTTGTCTTGTTATTTGATCCTGAAGGGCACTGGGGTGTTACTCTCTGAAGACGACACCACATTTGAAGGAGAGTTTTTAGAAGACTGGACTCTTAATGGAAAGGTGATCCATAATGTTCGCAAACACTTTTTTCTAAGTGATCCAATTACAATAAGTTTGTACACACAAATCCAGGATTAAAAAAAAGTCTCAAGGCTGCATTCATCCTATTAAAAATACAGCAAAATCAGTTTTGAAATATATCACACTAAAGTAGCTGTTTTCTATTTTCATATGGTTTGAAAATGTAAAATAGTAGTCAAGCATAAAAATGACAGGAACTTGATTAAAAAATTATACATGAAGTCAACTCTAATGCAATGTTACCAAATTTTACAACAACAAAAAAGATGTGATGCATGATGAATTTTCTGAAGTTTTTTATGAATAGAAGCTTCGAAACTGCATTTTTTGTAACATTTTTAGTATTTACCATCACTTTTCATTAATTTCAGGCTCCCTTGCTGATTAAATGTATGATTTTTGTAATATTGGTAACATCCTTCAAATCATTATATTCAGGTGTTCAAATCACTTCCATTTCCACAGGTGTATAATATGAAGCACTAGGCATGCAGACTGCTTCTGCAAGCATTTGTAAAAGAAATAGTTGCTCAAAGCAGCTCACGGAATTCCAGCATGGTACTGTCATAGGTTTCCACCAATGCAATAATCCATTTGTGAAAATTCCTCACCAATAAATGTTCCATGGTCAACTGTTGTATTATTATAGTTGTATTATACCAAAGTGGATGCATTTAGGAGCAACACCAACTCAACCAAAGTAGTAGGCCGTGTAAAATCACAGAGTGGGGTCAGGACAGGCTGAGGCTTACATTGTGCAGAAGTCAATAGCTACATACCTCCAAACTTCATGTGACCTCAAAAACAGTGCTTGGCATTTAAACTCAATGAATGGGTTACTATGACTAAGCAGCTGCATCCAAGACTTGCATCGCCAATGCTTCTCTGTGTGGCGATCAAATGGATGAGTCTGGGTTTGGTGATTGCCATGAGAAAGGTGGTTATTGTGCCAAGTGTAAAGATTGCTGGATGGGGGGTTATGGTGTGGGGTTGTTTTTCAGGGATTGGGCTTGGCCCCTTTGTTCTTAATGCTTTAGTATACCAAGACAGATAGTACAATTTTATGCTCCCACCTTTGTGGGAAAAGTTTGTCGAATGCCCCTTTCTTTTTCAACATGACATGTAAAAAGCAAAGTCCCAAAAGACATGAATGAGCAAGTTTGGTGTGGAGGAACTGGACTGGCCTGAACACAGTCCTGACATCAACCAAAATGAACACTTTTGGAATTAAGTAGGCTTAGACTGTGAACCATGCTTGCTCATCCAGCATCAGTGTCTGACCTTATAAATGTGCTACTAGAAGAATGTTCAAAAATTCCTCTAAACACTCCTAAACATTATGGAAAGCCTTCCCAGAAGAGATAAAGCTGTTATAGTCTCAAAGTGTGGAACAACTTCATATTAAACCATCCAGATTGGGATGTCATTTAAGTTCATGTGCATATAAAGGCAGATAAAAATAATAATAATAATAATAAATTTTATTTATAGTGCGCTTTTCTCAGACCCAAAGCGCTGCAAGGAAAACAAAGCAAACCGTAACAAGCAGAACAATAAAAACAGTAAAAAAAGTGGAAAGGCATCAATAAAACAGTAATATATGAACAAATCAGTACAATTGGATGATTAAATTAACAAAAATAGTTCATCTAAATTAAAAGCGACAGTAAAAAAAAGTGAGTCTTGAGAAGTTTCTTAAAACAGCCAGAGCAGCGGCATTCCTGATGCTGATGGGTAGGCCATTCCACAGCTTAGGCGCACTGTATGAAAAAGCTCGACCACCCATAGTCTTGAGTTTACAGCGCGGCTGATACAGCATAAGTCCAGATAAGGAACGAAGACTGCAGGTGGGAGTGGTGAGAGTTACCAGGTCACAGATGTAGTCAGGTGCTAGCCCATGCACTGCTTTATATGTTAAAATCAGAGTCTTAAAATCAATACGTGACTTAACAGGAAGCAAGTGAAGTTGCTGAAGCACAGGGGTGATATGATGGCGCGAGGAAATGTGTCAAATCCCATGCAGCAGAATTTTGAATATACTGTAAACATCTCAGAGAGCTTGTTGGTACTGTAGGTCCCCGAAGAGTGAGTTACAGAAATCAAGACGTGATGTGTTAAAGGCATGGATAAGCCTTTCCGAATCAGGCCGTGATCAAAAAGGTCTAATCCGCGCAATGTTGCGTAGGTGAAAGAAGGCTATATTAATCAAGTGTTTGAAGTGTTGTAAGAGTTAAAACTGAGCTGCACATCAAAAAGTACCCCAAGGTTGTGCACCTGAGTAGAGGGAGACACTTGAAGATCATCAACAGAGAGTTTAAAATCATTGCACTGTTGTTAACATTGGTAGGAGTGACAATTAGGTGTGCATCAGGACTGTTGAACCTGGTCAGTACCTGGATGGGCGACCACATGGGGAAAACTAGGTTGCTGTTAGAGAGGCCAGCAGGGGGTGCTCAACCTGTGTTCTGTGTGAGTCCTAATGCCCCAGTAAACTTGAGGGGGACACTACACTGTCAGTAGGCGCCGTCTTTCGGATGAGACGTTAAACCGAGGTCCTGACTCTCTGTGGTCATTAAAAATCGCATGGCACTTCTCGTAAAGAGTAGGGGTGTAACCCCGGTGTCCTGGCCAAAGTTCCTCAATCGGCACTTTCCCATCATGGGCTCCTAATCATCCCCATCCACCGAATTGGCTCTATCACTGTCTTTTCACTCCACCTGTAGCTGGTGTGTGGTGAGTGCACTGGCGCCGTTGTCCTGTGGCTGCCGTCGCATCATCCAAGTGGATGCTACACACTGGTGGTGGTGTGAAGAGACTCCCCTCATGATTGTGAAGCTCTTTGGGTGTATGGCCATACACAATAAATGTGCTATATAAATACACATTACATTAAATTACATTACATTACAATTAGTAGAACCTCTGTTTTAGAACTGTCTAATTTAAGGAAATTTTGATTCATTCAGGCTTTAATTTCCAGTAAACAGGCAGATAAAACTGACGTGGCAGAGTTGAGATCAGGGCGAACACTGATGTACAAAGATGTCCCAAAACATTTAACAATATAGTGTGTGTCTTCTTTTCACAGGGCGTGTTGACCATGCCGAATGGAGACTATATTGAGGGCTCTTTTTGTGGAGTTTGGGGAACCGGACTGAAGATGTCAGGTTCCTACTACAAACCCAGCCTGTACGACTCAGACAAGGAGAAGGGTCATGCACTGTAAGAGCATTGTTGATCTGTGAAGCGTACTCAAATATTGTACTACGTTATGATTGTAGATCAAGAACCTACAGTATATGTTAATGTGTTTCCGTGCAGTAAACTGGGCCGGTTAGCAGTTCACTCTGAAGAGAAGTGGAAGGCTGTATTTCTGGAGTGCTGGAGCAGGCTCGGTTGTGATTCTCCCGTTCAGGGGCAAACCACGACAGCATGGGACAACATCGCCATTGCACTCACTGCTAACCTGAGACAGCAGAGAGACAGGTAGGTATAGGTTTTAGATAACACTTAAAGGCCTGAGATGTTTATTGAAATCAGGAAGTAAATGCAAACTGGATTCTTTATATAAATAAAATCGGTAAGACACATTTTAAATCTGCAAGCTGAATGTATTGTTAATAAACATGCATACTGTAAATGTGCAGAATACAATATGAGTGTATTTCTGTACTATTCTCATAGTTTATATCATAATTATATAATTATAATAACAATATCACTTTTTGGTCTGCAAATTTAGTGAAAAAACTATTATGAACCTAAAAGTTTTTTAAAATACAATACATTAGAACATGTAGAAAAGAAAATGAATTAATATTGTTTGATACACTGAACAAGATGATTAATTAGATTTACTGAAAATCTTTTAGGTAAGTGGTTGCAAACAATTCTTATGGGCTAAATTTGAACAAATACATTTAATTTAGTAATTTTCAGCTTAATTTGTTTGTTTAAATTCAGCCCATAAAAACTGTTTGCAAACCCTTACCTAAAAAAATATAGTAAATCCAATGAATTTTTTTTCAGTGTATTTGACTTGACTTGATGGGAGAATACCACAAAATAATACTACTTACAGTTGAAGTCAGAATTATTAGCCCCCCTGAATTATTAGCCCCCCTGTTTTATTTTTTCCCCTAATTTCAGTTTTTTTTCAGCACATTTCTAAACATAATAGTTTTAATAACTCATTTCTAATAACTGATTTATTTTATCTTTGCCATGTTGACAGTAAATAATATTTGACTAGATATTTTTCAAGACACTTCTATACAGCTTAACGTGACATTTAAAGGCTTAACTAGGTTAATTAGGTTAACTAGGATGGGTTATGGTAATTAGGCAAGTTATTGTATAAGGATGGTTTGTTCTGTAGACTATCGGGAAAAAATTTGCTTAAAGGGCATAATAATTTTGACCTTAAAAAGGTTCATAAAAAATTAAAAACTACTTTTATTCTAGCCGAAATAAAACAAATTAGAATAAAACTTTCTCCAGAAGAAAAAATATTATCAGACATACTGTGAAAATTTCCTTGCTCTGTTAAACATCATTTGGGAAATATTTAAAAAAGAAAAAAATAAATCAAAGGGGGGCTAATAAGTCTGACTTTAACTGTATATATACTTATAAGGAATATAATCTGTATAGCAGAATCACTAATTGAGACATTGACCATGTCTGATGTGCATCTGTATACAGATATTGAAATGAAACATGAAACTTGTTGAAACATTCTAGACTCTTTGGAACTGAAAGTTGCAAAAATTGATACTTTATAAGACAGTATAATTTTGAGGTCTGCTGCTAAAATTGTGCATATTGTTAATTGTGAATTGATTTATTTATTATTTCCCTTATTTAAAGTATCCCAGAATACTCACTTTTTTAGAGTTTTTTTGTGAGATGTATGTGTATTTTTGATCTCTTTTATAGTTAAATGTTTCTGACTTGTTTTATTATTTATATATAATTTTTTGTCATGCATAACTGCCTTTTCTGCCATCGTTGTATTTTTTAAGTGTAAAGCACTTTTAGAATTAAGTTTTAAAGGTGCTATACAAAAAGTAAATTATTATCATTCTTTATTCATTTTCTTTTTGACTTAGTTTCTTTATTAATCAGGGGTCGCCACAGCGGAATGAATCACCAACTTAGCCAGCATCCAGCCACAACCCAACACTGGAAAACACCCATACACTCTTGCATTCACACACATACACTACGGCCAATTTACGGCGATTGTGCTACCCACTGCGCCACCGTGACACCTAAATTATGTATTATTATTATTATTATTATTATTGTGACAGTCTAAAACCGAATAATTCCACAATAATTGAAGGGGAAAAAATACAGAGGAGCACTTAATTTCACAAAATAGAATTAATATAATTGCTAGCTACCAAAGAAAATAGATAAGAACTGCAAAATACCCCCAAAAAATTATGAAATTAAAAATATGGAGTTTTAAATCTGAATGTTTGTGTTTGTATTTTAGTCCAGAGTTGCTGAGCCGTTCGCATCACAAAACACTAGAGAGTCTTGAGTGCATCCCTCAACATGTGGGTCCTGTAACATTAGAGGTGTATCACACGATCCGTCGCTACCTGGTCAAGGTAAACATTCTCACTTGTATTCATTAACTGATGCTAAACCACGATTTCTTCCAAAACATTAGCTTTCTAGTGTATTTTTCCCACTTTTGTACCTTTGATTATTTTGCTTTATATATCACAGACCCATGATGTGTGTTTAATTTCAGGCTTGTGATACTCCTCTGCATCCTCTGGGTCGGCTGGTGGAGACGCTGGTTTCGGTGTACCGCATGACATATGTTGGAGTTGGAGCAAACCGCAGATTATTACCACAGGCTGTCAATGAGATCAAGTCCTATCTCAGCCGTATATTCCAGCTCGTCAGGTAAGTTGATCTGTAAAATGCAAAGGGTAGTGTGCTTTAAAATGTCTTTTCAATAACATGCTTGTTTGTGTTTAGATTTCTATTTCCCGAACTGCCAGAAGAAGGAGGTTCACTGGCCGACCCTCCAAAAGAGAAGGTCTGCACAGATGCTGATGGAAAGCTGCTGGAGTCTCCTAAACCTGGGTATGGGAAATAGTATTAAAAGACTCTTAAGGGTGGTCTATGCAACTGCAGTTGTTTTTACTACAATTAGCTTTTCGCTGGAATTCAAACAAAAAACATACATTCATTCATTTTCCTTTGGCTTAGTCTCTTTATTCATTAGGGGTCGTCACAGCAGAATGAACCGCCAACTTATCCAGCATATGTTTTACACAGCGGATGCACTTCCAGCTGCAACCCAGTAATGGAAAACATCCATACACACTCATTCACACACATACACTACGGGCAATTTAGTTCATTCAATTCACCTATAGTGCATGTCTTTATTCTGTGCACCTGGAGGAAACTTGCGCGAACACTGGGAGAACATGCAAACTTCACACAGAAACACCAACTGACCCAGCTGGGACTTGAATCAGCGACCTTCTTGCTGTGAGTCGACAGTGCTAACCACTGAGTCACCGTGTTGCCACTTAACAAAAAACATGGTTTGGTTAATCATAATTATGACACTATAATTCCATGAAATTAAGATTGGAATGTGACATACATTTACATAACATGCTCAAATGAAAAAACACAATTATGAGAAGTCCTAATTAGAAGATAAGTTGAAATCATAGGTTGATATTGTGAGATACTAAGAATTTTGAAAAAAGATTACTTTCAATTGACGAGCAGAATTGCAAGGTACTAAGTCATAAGACGAAACTATGACAAAACGTTGAGAATTCTGATTCATAAAATGGTGAGATACTAATTATTATTAGTTGAATTTATGACAGGCATAATTATGGGCTAAAATGGGGTATTAAATCATAATAATTGCAAGATTTAAATTACAATATACCAAGTGAGAATAGTTTGATTTTCTTTTTATCTTATTACAGTTATGACTTAGTACAGTGGGGGAAATAAGTATTGAACACATCACCATTTATCTCAGAAAACATATTTCTAAATGTGCTGTTGACTTGAGATTTTCATCAGTTGTTGATAACAACCAGAGAAATCCATATATGAAAAGAAAACAGAGCTAATTAGTTTACAAATGAAGTTATGTGTAATAAAATGAAACGACACAGGGAAAAGTATTGAACACATGGAGAAAGGGAGGTGTAGAAAGGCAGTAAAGCCCAGACTGCAGCTGAAATCTCTCAGTAGTTCTTTGGCAACCCTCTGCACTTTGTCATTCTAAATGAATATTATCTGCTTCGGTCCAACATCTACATTATCAGGAGGATGAAGATGAAACCAAGGTGGACATTTTAGCAAGACAATGATCCAAAACACAGCCAAGGAAACTCCCTAATGCTTTCAGAGAAAGAAAATCAAGCTGTAGAATGGCCCAGCCAATCACCTGACTTAAATCCAATAGAAAACACAAAATAATGATCAGATTTGATAGACGAGACCCACCGAACCATCAAGATTTTTACACCCTTTTGAAGTCTGTGCAAAAATCACATATGATCAATGCATGTGGCTTCATTTTCCACATGAGAGGCATCTATAAGTTGATCCTCTAAGTAATAACTATACACTGTTAAAGGTAGTAACAATATGATGAGATGCTAAATACTAATTACTTATGAGTCCTAATTAAAACAAAAGTCCAGAAATCCATAAAAAAAACTGAATCCATAGATTCTAACTAATAACTGAGATAAGGTACATTAATGACAGCTTGTGAGATTTAAAAATGTTTAAACCAGCCGACCATAAATTATGATTTTTAATAAGATACAAACATTTCCTAAACTCTGTCTAATTTACTTTTACTGTGCTTTTTAAAAATGTTGTCAGATGTGTGGTCAGCAGCTCTGCTCTCCTCCTGCCGGTGCTGTTGCCACGTCTCTATCCTCCTCTTTTCACGCTCTACGCTTTAGAGAAAGAGAAAGAGGACGATGTGTACTGGGAGTGTGTGCTGCGACTCAACAAACAGCCAGATCTGGCACTGCTGGCTTTCCTCGGGGTCCAACAGTAAGTCCGCCGCACATCTGCATGAGATAGAAATAGATCTGACTATCCTGTAGTGATCCGTTTTTACTGATCTTGTTTTCAAAGGAAATTCTGGCCTGTAACTGTCACAATACATGGAGAAAAACAACAGGTAATAATCAAATACCATATGTTCTGTTACATGAGAGACTCTGTAGTAGGGCTGCACAATATATTGTTTCAGCATCAATATCGCAATGTGTGCATTCGCAATAATCACGTCAGGTTGTCCAGTAGCCATAGTTGAAAAACATGTGATTTATGGTTACATTTTGCAGTCACTCCATAATGTTACCAAAAATGTTAACATTTGCATGCTTTCTTAAAGCCCATGTTAGCATTTTAAGACAGTTTAAGCATTCAGACACAATAAATTAAAATGTTTGTAACTTTTAAGAAAGATTAATTGTATTAATGTACAGCAGGGAAAAAATCACCATTTTTCTCAGAATATATTTAATCTAAAAAACATATTTCTAAAGGTGCTGTTGATTTCAAATTTTTAACAGATGTTGATAGGAACCAAAGAAGTGAAGTTTATTTATAATCTAATTTCGAGAGGATCACGTGCTTATGATTATTCACAGCTGGTCCCGCATCAGCTCACGATTGATTCATTGATAATAGCCAGTTTTCTTATCTCAGTATCTTCGTTTTGAAGAATCCCCCCCCCCCTAGACACCCCTACTCCCCCTTTTTTCCAGATGTGTGAAATGGCGGCCCAGTGATTACCACTGTTGCCTCACAGCAAGAATGTCCCAAGTAAACCAGTTGACATTTCTGTGCAGAGTTTGCTCATTCTCCCGTGGTCTCATGGGTTTTCCCTGTGTTCTCCGGTTTCCTCCCACAGTCCCAAAACATGCAACTTAAGTAAATTTAACAAACAAAATTGATACCATACCCAAGCTCTTAGCAAGTGTACATCTCTCCTTAGCCATCCTTTATCTGTCATTAGCCAGAAATAAGTCGGGGGAGTTCATCAAGATCTACCTGAGCTCAAACTCTCCTCTCGCCCTGCAAACATGAGGGAGCCCAGGGCTCGAGGATTTCATAAGCTCAGGGCTCAGGGCAGATGAGTTTTGGGTGAACTACGGCTTTAATACTTTATGTACAATATATTTGTAGGTTCTGTCAAGCACTAAGGACGCCTGTTTCGCCTCAGCGGTTGAGACTTTGCAGCAAATAAGGTTGATTTACAATAGTTTTTGCATGGTAACCTTTACACTTTTTTCCTGATAATCATTTTAATGTTGGTCCCCTTTTTGTTTCAACAGCACAACCTTCACGCCCTCAGACAAGCTTCAGGTGATCCAGCTGACCTTCGAGGAAATAACCCAGAAAGTGCTCGCACTCCTGAAACAGGATTTCTTGTGGTCTATGGACGACCTGTTTCCTGTCTTCCTCTTTGTTGTTCTCCGTGCACGGTAAGAAAAAGGTCATATGATTTTTGGATAATTTTTAGATCAAAAGCATATAAATATTTAGATTTTTTAAAAATACTTTTTTCTTTATTTTTGAGTGAAATCTTATATCAGGGTCTCCAAGGGGTCTTAAAATGTCTTAAATTTCAAAAACTAAATTTTAGGCCTTAAAAAGTCTTAAATTGTCGGCACCAATAAGTGGTTAAGTGCGCCGACATGTAGCACTATGGTGCTCACTGCGATCTGAGTTTGATTCTCAGCTCGAGGTCCTATGCAGACCCTTACCCTTTCTCTGCTCCCAATACTTTCCTGTCTGTCCTTCACTATCCTATCCCAATAAAAGGTGAAAAACTCCTAAAAATAATTATTAAAAAAATAACTTTTCTTTTGTCCATGTAAAGCTACCCAGACGGTACAACCACCAATCTAGCAAAAATAAAATAAAATAAAATAAAAATGTTTAACAAAAAATACATTTATTAACTTTATTTACCAGTTTGGTTTAATTATCTTCTTTACAATAACATTTGTTCATAAGCTCTCCATGTATTTATAGTTACCTGGTGAGGACGCTGACCTGGACACACTGTTTATTATAGTTTATCATCATTTAAAAAGCAGTTTTACACAATATTTAAATATCTGGCTAGGTAATAGCTAAATTAGAATTTTATTAAAAATAATTTCCATCGGCCGTTGGAAAAACTAGGCTTTTGCCCTGTACAAGTCTGAAATTTCATTCATAATGGTCTTAAAAGGGTCTTAAAAAGTCTAAAAATTGACTTGGTGAAAACTGCAGAGACCCTGTATATGCTCACTGAGGCTGCATTCTTTGTTTAAAATACAGTTTAAACAGGAAATGTGAAGTATTCTGTTTTAAAATGTTTCCTATTTGAATATGCTGTCATATATGAGTACACCCATCACAAATCTATCTTTTAAATTTTAAATGAAGCTATACAACATTTGTGCATATACCTTACATTAGTCAGGACTGAAGCCAAATCTGGAGCTTATCTAACAAAATAACTTATGATAACGGTCCAAGAACTAGTACAATAATTTATATGTAATTACTAGTAATTTATATGTTAAAGAAAAATATTAAATTCAAATTCAAAAAAGAGGAAAAAAGAGAGGAAAAAAAGAAAAAAGTAGTTGAAATTGTGTAGGTTGTAATTTTTTTTTGCAATATTTAGCTTGAATTAAATTGTATTATCTTTCAATTTATAAAAATGTTTGGTGACTAAAATATTATTTTAATAAATATATCTGTTAAATAAATTTGATTTGTTTAAATGCACCAAAATACATTGCCTAAATTCACTGAGAAATGGAGGAAAATATTCATTTTCAAAATGGGGTGTACTCAATTATGCTGAGCACTGTATGTGTTCTGTTTGAATGTATATTAAAATGTTGTTGATTCTTGTGAAGGCAAAGCTGTCGGAAATCATTCCAATGTGCTGATTGGCTAATGAAAAAAATATTTCTTAATAATATAAATGTTGAAAACTGTCCTGCTGCTTTCTATTTTTTGACATTATGAAAGTCTTCACTGTGGGATTTGATAATTTTTAATCAATCCTTGCTGAATACTTTTTATTTTTAAAAATCACCCCAAATTTGACAAGATCACATACTTCCACCTCAACATCTACTTCTAGGTATAAATGTTGATGTGTTTTAGCACACTAATTGTGATCAGTTTATCTAAGATATTCCTTCATACCAGGTCTAAGTTTTTTTGCACATCCAGCCTATATATCTGATGGCACATTGTTCAAAATGATGCATGTCTTTTGCATCTGATGCAGGATAAGGAATCTGGGATCAGAGGTCAGTCTCATTGAGGACCTAATGGATCCATGCGTACAACATGGAGAGCATGGTATCATGTTCACCACACTCAAGGTAAGCGCCGCATTATAATTCACATTTATACCCCAGTTCTAACTTTTACCTTTAGGTTTAACAACGTTTCACACTCATACTTGTTTGACTTCTTCTGTAATCATGGATATATTTCAAGCACTATTCATTCATTTTACTTAAACTGTAATTATATACACCAAATGTATACAGTAAACTAAATCCTTCATCAATGTAAAATAATACATAGTGCTTAAATAGGATCATTGTTTTATTAAATTGTTGTTAATTTGTTGTTAAACGTTTTAGGAGTTGACAATAACAGAGTTGATATTTTCTATCATTTTGTACTTTTATCACATTATAGTTTTTAAAAAGTGGATGATAAATATAATTAAATATCACAATAACAGTGTTGACATATAATTGACTTATTATTAGTGTATCCTAAACATAAAAAAGAGAAGATTAAATGCCTCGGTGCCCTCCAGAGTTTCCCTCAAGAGGAAGTGACATCACAAATCACAAGATTGTCATGTGTTTAAAGGTGCAGTATGCAAGTTTGACACCCTAGGTATTGCAACTAGGTATTGCACTCCTGGATCAAAACAAACTAAAGCGTGGGTTGCCAGATTGAGGACAAGAGCAAGTGATTTAAACCGTGTTCTAAATAAAAGCAACGGCACCTGATAGAAGAAATATTTTCCATATTAAAAGGAGATTTTGTCGAAACCATTACCTCGAATTGATATATTAGAAACGGCTTCTATTTCTCACAGGTGAACAACAGAAAACTATGATAATGATCACCTCAGGTAAACCTTGTGTGCTTTATTTAGTGCTAAATGCTAACATGACATTTATTGCCATACTACTGCAGCAGCAGTAGATAGTTCACTTCAGATCTGGAAAATAAAATAAACCGTTTGAAATTAAACTTTAGAACTAAACACGTGACTCAGCATCTACATTAAATAATGTTAAAGAGGGTTAACATGTATTAAAAAGATTATAAACCTTACCATTTCGTGAGTGAATGCATATTCTGTGCTTCTGAAAGGCTGCATTTAAATTTCTGTCGTGTTTCGTCTTGTGCAAACAGCCAAATTGCTCATCACTGCGTATCTCGTCATGAAGCGTGTTGTTAGGACATGTGGTTACAATGTAACCTGCTCACCTAATGTTTACATTCATAATATTTATATTATTTGCTAATTAATAACCTCATGTGGAACTGAATCTGTCTCATTTTGGAGTCTACTGTCCACCGAAGGAATCGGTTGCATTTCCGTCACGGACGCATGCTTTCAGAGCCTTTCTGAATGAATGAATGAATGAAATACGCTGTTTTCCACCAAGGCAACCCGGAGTGCTGAATTATAATTGGCTAATTTGGCATTGGGCAGGTTAAAAGAACATAAACTTAGACAGTGTTCCGGCACGGAAAAACCATTTTCAAAGCAGAATATCTGACTTTAGCATTGTTTTTCAGTTAAACAAGTATGTTCACTTGGGATGTTTCTTAAATATCTGCACACATATTATGGTATTTTTATGCTTTAGAAGTGTCAAAAACTTACATACAGCACCTTTAAATAACCAATGTAACAGAGTTGACCGAACGCAGAGATAGACACAAAATTATATTTTTTTTGATACTGAAAACACAAATAAAAATGTTCATTTAACTTGAAAATCAAACTTGATTATTAATTGATCATTAATCGATGCTGATTGTATGATTGAGGAGGCAGAAACTATCGAAAATACATAGGGGACATCTTTAAGTTTATATTTTTCCAAAAAAAAGGTACAGTTGAAGTCAGAATTATTACCCCCTCTGAATTATTAACCCCCCTCTTTATTTTTTTTCCCAATATCTGTTTAACGGAGAGAAAAATATTTTCAGCACATTTCTAAACGTAATAGTTTTAATAACTCATTTCTAATAACTGAATTATATTATCTTTGCCATGATGATTGTAAATAATATTTGACTAGATATTTTTCAAGACACTTCTATACAGCTTAGCGTGACATTTAAAGGCTTATCTAGGTTAATTAGGTCAACTAGGCAGGTTAGGGTAATTAGGCAAGATTGTATAATGATGGTTTGTTCTGTAGACTATCGAAAAAAATTGCTTTAAGAGGCTAATAATTTTGACCTTAAAATGTTTTAAAAAAAATAAAAAACAGCTTTTTATTCTATAAAAAAAATTTAAAGGGGGGCTAATGATTCTGACTTCAACTGTATCTAAATAAACATACAAACATTTTTAGACATATCTTGATACAATTTGTGTTATTATTCAAAACTGTTTTTATTAAAACATTAGGTTTACCTAGGAAACACACATTATAATATAAGAGACACCGTATATTATCCATATATCTTCCTTGGCCAATTCTTTTATTTGAGGTCACATTTACAAAATTTCAGTGTTAACATTTTAGAATGATGCTCTATTAGTTAATGTGTTTACTAACATGAGCCAAGTATGAATATTCTCGTAAAACATTTATTAATTATAGTTCAACATGAACTAATGCATTGTTACCATCCAAAGTTGTGCTTGTTAACAGTAGTTAATGCACAGTAAGTTAACATGAACTAACGTTAATTAACTTAAATAACATGAACTAATGGAGCAGCATGTTGGCGCAGTGGGTAGCATAATTGCCTCACAGCAACAAGGGGCCCTGGTTTGCATTTCTGTGTGGAGTTTGCATGTTCTTCCCGTGTTGGCGTGGGTTTCCTGACGTTAACAAAGATGAATAAATACTGTAATAAATTGGTTCATGTTAATAAATACATTAACTAATGGACCATTATTTTCGATTGTTACCATTTCAGTTAAAAACCAATTAACAAAACATGTGTTGTTTTTGGTATATCAAAGAGTATATAAAAAAAATCACTATAGTAAACATTAGCATAAACGTAATGCATTTAAACATATGATAAATAATTAAGACATCACTAATAGGTTTCGTTAATTATAATAATTATATAGACCTTTTTCTTGGCTACTGCATGGAGGACGCCATAGCGACCAGCGTCTTCCGGTAGAATGTTTAGAACTTCCGTTTACAGCGTTTACAACTGGTAATTTGCGCTCCGAAAATTGGTTTCAATAGTGTTTTGAGTGGATTACGGAGTGTTTTTGTGACACACAACTTTGAAAGGTGTGTGTTAAAGCCGTTATAATTTGTCATATGTGGTTCAAGCACGAGAGAAAAACGTTCTCCTAGTTCATGTGTCTGCCGTCAGATATACAGCGTGTGCGTGTGTGTTTCCCAACCTGTCAGCTAGCTCAGCGGCTCTTCAATTCAAACACACACATACACACACAACTCTTCACTGCATTATAGAGCAAACCAGATTACTGGCAAGAAACTTAACAGGTATGCAAGTCATGAGATTTCCAAAAACGACCAGTAAAAGTGCAATACTGATACTCTGCTGGCTGATTTGCATGTTGATTCTAATCTGGAGCCGTTTATGTTTCATTTAGTTAGTGTGTGTTGTGTAGTATTTACCATGATATGTGTTTTTCTGTCATTTCAAAATGCCATAATATTTTAACTTTGTGCCAGTCTTTCAATCAATGTGTAAAGCCTGGTTGCGTCAAGTGATCTGCGTGACCCACAGCGCAAGCCTTACGCGTAGCCGTGCATTTATACTTCTGCGTGCTGTTTCTGTTACTCTGCAGTAACACTTCTGCAACGCTAGCTGGCAGTAGGTGTTTATATTCCTCTGTGGCAAGTTTCTTCGCTGGTGTTTTGTTTTTTCGGAACGCTTCCTTAATGTACAAGTGAATCAAATTCGCTCATTTTGAGGAGGGAACCGGCGGACGTGCAACAACTTTAATCATAAGGTAAACACAAAACAACAGTCTCCATCTGGAGCTCCTTCACGGGACTCCACACTTGTAATCACTCGCTGCATCACGCTCGCGCGGCTCTTACCTCCGCCCACACTCGTCAGCGCTACCAAGCCGACCAATCACAGAGCTTGCAATACGCTTATGTGTTACATTTTTTGAGAGGTGCGCGTCAACATCACCGATGGCCATGGCGAGGGCTATGCGTCCACGCGTAGGGTGCAGTGCATACGCTTGCGCTTGACGCAGAAGTATAAACCAGGCTTTAGTGGGACAGGACGTGTGTGTGTCAAACATTTTGGTGAATTACATTTGTTTAGGTTGGTTATAAATTTGAAAAAAGAAACCACACAAAGATGCAGTCTGACGGTAAGGGTAAATGCCTCGCAGCAGTTGTTTTCAATCCCATTTAGATCGAATTTTTAAAATCTGTGGTTCTCAAACTTTTTTCACCAAGTACCACCTCAGACAAAAATTGTCTCTCCAAGTACCACCATAACCAGTATTGAAATACAGTAGAGTAGTAGGCCTAATTAAGCAGCTGCAGCACTGCACAGTTTAAAAACGAGGCAGATTAATTCCTATTATTAAAATATGTATTATTGTCAGCCTCTTTACACATTTTGAATAGTTTGAACATTTACTGTGCTTGCAGACAACAAAAAACTTCACCATTTAAATTAGAATGTGCTTTTAAAAGTTAATAAAAAAATGGCACTGTTCTTAAAAAGTCAAAAGAAAACTGCCGTATTAATGCAAGACAGAAGTATGAATATCATATATATATATATATAACATTTTGATATTTTATACATTTTGAAAGTTTTGCAAGTTGCAATTTTGACATTGCATATACATATGACATATTTGTATATCTCTTGTATTTTTTTCTCTGTAAGCGCCGCTCGCATCTTCCTCTGGTTCTGCGCCAAGCGGACAGATTTTTAACATCTGATGACGCGATGCACTAAAGTAAACATTAAAAGCACACTAGCATAATCGTACAATTTAGGGAACAGCCAATGCTCTCTGATCACATGAGTCTTGGTGTTATCGTACACGTCAAAGAGTTAAAAGTGTGTTCATTTTATTCTTTTATTATTCTGTGATTCTTCCACGTACCACTGGAAGAAAGGCCACGTACCAGTAGTGGTACGCGTACCACAGTTTGAGAACCACTGTTTTAAATAATCAGTCCAGCAGGTGGTGCTGATCGACAACAGTGTTAGTTTAAAGACGGTTAAAGCAAATGAAATTGATTAAAACTATTGTTTCAAAGCTGTCCGAATGTGACTTGTTTACATGCATCAGCCTCCGACCGGAAGTTCTTAGCATTCTCCTTGCGCGTACACGCAAAGCATAATGGGTAATTTTGCATTTTAAGAAAAAGGTCTATAGGTTAATATAGTGTTATAAATGTTTAGAAAAATTGTATTTTCTCTTTCGGATTTCTTCCTGACTTAGGCGTGCTACTATCAAATCCAGCATGAGAAGGTCACGTAAACAACGAATCCCTCCAAAATCCATCCGGTGATGACTGACAAACAGAGCCGCCAATCAAATGTGGTGCTTGCAATGACTCACTGTGTGATGAGCCAATCGTGTTCCACGCCTAGATCACATGACTGGGGTAATCGAAGACTCTCAAGCAAGTCTCATGTGCAAGTCAGGTTTAACTGTGGTTTAACATTCACTCTTTACATCGTGTCTTCCTCAATTGTAAAGCTGGGGGGTTTTAACTGCTGCCATTCCATCACGTTGAAGATAATAATTATGTGCTCCAACTCAGTGTTTTTTAATTATTATTAATAAGCCAATGCGTTATTGGCTCAAAATGACTGGCGTTATCAGTATATTGCACACATCTCTTTCTCCAAGCACACAACGGTTGATCCAATGTCAACCGATGATGTAGATAATTAGTGTACTGTATGCCGTCCCTAATAATGGTTGCCATCTACCTCTGTCTTTAAAGTAAAATACAACATTGCGCATAACTCTTCCTGATCTTGTTGCATTATTTAGTCCAAACAGCCCACTGCCTTGGACAAAACAACCACCTAAAAGAAAACAAGCATAATTCTAATTCATTTGAAGGTTGTTTTTTTAATCAACAAGTGCAGTGGTCTGTTTTATTATGTATGAATTCTCATTTACAAGCTACTTAGTTCAACCCAATTGAAACTTTTGACATTTAAAGGGATAGTTCACCCAAAAATTAACATTTACTCACTATTTACTCTTGGTTCCAAACTTTAATGGGGTGAACACACTTTCTTCAGCTTAACACAAAAAGAAGATGTTTTGAAAACATGCAACCATTGACTTTCATAGTAGAGTAAACAAACGCTATGGAAATCAATGCTTACAGGTTTCCAGCATTTTCAAAATATCTTCTTTGTGTTCAGCAGAAGAAAGAAATGCATATGACAGTAAATGATGACAGATTTTTTTATTTTTGGGTGAACTCTTTAAGCTAAAAGTGTTTGTGTGTCAATTGATTTTGCACAACAGTTTTCTTTTGATGCACAATTCTTTCGGTGTATTTTTTGTAATGGATTCAGCTTTGTCTGTGTCTTTTACAGTAAGTAGCCAAACCATTGACGGTGTTTGAGTTTTGGCACACTCGAAAAAGCAAAACGGTATTCGCAATGTTAAACTAGTTTGGTCATTATTTTTCTGTATTTTAAATGAAGCAGCTATTGCCGAACCTCCATATACGCACTGCAGTGTATCATTCTCACTGTTTTCTCATTCCTGTGAAGTCTTAAAAGTGCCTCTGACAGTGTTATGAATGTGTGTTCACTACATCTCTGTACCCAGCAATAGCTTTTTTTGAGTCAAGTCTCACGTTTTAAAGCTCATGCGTTATTTTCTTTTATTGACATTGTTTTATTTATTTGATGGACAGATCTGGCTGCAGCCCAGATAATCTGAGTGATGTAGATAATCTGCAGGGTATTTCACGTACAGAACACCAGAAGGACGGTGAGTTGGTCAGGAAAAAACAAACCCATTTGCAAGGATCAGAGATCAGAAGTTTGAGTGATTGTGTGTTACTAAATGTAATCGTACAAACTGTTACGGCGAAGGACTGTTGATGTTTACAACTATTGACACTTGAGATGTTGCATGGATTTCATGATGTACTTTGGGTACAGTAAGTTACTGTACTGTACATTCGCATCAGTTTTTCTATGCTGAGCCAAGGTGTGCATATAAACTTTTGGTCGAATGTGTGTGTATGTATAGATTTTGTGTCATTTTCGAAGATTATTGTATGTTCAGATTGTATATTGACTCATAAATCAAATGGATGGCAATAAAACTGTGATTGGGAATTAAAATTGTCATCTTGACTTTTTTTTTATTACAGCAAACATTACCAGCTTTTCAATAACTTTTTGGGCCCTATCATACACCTGGCGCAATAAGGCGCAAGACATGTTTGGCGGGATTTGTTGCTATTTTCAGACAAGCCAAGAGTAATTTTCACATTTTGCGCCACGTTGTTTAAATAGCAAATCCATTTGCGCCACTTTGTGGACTCATGGGCGTGCTGGTCTAAAAAGGAGGTGTGTTAAGGTGCATTGTTGGTGCATTGCTATTTTGAGACACCTGAGATAGACTGCACCATTAACCAAGTAAAAGCTGGTCGAAAGTTCAGCACAGAGCGCATTAGTTATGTGCCTATGCAGGTCCAAAACCCTTTGTGCTCAATACACAGGATGTACAGCAATACATAAATGCATCTTTACATATGAAATATAAAGGATTAAAATGTTCAAAATTTATTATTTTCTACAAAAATATAAAAAACACTACCTCCATGCCTTCTTCACCTTGAGGGGCATTTTTCAGTTTATTCATGACAAATTGCATTTGTATAATGTTATTAATATTAGCAGTATTATTTATTATTTGCATATTTATATATAAAACTAATTTAGATTTATCCACCTGTCGGGGTTTTGGAGACATCTGCATCACCATATGGGGCATAAGAATAAGACGTGTGTTTGGATATAGCTCAGTTTTTTGACCACTCTTCATTTTTATTGTTCATTTTTTAATTAGTTGGAAATTAGAACTGAATTTAGAAATAGTTTTGAAACAAATCTTTGCGCTTAACACAAAATTAAATATGTAGGCTAATGGATGTCTTCAGTGAAGTGGGTTTCCTTACTTCAGGAAAGTAAAGGAGTGAAGTAAAGAGTAAAAGTAAAGTAAAGAGAAAGTAAAGTGGCCGAATGGAAAAGGCTCAATCTTTATCCTCGCGCTGCAGATGGACTGTTTAAGTGTTTTCTTACTAGTGAAGCGTCCAGTTTTTCCACTTATGAAGTCCACCATGTAAATAGGAAATGCGCCACGGCCCAAAGTAACTGACTCTTAAAAGGAATGGGAGATGAAACTCTGATATGTTTAATGCACGTTATGCTCAAAACACACCCAAAGCTCATTAAGAGAATAAGCATAACCCTGTTAGACAATGCACCAGGGCGCAGAGCCCATTTTTTTGTCCTTAAAATATCAAAAGTGGATTTGGACACAAACTTAATGCTTTTGCGACAATGCTCTTTAGACTTTGTGCTTAGATTGTTAAAATAGAACCCTTTGTGTGGAATTAAAAAGGGTTGTTCTTGAGAAACAATTTACTTGCCAAAAAAGTTGGCTTGCAAATTGGTCAACCATTTTGATCAATGTACAGTAAAATTAATTTTTAATAACGGCCTGACCCCACTGCACTCCAAAAGCCATTAGTTTACTTAATTTTTTTAAGTGAGTAAACATCTTTTTATTAAAAAAAATAAAAGTAAACCCATTATCTCAAAATTATTAAATGTAAATTTACTATTTGCATAATTAAGTTAACTTCACTGTTCAACTTCAAAGTTACAATGGGTTTACTCACTTTTTTTTTTTTAAAGTAAAGTCAGCTTGTCGCTTTTTGAGACAACAGGTTTACTAAACTTAGTAAAGTAGAAGGAAAGTATCTAATCGTTTTTGACAGTGTGGCAATATTGAGCTATCATGGTGGCATTAACATTTTCAACCCATCCATTTAACTTTGTTTGCTCGAAAAAAAGCCTGACAAAACTCTGGTTGTAATCTGCAAAGTAGCTTCTATTGAACCATTTGAATTGAATTTGACCATTGATGTAAACAAGCAACAGAAATGGTAAGTTTTTTTTTTCCTCTTATAAAAAATGCCATTTTCTGCCTTTTAAATGGTTCATTGCATTGTAATATTTGTTTCTTTGCAGCCTTGTGAGATCAGTGATTCCGTAGCACATCTTTGAATGATTGCCTGGCCTTTAAGGTTTGTATCAACATCTGTTCATTCTTTGTACTTACAGTATGTTCTGGCCATAGAGAGAAGCGAGATCAAGTAACATTATGAAAATGGAAAACAGTTTTTCTCAATCAGCTAATGGCTGTATGTGTGATTTTTAAGCATGAGGTTCTTTACTTTATTAAAAAAAATCTTTTTTTTTTTCCCCCAGGGATGATTCATGTAGTCCCTTCACTGAGTTGAATATTTGAAGACTGAAGCTCCATTTGTCAGATAAAAGTCACAAATATTGACAGATGAATGCAGTGACTTGCTATTATGAGGAACTCAACAGGTAACCTTACCTTATTTCTGTTTATTTTGATTTCTTATGATTTGTGTGCTTCATTTTGAGTGAGTCAAAGTGAACTGTGGAACTATTAGAGAGCTTTTGACCACTCTAGTTTTAGGAACTCAGTTCCCTGATAACTAATTTCCCCCAGTCAATTATCCTGGTTGCAATTACACCTGGACTAGGTGTAACTCTAAAGTAATGTAGACCATGTGAGAGGGAAATCAAATATTGGATTCAACAAGATCAACAACTTTCCTCTGTTTTGATTGTGTTTGGGGATAATAACAGATGTATTCAATTGAAACTGCAAAAAGAATATCTACTATCACCTTTGACGTGTTTATGCTAGACATCACTGAGGTGGAGAAAAGAACACAGGGCTGCAGACAAAAGTATCAGGTTAAAGCAACATTAACTTTATGAATCTGTATGTCTTGTAACACTTTAAACTGCTGTGAAGGTGTTTGGTTTGGCATACATTCACCCAGATTGTGTACAATTGTAGTTCCTGTTATGCAAAATTGGAAATTGCTAATGTGCTTACCCAAAGTGGTTCTTTAATAATTAAATAAATTCACATACAGTTGAAGTCAGAATTATTAGCCCCCCTGTTTATCCCCCCCCCCCCATTTCTGTTTAACGGAGAGATTTTTTTCAATACATTTCTAAACATAATATGTTTAATAACTGATTTATTTTATCTTCGCCATAATGACAGTACATAATATTTTACCAGATATTTTTCAAGACACTTCTATACAGCTTAAAGTGACATTTAAAGACTTAACTAGGTTAATTAGGTTAACTAGGCAGGTTAGGGTAATTAGGCAAGCTATTTTATAACAATGGTTTGTTCTGTAGACAATCAAAAATATATAGTTTAAAGGGGCTAATAATTTTGACCTTAAAATGTTTATTTTTTAAATTAAAGTGCTTTTATTCCAGCTAAAATAAAATAAATAAGACTTTCTCCAGAAGAAAAAATATTATCAGACATATTATGAAAATTTCCTTGCTCTGTTAAACATCATTGGGAAATATTTGAAAAAGAAAATCAAAGAGAGGCTAATAATTCTGACTTCAACTGTACTTAATAGTTCTAGAAACTGTCTTAGACCTCAACCAGTGCAAAAACAACTATAATTTCTGAACCCACCTTCATGTCAGGATTTTTGTTAATAATGCATTCAATTTATGTTTGTTAACCAACTCTTATTGTACTTCCAAAATACTTGCAAAATTTGACATATGTTGCATAGGACAAACCTTTGGCACTACTAATATATGTAAGACTTACATAAAAAAAAAATAATCGTATATAGCATTAGAACAGCAATAAGGTAAGTGGTGTCTCAATTTTCTACATTCAGTGAAATCCCAATATGTATTTTAAACTGTAATGTCTGTGAAATGAACAGAGGAGATCACGTCACGGATTAGGTTTCATTTGTACAAAATGTGATGCAAGCATTAGTTAGTTTTTTCTGCAGAGCACAAAAATAAACAATACTAGACCCCAATGACTTCTATTGTAAGCACAAAATAAATGCCAAGAACAGTTTAATTTTAAAAAGATACAATATTCTGTGCAAAGTGATGTGAATCAATAAACAACTGTGAGTCATTCGCTTATCTGTTTTAATCATGAGGATTACACCCGCTGTATGTGTGAGTATGTGATGCTGCAGAATGTTCTCAGTGTGGGATCAGACAGTAAATATGTGTGTGTGGGTCAAAGAGAGAGAGAAAGAGAGAGAGAGAGGTGTTCTGTATCTCATGCCGTGGATGGAAATGATTAAATCTTAATAAAACTGTGTACGATAGTGGGATTGTATCTTTTAGTGTGTGTTGTGTGTGTGATTATGTTCTGTATTGAGATAAATCAATAGCTTTCTGATTTCCGAAATTATATAAAAGTGCACAGATTTACTTGGACACATCCTGACTCGCTTTTAGTCTCTACCTTTCTAATTTCCTCCCTCACGTTCCTACACTCTCTCTCTCTCTCTCTCTCTCTCTCTCTCTCTCCCCTGAGTTGACTCATTTGCTTGCAAGGGATTAAGCAGGATAGAGAGGGATTACGCTTCTTTTTCCAAGAGGACTTTTTCGTGCTCTCTTATGGAATACTATTCACTTTATTCCCCTGTTTATACCATCGTATTTGAGTATGTTAAAGCTGGCCGTCATCATAAACAGAACCCTCTTCAGAAGCTCTTCAAGGCTGGGATCTAAACTGAAGTAATAGGAAGGTAAGTTAACAGGGATTTGCTGCCTAAGTCCCTCTGCCTCGATGTGGGTTTGTGGTTCTTGCCTCCTAGGCTTATCTACGAGGAAGCTCCTTGCCCGACAAATGTAAAAGGCTGTTTATTCAATGTAATCGTTAAATCCTTCCTTGCGTGCGTTGCTGGGATGCTGTGGTTGGAGTGTTGCGCGTAAAATCTGTGCGTATCCTGCAGTCAACAATCAGAATTGGCTATGCAAATGGACTCGTTGCTGAAGCACTGAGGTAAAACCACTCTTTTAATAGGGCTGTAACGCTCAGAGAGAATAGTATTTGAAAGTACAGATGCGCTGAGTTTTGCATCACATCCAATTAAGTCATAAATTATAAAAACTCTCAAATTGGGAGATTTCTAAAGAGCTACAAACTAATATCCAGTGCCTTGCAGTTATTATAATAAATCATGTTGAGAAAATCAACATCTTCTGTCTGAACTTTTGGTTATTGTTTATGTAGCAGGTGTGTTTTTATTCTAAGCCACTTAGGGTGCACTTATTACCAGGACAGCCCCTTTAGAGTAACCTGTCATTAAGTGTTTTGCTCAAGGTCAAGACTGTGGCAAGGACATTTGTAGACCACCTCCATTCAGGGATTTGTGGATTTCCGGTCTGAAAGCTCAGAACTTGGTCTGTAATCTGTTAAATGTCTTTATTTTACAAAGTTGTCATATTGTTGACACTTTTATCAAATTAATGTATAGTACACTAACATTAAGAACAGTTTCAATACAGTTAAGTAAGGTTTATTGCCCCAAACAAGGGCACACTGTTCTTTGTATAAATTCAACCTAAAAACCTTAGGTTACAAGCCATATTCCTAAGCTACAATATCATAAACTATCAATAATGTTTATATAAGATACAACAGGATAATTTTCGCAAAAATTGAAAATGTACTCACCCTAAAGTGGTTCCAATCCTTTATGAGTCTATTTTTCTGTTGGACACAAGATATATTTTGAAGAAAGGCTGAAAACTGGATCACTGACAAATACTATGGAAGTAAATGATTACGGTTTTCTGCTTTCTTGAAAATATCTTCTTTTCAACAGAAGAAAAAAAGTCAGCCAGGTTTGCAAGAATTGAAGTGTGAGAAACTTATGACATAATTTTCAGTTTTGAGTGAATTATCCTTTTAAGTGCAAATCAAACCAATAATAGCTTAAATTTTAACCAGAGTTAGGGTGCATTTACAACTTCAAAACATTCTATACTGTCTTTCTAAAAAGCAATGTAAGATTAAGTAGATGGTAAAGACTGGTTTTATGGTTTCTTTTTACTAGCTGTAGTTATTTACAATTCATTTAGTTACAACAGGCAACAACTATTCAGTGGTTGTACTTGAGTTCATGTGCTTTTTCCAACAGCTGTACATGACAAGGGTCGGTGCATTTTTCTTTTATTCCCTGAACCTTAAAACTGTCCAGCATTGCCAATGAAACCAGACATGAAGACTGATCCCGGGTCAGCTCCACTTGAGGTGGGAGACAAAGGTAAGAAGCTAAACATTAGTACTTAAATCTGCAGGCTGCCAACTTAACTTTTCATTTTGCCTTGATGATTAGAAACATGTTAATATTAATACTGTTGAGGCTGTTTAAGAAGCCAAACAGCATGACACATAACTGAAACGTACCAAGTTTCCAGTTCTAGATGTTTTTGCTTTGTATGTTTCAGGCCTGACACAAATCTTGGCACATGTGATTGCTGAGGTGAGAGGCTCTATTAATAAAGATATAAATGGAGCTGAACTACTGTACGGTCTTCTCAATGCCCCCTGGTTGCAGTCACTACTAAAGGTAGAGTACTTCCTACATTTATTATTTGTAATTAGTACACATTGAGAGCTCATTGTCTGCTTTTTTTTCTCTGCAGGTGTATGAATGTCTACAGAGGCATCTAAAGGGTCCAGCCAGGCCATATGTCTCATATTCATCTGGACTCTCTCTACAGGTCAGCTTTACAGTTTAATGGCTTCTGGCATCATTTTTTACCAGTTTGTTCCACTCATAACTTCTGCATCCTCTCTGTCAATGTCAAAGGTTTCCTCTGCTAGCTGTTACTCTCCATCTACACATCTTGTCAGTCTATACTGTCCTATCTAAAAAAATGTCAAAAACCTCCTATAATCTTAAATGTCTTAATGTAAGTGAGGACTTTCAAATTGTACCATTTAGAGTTGTAATCTTAAAGTGTGTGTAAAGTGAGTATTGTCAAGTATAGTTACCTATACTTGGAATTAACACAAGTGAGAAGTGAGAGCACACACAGTGACCATACACCCAGAGCAGTGGGCAACTATTACTTCCAGGATGCATCCAAAACAGATGCCCGACTCAGCTGACTTCTCTCAATGTGGAGGAGCAGCAGATCTACTCCAAGTTCCTCTCGGTGACAGAGCTCCTCACCCTATCCATAAGGGTGCACCCTGCCACACTGCGAAGGAAACTCAGTTTGGGCCGCTTGTATCCGAGATTTTGTCCTTTCGGTCATGACCCAAAGCTCATGAACCTTGGGTGAGAGTAGGAACGTAGATTGACCGGTAAATTGAGAGCTTTGCCTTTCAGCTCAGCTCCTTCTTTACCACAATGAACCGGTACATCGACCGCATTACTGCTGCTGCACCAATCCGCCTGTCAATCTCACGTTCCATACTTCCTTCACTTGTGAACAAAACCCCAAGATACTTGAACTCCTCCACCTGGGATAAGGACTTTCTTCCAACCTGGGGAAGGCAAACCACCTTTTTCCGGTGGAGCACCATAGCCTCAGACTTGGAGGTGCTGCTTCTCATCCCAGCCGTGTCACACTCTGCAGCAAACTGTCCCAGAGCATGTTGTTCTAGACCAGAAATAATATCAGGTCTTCAGAGTTCCTGATATTAATTTTGATCTATGATGGGGTGTTCAAACTTCTTCCTGGAGGACAATTGTCCTAATTATCCCTAATTAAACACATGTAAACCAGATCATCAAGATCCTTAGACTCATTAGAATTTAGAAAAATTCTGTGCACCGAAATTGCATCCAAAACGTTCAAAATCAATTGTAATTACTGCAAATTTGGATGCGGCATTCTACTCAAGTGTGTTGTTGCTAAACTCTGTAGGATGCTGGCACTTCCAGAGCAGAATTGGAAACCCCAAGCATCTTTGGCTCTCAAGGTCCAAACTAAATCTTCCTAATTTTTTTCATTCTGCAAGACAACTATGATTCTTGAGGGCCAGAGTTTTCCAGCCCTATTTTAGAGGGTCTGCTGGAAGTCATGGCGTTAGGTATTGTGGTCTTGATGACAAATTTTATACTAATATATATTGAGTTCTTAAGTTCTTGTTTTGCATTCTAGATTCTATCTGACCTTCTGGCAGTCCCAAACCCCTCAAATGAAGCTAGAGAACTATATGCCCTCCTCGGTCAGCCACACCTACAGGTGAGCATTCATTCAAAGGATTTAAATGTATGTGTTTTTCTTTAAACAGTTTACAGAGGCATGTTTTTTCTTCTTTTGTTGGCCGTTAGTCTATTCAAGTCTTGGTACAGTTTGGTAATGATCCAGGCCAATCTTTATGGACACTTGAAGTATTGGATTGGTTGTGAATAGAAATAATATGTAAACCATGTGTATTTTTCAGGCTCTGCTGTCAGCTCATGACACAGTAAGCCTAAGGGACTATGAACCAGATCTGCCACCATTGCCTAACGACCTGCCTGAAGACGAGGAAGCCATGAGGATTGTTTGCTTGGTCAAAAACAATCAGCCTCTGGTGAGCATGACCAGAAGAAGGAGTGGCAGGCAAATCTAAGGCTTGCTTTTACTGACCTATGTATTATTTCAATGTACATTGTTGCAGTCTGCCTTTCAGATCAGCATGACAACAGGGTACAGTGATAAATACTGTTAGTGGTATAAAATCTTGTTCTTTTGAAGAATTTTAGCAATAACTTCTTTCCTTCTATTATTTATAGTTTTTATTTTTTATCTCACTGATGGCTAATCTTATCAGGTGTTCTGGTTGGTAACTAACACTCTGAGCTGTGTGTTGTCATGGATAGACCGGAGCTGGTAAAGAGGTTCAAAACCACTGGGAGACTTTAAGACAAGCAACCCACTGTGGACTATTCTCAGCCAGAGGGAGGCTGGCCGGAAGCTTACATACCATGTTTAAAGGTCCACGAGTTAGTGGTTCCACATCCATCAACACTCCCTTCTTCCCAAGGATTGTTTCTCCTGCCAGGGCACGCCACGGCAATGCTCTTAACACTTGCCACCAGAGCAGTGCATTATGGAGACCTAGCCTCAGTTGCTCCACCCCTTGTGTCTGTAGTTCAGTTGTGATTGGTAAGGTCCAAACTTGTGGATTTGGAGATTGCCATTATTAGTTTCACCACTTGAATGGTTTTGTTGATTTTTCTTTTCTAATCTTCCTGTTTCCATTCCTTTAACTATTCATGTCTCTTTCGTTCTCTGAAGGCAATTTAATTGAGGATTTAAACAGTGGGGAAGAAAGTGATGTTGGTAACTCTTTGCCACATACATTCTCCACTCCAGCCCCTTGGGTATCCTCGTCATGTTGCTGCCATCGTCGTCCTCCAGTAACTTGTAGAACTGCTCCCCCAAGTCCAATGCACTGTCATAAGTTAAGGGAGAGCATCGCTTGCTCCCAAAGAAGGCTGGAGGGGATGGAAACTGGAAGTCTGGATGAACTGCGGAGTGCATTGCAGCAGGCTGCCAGCTGCATGGAGCACAGTTCGGAAAACGTCCATCTGCTTAGTGAGAGGATGACCACTGCTACTGAACGCATATCTGAGAGCGTGCAGGAGAATACCCATGCTTTGGCGATGTTATCGCATGTAGTAGAGAAGCTCCAGGAGCTAGTCTCCTCAAGCAACCCAACATCAGTATCGCCACACTGTTCTGGGGCTCCAAGCACTTTTGTTGACCAGATGGACAAAAGATCACTAAGTGTTCCTACCAGTCCAGCTATTGCCTCTTCCTCTCGTTTTTCTCATCGTCCTACCTGCTCCTCTTCTTCATCATCTTCCTCATCTGCCATCAGTCTGCTAGAACAGCCGGTGCTATCTAAGGGGGGATCATTTAATTCCAACGCAAAGTCATCACCATCTTCTCAAAGGAGACGTGTTGATGTACAGCACTCAATGACCAATGGATCCTTACCGTCCAGCCCTGCCCAGAACCACAAAGTGAACAGCAAAGCATTCAGATGTTTCTTTAGCCAAAAGAAGAAAAACAAGAAAAAGGAATGAGGTCACTTCCATGTTTTGGATGGTTACGAACCTCCTTTCAGATTCTTCCTGGCTCAAGCATGCAGGTTTTTCAAATATTTAATATGCATATATGCATTTAATAAGACACCACCAATTCTCAATGTCACCATTTGCTCATCAGTGCTCGTCCAACCTTTATGGATGTGATGTGTTTTTCTTTTTCATGGGTCATTCTCATTAGTTTTGATATCTTTCTCGTCTCCATGACTCCGTCCCTTCTCATATAATTTTTCTTCTTGACTATTTCATTCTTCATTTGAATTTCTTTACTTCATGTAACAATGCCGGTTATTTTGTGTTTGGGTCACGTGCATGCCACTTCCATCAGATGTAGCTTTGTTTGACAAATTTCAGTTTTCTACTTGATATATAAAGAATAAGGTATATATTTTGACTGATATCATGTTTTTTTAAATACAGGGAGCGACAATCAGGAGAGATGATGTTACAGGGGAAATCTATATTGCTCGAGTCATACATGGAGGACTGGCGGACCGCAGTGGTGAGGCTTTACTGGTTGTACTGTCCATTTATTATTAAACGATTTGTTTATGCTGGCATATCATAGTCTCTACATCAACATTACCTGTCTCGTAGAGTCCTGTTTGTTGTTCTTGTGCTTCTTGTTGAAGGTCTCTTGCATGCTGGAGACAGGCTGGTGGAGGTGAACGGTCAACCTGTGTTTGGACTGGAACCAGAGCAGATCATACAGATTCTGGTTAGTATTCTTAGTTGTACTTGTGTCAAAGTACAGTTTTTTGCATCATGTCTAGAGGTCATAATAGGGATGCCTGAGAAAACCCAGTGAGTAATCAGTTCAATGTTACTGACAATTGCTACTGTAGACAACATCTCATGTGACATAGGAGCTAGGAACAACATATGATGATGTGTTGGTGTAGTAGTGGTGTCCCATTTTTAGGGGAATATTGTCATCCCTACCTCTTCACACTCTCTTTCAAAAGGGGAAATGGTTTACAACATCATCAGTCTACAAGGAAATTGTGATGAATCACCAATATTCATGAAATTTTGTGTCTATGTCCTACAGGCCCACTCCCATGGAACTATAATGTTTAAGGTGGTTCCCATCACTGACAGGCCAGTCAACAACCAAACCATGGTAAGCTATCAAACCTCAACACTAGATTAGTTTTTAGCATAAATAGCCTAGATGAGCTGTTCTGTATTTGTTCAGTAAAGTTAAGTGAAGTTTCATAAACTAATTTCGAGAGGAGCACATGATATGATTGATTGCAGCTGGTCTCTTATCTGTAATTATTAGTAAGCCAATCAGATTAATCCAAACTCACTATAAGTAGCCTGTCTAAAAGTACTCCCTTATCTTTGTTTTCCGAAGAAACCCCTCATCCACCCCATCTCCCCTTTTCCTCCTTTACCAGGGGGAGCTCTCGAGAACTACCTGATCTCGTACCCCCTTACATGCTTACTGACCAGGTGGGAGCCCTGGGCTCAATTATCTTCAAGCTCAGGGTTCTCTCCCGGGACAGCATGCCAAACCTGCTAATATTAGTAAAGTTGTCTCACCAGGAATTTCCAAACAAGTAGGACTAAACTAGGTCGTCCTTAAAATCATTAAATATGGCTGTGTGGCAAATATTATTTCGGATGCAGCTGTTTATGTATTCAGCTGGAATTAAGTAGCTTTTTGATATTTTATTCAAGGACATTTATTACTGCAAGCAGTGCAACAGCAACACCTAGGGGATCAGGAGTGCAACTGATACTTTTACATACCTTATAGGGTTAAATAGATATATACACTAGATATCACTTACGGACTCTAAGCATGTAAGCATGTGTCAATAGCGTCGCCACATTTGTACAGTGCTCCCAGGACAAATGTCATTCAACCGCATTAGTCAAGACAATGTGCCAATGTGAAGATGCTGGACTTTAGCACTGTGTATGGGTGTAGTAACCAGCAAACAAAGAAAACAAAGCACAAAGGCAGAACATTTCATAGGTAAGATTTTTACATTTTTGTATATTACGAACTTCTGTGCTTAACAAGTAACGTTATTGATGATAATACAGCCTCTTGCTGCATTCACCATAAGGCAAAGTAGCATCAACTTGCACTAAATTCTAGGCATATGCTAGTTTTGTTAAATAAAATAGGCAAAAAATGTAAATGAAATATGACAACAAGACGCTGCTGTGCCAGAAACTTGTGTTATTGTCGGCTAAGTGAACGAGTCGTTCATAACGGAGATTTATTCACAAACGAAACGCTTATTCTGTTAGAATGAGAAGTGAAGCAAGAAAGGGTGTGTGTTTCAGGACATGGATTAGATCAAATTAAACAATAAAGGAGGATAATACATTTCCATGCACACAAACACACACTTTTTGTCGGCAATGTCCGTGCGGTCATTTATTCATCGATGTCGAAAAGTGATGTAAAATTATAATTTTCCTAATTTAAAAAAATATTTGCTAACTGACCTCCGGGAAAACTCCCAATCACAGATATATGTATATATGTTTAGATATCTCTGGCTCTGGATGGCCACAGTCCTCCACTGCACCTTGGTCCCACATTCATTACAAAGGAGCGCTACCCTGTACTAAAATGGCGGCTCTATTGACGCATTCCTTCCAATAGACAACAACAGGGTAGGCAACATCTAATGTAAATATCTATGAGAAGATTATAGGAAAAGTCTAATCTAATATTCTGATAAAGATTATAATTTCTGTAAATTCAACCAATTACTACTTTTTATATACATTGACCAAACATAAAGAACTTTTCTTTTTTACATTTTTAAGTTCAAGTTCAATTTATTTATATAGCACGTTTCCAACTGCCACAAGGCTGCACAAAGTGCTTTACAGAGAAAAAAAATAAATAAACAAATGGTATGGGCATAAAAACAGTAACAGCAATAGGCACATAATAGGAGAGAGCATAATAAATGTAGCATAAAGAGCAAAAAAAATATATACACATACATAAGTATATACTCAGGAATGTATTTATTCATATTTTTCACTATTTTAACTTATTTAACATATATGATTTACAAATTCATAAATATAATTCATATATGATTTACAAATTAATATAAATATTAATTCATTAATATTTATTAATATAAATATTAATTCATTCATTTTCTTTTCGGCTTAGTCCCTTTATTAATCTGGGGTCACCACAGCGGAATGAACTGCCAACTTATCCAGCACATGTTTTACGCAGCGGCAGCCCTTCCAGCTGCAAC
Source organism: Danio tinwini (assembly GCA_903798205.1). Classification (NCBI taxonomy): domain Eukaryota; kingdom Metazoa; phylum Chordata; class Actinopteri; order Cypriniformes; family Danionidae; genus Danio; species Danio tinwini. The sequence goes on along the minus strand of CAIGQZ010000461.1, from coordinate 7,176,043 downwards.
CCATCTCTGGGAAACATCCATACACACTCATTCACACTCATACACTACGGACAATTTAGCCTACCCAATTCACCTGTACCGCATGTCTTTGGACTGTGGGGGAAACCGGAGCACCCGGAGGAAACCCACGTGAACGCAGGGAGAACATGCAAACTCCACACAAAAACGCCAACTGACCCAGCTGAGGCTTGAACCAGCGACCTTCTTGCTGTGAGGCGACAGCACTATCTACTGCGCCACTGCGTCACCCTAAATATAAAATATAAAACACTTTTCAAAAACTAATGATTACAGGTCCAACATAAAAATTTAAAATGTTGATAAATAAACTGCAAAATATAAACATTGTACGTTCAAGATTGCAACTTTCTCACAATGCTGTTATTCACGTATTTGTTTGCATCCTCATAATATTGCAGTCATGTAAATTATGAAAGAGTGTTACCATAAAGTGTATGTTGTGACGCCACAAAATAAACGATAGAACATAATATGAAGTGATAGACCTTTTATTTTGTCCATGTGATATGTAACATCCTATACACTCATTGGTCACTTTATTAGCTACACCTGTCCAACTGCTCGTTAACGCAAATTTCTATTCAGCAATGTATGTAAGTTTGACGCCCAGTGGTTGAACTAGGTATTGCACACCTGATTCAAAACACACGCAAGCGCAGGTTGCCAGATTTATGAAATCAACATAAGTGTGCCTACAGTAACTATTGAGCCTAAAGGCTAATTTAAGTCGGGTTCTAGATAAAAGCAGCGGCACGCGATTGAAGGAATATTTCCCATATTAAAAGAAGTTTCTGTTCTAACCAACACCTGAAATTGATATATTAGAAACAGCTTCTATTTCTTGCAGCTGAACAACAGGATAAACTGATAATGTTTACTTCAGGTACACCTCATGTGCTTTATTCACTGTTAAATGCTAATAATATGAGTTTGAATGCCATTTTACATGACATTTATTGCCATACTACTGAAAGCAGCAGCAGATAGTTCACCTCAAATCTTGAAAATAAAATAAACCGTTTGAAATTGAACTTAAGACTCAAAACCAACACATATCAGTGATTCAGCATCTACATTTAATAATATTGAAGAGGTTTAATATGTATTAATTAGATTATAAACCTTACCATTTCGTTGGAGTGCAGTGAGTGCACTATTCCGTGCTTCTGAATGGCTGTATTTAAATTTCTGTCATGTTTCGTCTTGTGCAAACAGCCAAATTGTTTATCACTACAAATCTCGTCACGTAGCGTGTTGTTATGACACAGGGTTACAATTTAACCTGCTCACCTAATGTTTGCATTCGTAATATTTATGTCATTTGCTAATTAATAACCACCTCATGTGGAACTCTGTATCCGCGTCTCATTTAGGAGGCTGCTACTGTCCACCGGAGGTTGCATTTTGGTCACGAGCGCATGCTTTGAGAGCCTCCCTCACTGAATGAATGAAATATAACTGGCTAAAGTGGCATTGGACGGGTTAAATGACCAAAACAAAGACAGCTGTTCCGGCACGTAACACACTTTCTTAAAGCAGAATAACTGACTTTAGCATTGTTTTTCAGATAAACCAGAATGTTTACTTATTATGTTTCTTAAATATCTGCAAACATATTATGGTATTTTTATGCTTTAGAAGAGTCAAGAGCTTACATACAGCACATTTAACACACACCTGGGTACAATCATACAATATTTCAAGTTTATTTGGATCCCAATGTATGTCACCTTTAATGACATACAATTTACATGCATTATTCCCAGGTGTACTAACTATACATAGTATGCAAATTGTGTTTACAAAAAACATGTTTACATTTAGGGTGAGAACGTGTGTCCTAATATAATTCCTGAATATATTCTACAGTTTTCCATCCTCAATATCAGCACCTATACGACGCCAGACCCAGATACATTAGACCTTTTCGGAATATTAACAATGATACATTTGTGCTCTATACCACCTTGGTATATTAAAAAGCCATCTATTATAATGCACCTGTCTCAAAAAAAGGGAAATCCACCCAATTGTTTATCAGGAAGAATTTATGAATATACAATGCAATCTACCAACTTATGTACCAGTGTATACAGATTTTTCAAAATCAGATGGACGAGTATCTCCTGCAGCAGCAGGCATTGGTTCAGAGTGTTTCAGAAAGAGTATTCCTGGACAAGGCTTGATATTCACAGCTGAAGCTTGTGCCCTGTTTTTAGCTCTGGAACAAATAGAAAAAAAACAGCAATGCCAGTTTTTAATTTGCACAGATTCCATGTCCTGCTTACAAGCACTTGAATCTATGAAAACTGATCATCGATGATTTTTAGTATATTATGGCCCGTTACCACTGAGTGGTACGGTATGGTTCGGTTCGGTACAGTATGCTTTTATGGCCGTTTCCACTGTCAAAAGCGTACCGAACGTACCGTACCACTTTTTCGGCACCCTTTCGAAAGGGTACCAAAGACGAGAAAGGATACAAAAGGTGGAGCTACACGTGCAACTGAACGCTGATTGGTTTACAGAGATACATCACGATCTCGTGGAGCTAGCCAGAATCAAAACAATGGAGCCGCCATGTTTTTAAATACACAGCTGAGAAAACTATATGCATATAATAACGATTCATAGATGACCCGGGCTCAAAACAAACCTTGTCGTTGTCTTGATGAACAGCCACAAAGCCAAGAATCTGCCATGTCCTGTTGTTGTTTTACGAGGCCGTCTAAACCATAACCGTACCGTACTGTACCACTTAGTTGAAACGAGCCATTAGAAAAAGTGGACCTTTTTAAAAATGGAAAACAGACATTGATGTACCAATTGGACTGTGGATCTCAGAAGTTTGCAACTGTATACCATTGGAGAAGATCACATATTCTTTGAGAGAAAAGGGTGAATTATTTAAAAAGATTTGGAATCCATTTTTTTATTATATTAAAACAGTACCACATGATTTAATTTAACAAAATAGTTTTTTTCACTTGTTTATACTGTATCTCCTCCCTTTTTATTTATTGAATTTTTTATTTCATTTTACTTATTTAATTTTATATACTGTGTGTGTGTGTATGTTTTACTTTAGTTTGTTTGCTCCTTAGTTTTGATGTTTTGTATTGATAACTTTTGAAAAAGCTAAATAAAAATATATAATCCAAAAAAAAGAAGAAAAAGTGGACCTTTTTTTCTTTGTTTCTTAGAGAAAAAAAGACAGGAGGGGAAAAAATTTGAAATAAAAAAACTAAGAACAAAGCGGTTGTCATAAGGGTTACAAAATCAAGTCATAATACATTTGACATACATTACCACAAATTGTTTACAATGACATATTTAGACCATTTTTGCCAGTACTTGTTACACTTTTTTGAATCGAATCTTAGGTTAAAAGTGAGTCTCTCCATACAGTGTATTTCCTTTACAATTCCTATCCATTGAGCCCTTGTTGGAGGATCTGACTGAAACAATTTTCGAGTTATGGCTTTTCTGCTACTTACCAAAAGGATTTGAATTAAGTATTTGTCTAGAAAAAATGCACCTTTTAAAGGAAAAAGACTTTGATATTATTTTCTGCTGGATACCTGGTCATAATGGATTCACTGGAAACGAACGTGCAGATAAAGCAGCCAAGGAAACCCTACAGCTGGAAATAACAGAATGTAAAATTTGTGTCCCTGATGTAAAACCTGTTTTAAATCTGTATATTAATGAGAAATGGCAAATGGAATGGGATGAATGTAGGAAGAACAAATTGTATGAAGTGAATCCATTTGTAAATGCAAGAAATAATTACCGTTTTAAAAGTAGACAAGACCAGGGTGTACATACGAGATGTAGAATCGGACACTCAAGACTTACACACGCATATTTATTGAAAGGAGAAGAAAACCCTATTTGTGACACCTGTACGAATATTTTGACGATAAGACCATGTCTGCCACTCTGGTCTTGTAAATTCTTGTTTTGGTGGCAGAGTCCAGACACTGGCTCTGTCTTGTCCTGAATGTCATTGTGTCTCTGTTCTGTCATTGTATGGGTGCCGTTGTACTCGTGTTTGTGTTTTGTTCTGTCGGCATCGCGCTGTTTCATTCTCAGCGTCTCAGTCTGGTTGGTTTTGGTTTCGGTTGACGCTGAGATGAAACATGCGCTTTGCATATGTGTGAGCGCATGGTAAGGTGTTTTCATCTATCATGTGCTTGTGTCTTGCGTCTGTTGGTGTTGTCTAAGCATGTGGCTGGATGTTTACATTGTGGCCGCGTGCTTTTGTGGTGTGCTTCTGTGTTGTCTTGTGAACCTGGTTAATGAGTTCTCTCATTGGCTGCGTTCTAGTCTCGTTTTACGTGAGCACATGGCTTGTGGTGTTTTCTTGTGTCATGTGCTCTCCCGTCTATTGTCTAGTCCCACCCTCCTTGTTAACCCATTATTAGTTTATCATGTTCACCTATTTGTGTTAAGTATTTCTGCTTATATTCTCCTCATGTCTGCTGTCCTGTGCCAGTTTGTCGTCGCATGTTGCCTTGTCCAGTTCTGTCTAGCCCTGATCCCTGCCATGCAGCCTGCCCAGCAAAGTTTGATTGTATGTTTTGTTAATGCTTTCCCCCTCGGGGTTGTACTACCAATCACTTCACCCCACGCCTTTGTGTGCTTTCATCCACTGGAGGGGGTAGGCGGGTCTGTGACCAGCGCCTCCATGGCCGCAGGAATCGACGGCTGCCTGCCCTTGCCGGACTATATCCACACCCCCTTTCCCATCCCCTGTTGCGATGTATGTCATGTCTATGTGTTTTATGTGCTTGACTGCTGGGGCTTTTTTTTCTCTCCTTGATCTCACACTGCTCTAACTCAAGAGCAAGGTGAGAGGGAGTTTTTTTTTTCGCTTCTCTTTCCTGAATTGTATCTTACTTCCTTTTTCTAAATGCTACCTCCCGTTGACCTGTCTTCCCCTAAAATGTGATGTTTGTGTATGGTCGGGGGGGTCCAATTTCACTATATGTCAGTGTATGTGAATACATGGAGGTATATGTGACAAATAAAGGCTTGATTGATTGATTGTTTATTTTGCAGTTTATTTTAATGTGTTATTAATAAATACCCATATTGTTTCTGCACTTGAGTCCTCATCCTTTTCCCTACTACGAACTTGACAGTATGTTTGTTAAGAAACTGATATGATTATATATTGTATATTTAGTGTATGTTTTGCCATGAATATAGCCAATGCTGCTGATATGGCATTAAAACCCAAATAAATATAATTCCTAAATAATCTCAAATGACCACCTTTGTTATACACATAGGTATTACACAGAATACTAGGCTTTTTTTTTAAGTAGGGAGTTCAAACCACAGGTTTTATTGTGATGTCTTTGCTCTTTCTCCACAAGCTGTATGTGCGCGCGATGGTGGACTACAGTCCTCAAGTGGACCCTTCCATTCCCTGCGCAGATGCTGGCATGGCATTCAGAAAGGGCGATATCCTAGAGATCGTGGATCAGTCAGACAGTCTCTGGTGGCAAGCTGTAAAAATGCCCAGCACCTCTGCGTGTGCTGGTCTCATTCCCTCCACCAGCTTGCTGAAAAGGTCAGTTCTCAGTAGTCCGGGGTTAAAGGTTACTGACAGAGTAATTACACATCCGCATAGGCTATGATGTGATGAGATTTGGCAGCTTGAATGTGATTTTGAGATTATGCTTATAATCACTGCTGTCCCTAGTCTTGAAACCTAAATGTGATCTGTGTGTGTGTGTGTGTGTGTGTTTTTAGGAAGCAGAAAGAGTTCTGGTGGTCTCAGCCTTATCATCCTCACACTTGTGTCAAAAGCTGTGAGTAAATGGTGTACTTGATATTGTTTTATAGTATGTGCATTGATCAGCATGTGTTTTATTCAGCTGTTGCTGTTTGTCTTTTGTTGACATGCAACCTGCAGTGAGCACAGTAGATGAAGGTGAGCATTTCGTTAATAGTTTGGGAAAATATTTGCTATGGGATTGTGGGGAAAGTACAGGATTAAAATGACCCCACACTTCTAAATCTGATCATTCAGAGCAGTTTAATTGTAAATAAACAAAGTTGAAACAGTTAGTATGGGGAACCTGTGAAAACACCACATTTAGTAAGATGTTTTTACTCCAAACTCACTAGATAACTTTATTATGTACGCCTGTTCAACTGCTCGTTAATGCATATTTCTAATCAGTCAATCACGTGGATTGCATTTAGGGATGTAGACATGGTCAAGACGATCTGCTGCTGTTCAAACCGAGCATCAGAATGGGGAAGAAAGGAGATTTAAGTGACTTAGAATGTGGCATGGTTGTTGGTGCCAGATGGGCTGGTCTGAGTATTTCAGAAACTGCTGATCTACTGGGATGTTCGCGCACAACCATCTTTAGGGTTACAGAGAATAGTCAGAAAAAGAGAAAACATCCAGTGAGCGGCAGTTCTGTGGGAGCAAATGTCTTGTTGATGTCAGAGGAGAATGGCCAGACTGGTTTGAGCTGATAGAAAGCCAACAGTAACTCAAATAACCACTTGTTACAACGAAAGTATGCAGAAGAGCATCTCTAAACGCACATTAAGTCCAATCTTGAGGCAGATGGGCTACAGCAGCAGAAGACCACACCGGGTGCTACTCCTGTCAGCTAAGAACAGGAAACTGAGGCCCCGTTTACACTAATACGTTTTAGTTTTAAAACGCATAAGTTTTGCTACGATTACGCCATCCGTCTACACTCCGCCGGAGTTTTTGAGCCCCGAAAATGGAGCGTTTTGAAAACGCTAGAGAGGCTGTTTTCATTCTAAAACGCTGCTGCTCCGTCCCAGTGTAGATGGGGGAAAACGGAGACATCTGAAAACGGAGGTGGGGCTGCAGACGTTCGCCTATCTGATTGGGTCTTTGTCCTTAATATTAAGTAGCCTTTACACAGTTCAGTCTTCATCCTCTCCTTGTAAGTTGATAAGAAAAACAAACTACCGAGTGTGTACTTTATAAAATCATTCACATCACCCTGGCTACGCTGTTTCACTATCTTAACAATAAAATGAAAACATGATGTGAGGAACTGCCTATTTTCATTTTGATATTATTAGCAAATTAACAGACATCAGAAATGTTAAGCGTCAGGTGGCTTCATAATATGACCGTCATCTTCATGCATATTTATAACATTACTGCCTCCTTTCATTTTCATTGAAAATACGAAACATACCCTCTCTTACAATGAATATCAGTTTTATTAAATTAATAATGACCATTATAAAAGTATAACGCACAATAAGTTTATACAATAAAGAAAATAAAAGCAAGCATATGTTCAGAATCGGTGTCCGCGGTTACATTAATTAGGATATTAACCTAACTTATCTTTGCGCTCAGCCAAAACACGTTAACAAGTAATAGATTTAAAAGACTAAAGTATGTAGTTAGATATAGACAACAAGATGAAATAAATATCATGTTTAACAAATATAGTGAGATTAGATCCAGGGTCAGAATTTGGCGTCAACGACATGAAAGCATGGATCCATCCTGCTTTGTATCAACAGTTCAGGCTGGTGGTGTTGGGCCCATTATTACCAATTGAGCATTGTGTCAACGCCGCAGCCTACCTGAGTATTGTTGCTGACCATGTCCATCCCATTGTGACCACAGTGTACTTATCTTCTGATGGCTACTTCCAGCAGGATAACACGTCATGTCATAAAGTGCGAATCATCTCAGACTGGCTTCTTGAACATGACAATGAGTTCACTGTACTTAAATGGCCTCCACAGTCACCAGAACTCAATCCAATAGAGCACCTCTGGGACGTGGTGGGATGTGGAGATTTGCATCATGGATGTGCAGCCGACAAATCTGCAGCAACTGTGGGATGCTATCATGTCAATATGGAACAAAATCTCTGAGGAATATTTCCAGTACCTTGTTGAATCTATGCCACAAAGGATTAAGGCAGTTCTGAAGGCAAAAGGGGGTCCAACCCAGTACTAGTAAGGTGTACATAATAAAGTGGTCGGTGATTGTAAATCCGTTTGTGATATGATTCCATAATAATGTGATTAATCAGGTTGAAATCAATGATCTCTGGCCTTCGGAGGACCTTTACTAATGATTTGTGTTTCCCTGACAAGATGTGCATGACAGTCACAGCTTTTGTGGTTTTATTTCATTTGGTCATGCAGGACTAGAACTAAACCATTCCTTAGTAATTACTGCATAAGCAACTACTAAATTCTGTTTAATCATTAAATAAATGAATTGCTGTTAAATCAACAAGTCCTCATGTAATTAATCTACATAACAACATGTAGTATTAAAGAAATAATTCACCCAAAAGTGAAAATTCTGTCATTATTCACTCACTTTTACTTGTTTCAAACCTCTCGCTTATGTTAAACACAAATAAAAAAGTATTTTGAAAAATGTCGGAAACCTGTAACCATTGGCTTGCATAGTACTTGTTTTTCCTACTTTGGGAGTCAGTAGCTATGTTTCCATCCAAAAATGCGAATGAACTTTATGCGCAAAACTGGATTATCACATAAAAGACGTGCGAATAAAGCTGCATTTCCATCCAACGAGTCAAAGCGAACAAAATCTTCACTTCCTGATTATCTGGCGCCAAAAATCAACAGTAAAAACTGAATTTGCTGCAGTAGGAGAAGCTGCGTCAATCTTTTCTTCATCTAATAAATGACTTGCGCCTCAGAAGGCAATCCTGACACACAGTGAACGCGTTGTGGCCTTTGAAAGTGTCAGACGCGGAGCACAGACACTCTTGATTCTGGAGGTCATTATATATAGTGTTAATATAAAACACTAATCCTTAAACGGTAAGGTGTTTTAGAATGACCAAAACAACATTTCAGATGGTTTAAAATGTGCTAAGTCTGCTGGTTTGTCCATTTACACACATTTTTATAATCACATGGTCTCTTATAACAAAACCACATGACCTTTTTTAATGCGCACACTGGAATTTGTTTGGTAAAAGTGTTTCCTTCGTAGTTTATGCACGTCTTTTCTTATCGAATAAAAAGTTTATCCTACTCAGTTATGCTCATATTTTTTATGCACATTTTCGAAATTTATGCGCATCATGGCATTTCCATCAGCCGTTTTTTTATGCGCATAAGCAAAATGCACATAAAAATAGGTGGATGGAAACATAGTGACTGGTTATAGTGGTTTCAAGTTTTTTCATCCACTGAAGTAAAAACTCAGTACATTTTCTTTTTTGGGTTGAACTTTCACTTTAACACTGCAAAAATGCTAAAATGTTAAGTCTTGTTTCTTGTCCACATATCTACACTCTAAAAAATGCAGGGTTCCACATAATTCATTCATGTTGACCCAACATAAATTAAGTAAAATTAACACTTTTGTAAACTTAACACTTTTAACAACTTTATGTGGATTGAACATAAAAAATTAAGTTGTCCCAGTGAAATCTCAAGAATTGTGTTGTTTCAGCTCATTTGAATTAAGTCAAGGGTGTCCAAACTCAGTTCTGGAGGGCCGGTGTCCTGCAAAGTTTAGTTCCAACTCCAATCAGACACACCTGGGCTAGGTAATCAAGCTCTTACTAGGCTTACTAGAAACATCCTTGCAGGTGTGTTGAGGAACGTTGGAGCTAAAATCAGCAGGACAAACTCTTAAATTAAGAAGAATTTTCTAGACAAGCAAAAAATCGTGTCTTGTTTTTAGAAATAATAAGAATTTGTAGAAATTTGGACTTGAAACGAGACAAAAAAGGCATTTTTTGATACGTTTAATGAAATAAATTAACAACTTGTTTGATTACCATAATGAGCTATGCCTTTGTTTTAATAAATAATTAGCTAATAATGTGCAAAGATACCATAATATTATGACTAGTTAAGACACAAAACTATGTCTTCTTTCTACAGAAGATGACATGATCGCCATAGATGAAAAATGTGTAGAAGCAGGTATGTACTTCTTTTCTCAGTATTGAAACCTTATCTATATAGTGTTTGTTATACTAATATATGTGTCTTTGTTCAATGTATACAGACGAGGAGGCTTTTGAATCTGGTAGGTAAGTCCTGAACATATCAGGAGAGTAAAAAAATGTACTAAGTTCAGCTTTAAAAGAATCTGTAACTTGTTCTGTGACGATGGCTAGTAACTAGATTTGAGAAGTTATGCTATTATGTTTCATATTTTTTATTTAAATACTTTAAATTGATTGCCTCTGATAACTTGTGTTCCTGTTTTTTGCATGATGATTCATCAGAAGAGCTAAAGGATGGTGAGTGTACACGTATAACTCAAATCTGTGTTTTAATTATTCAATTCCATTCTTGTTTATTTATATAGCACTTTTCACGATGTGGATTGTGTCAAAGCAGCTTAACATAGTTCTTGTAAACTCCAGATTTCAGAGTTGAAGTTCAGTTTAGTTTAGTTAAAAAAAAAAAAATTCTTTAATGCAGAGTTTAGGAGACTGTGTGAATATAGACCGTCTAAACCCGTTATTTTGTAATTATTTACAAAGAGTAAAACTGTAAGAGTTAAACTGTAATTATTTCTAAAGCCTAGAAAAGTTTGGTTTTGGTTTTGTTCACCGTGTTTGGAAATCCAAACGTCTTTACATGCACTTCCAAAGGATGACTCGAGGTCAGACTGACGCCATTGTTATTGTTCACATCATTGTGTTTACAAGTTCTACTGTATATAAGCATTTAGAGAGACTTTCTAAAAGGAGGATGAGTTCAGAGAAACTGAATTCTCGAACCACCTGTTTCAGACCCTGTGAGAAAAGAACTGAAGCTGCAGTGTGTATTATGAGATACACATTTCGACCTTGGATTGGCTACTTTAAAGGTGGAGTAGGTCATTAATATATATATATATATATATATAGATATCGCATACGGACCCTGAGTATGCACCAATAGCGCTGTCACATTTGTGTAGTGCTTCCAGGACAAATGTCATTCAATTGCACTAGTCAAGACAGTGTGCCAATGTGAAGATGCTGGACTTTAGCGCTGTGTATGGGTGTAGTAACAAGCAAACAAAGAAAACAAAGCACAAAGGCAGAACATTTATTTGTTTTTTTAAGTTTTTGTATGTTACGAACTTTTGTACTAAACAAGTAACATTATTGATGATAAAAAATTAAGTTGTCCCAGTGAAATCTCAAGAATTGTGTTGTTTCAGCTCATTTGAATTAAGTCAAGGGTGTCCAAACTCAGTTCTGGAGGGCCGGTGTCCTGCAAAGTTTAGTTCCAACTCCAATCAGACACACCTGGGCTAGGTAATCAAGCTCTTACTAGGCTTACTAGAAACATCCTTGCAGGTGTGTTGAGGAACGTTGGAGCTAAAATCAGCAAGACACCGGCCCTCCAGGACCGAGTTTGGACACCCCTGATGTAACCCATTAATACCACAACACAATCTACATTAGCTTTGCGTGACTAAAATAGTTTTAAAACATAACATTACCTGTCTAACAGAAATACTTCAGCCATGGTGTTATCCTTCCTCCAGCGTGCAAAAGTAACTCCAATATTAGTTCAGGATTTTAAAAAGTTTCAATTCAGCATTTGACTAAGAGGCGACACTCTAGTGCGATTTGGGAAACAGCCACTAGATGGCGCAGTGGCCATTTTGGAAGGAAAACTCCAATAGAACAACAGCGTATTATACTGTAAGTTGGTAAAATAAACTATTAAAAGTGCTGATGATTGTTATAGTAAGTGTTGTACTGTTGTCTTTCAGGTTGTATCTCAGCTTTAATGCGCTTTTTAAATAAATAAATAAAAATAAAGAAGCTGCTTGCCATCGCGACAGCAATAAGATCCAATGGACGGCCGATCGCTTTCACTCCAAAATGGCGGAATCGCGGGGCTGTTGCTGGGCGCTGCTGTTGCAATGGAACGTTCTCTTGAGTGTCGTCTCTTGGTCATTGTAAGCTCTTTGCTGCAACTGTGACTGTCTCGTCTGCACGTGAACTCGCGGCGCGCATGCAGACGTGCACGCGCTAATGGCGGATATGCATGAACAGAAATGCTCAGAAGGCCAAATCTGCATTTGTTGACAGACAGCTTCGACTCCTTATCGGAATTATGGGAGATGTCGGCCTGACAATATTTAATTGGATGAAATTGTTTTAGTTTTATGCCTTTATGTGTAAAACATGTGCTGGATAAGTTTCAGTTCATTCCGCTATGGCGACCCCTGAAGAATAAAGGGACTAAGCCAAAAAGAAAATGAATGAATGAATGACCCTTTGCATGTTTTGAACCTTTAAAAGTTTCTTTCTTCAGGTAAACACAAAAGAAGATGTTTTGAAGAATGTTGGAAACCTGTAACCATGACTTCCATAGTATTTGTTTTTTCTACTATGGCAGTCAATGGGAACAGATTTTCAGCTTTCTTCTAAATATCTTCTTTTGTGTTCAACAGAAGAAAGAAACTTATAAAGGTTTAGAACCACTAGAGGGTGAGTAAAAACATTTATTTTAGGGTGAACTAGCACTTTAAGTGGTAATATGTACCTTAAATGCTCTTTTATCGCACAATATGGGCATTTTAAAGTACTAATATGTACTTTTAACTACTATTTAATTTGATGACCATTTTTTTGTTTTACGCCTCACCCAGAATATAAAAATACATTTAAATGCATTTAGATCATTTACTTTTATCCAGGGGTCTGGAACCTTTTTTCAGCAAAGAGCCATTTCTGATTTTTTTATTATCAAATGCATTTTTAAAGAGCCATTTGGGGTGTCTGTATATAACAAAACCTTTATTTATTTATAAACAAAACAAAAAAAAGACTTTATTTATGTCCATGCACAACTCAAAAACAAACAAATATGACGCATCATGTATGAAGAAAGGACAATTTATAGATTATTTTCTTTTTGCCATCGCCACTCATGAATGTTGTTTGAATTTATGTGCATGAGGTTACCATAGAAATGTAACTTGCTTGCCCTTTATTGGTGTCGCGATTCAAGTTAAACCACAGTGCCACATATGCACATTGGTCTTTTTATTGTAAACTGAGTTCTTATTCATTTTGCTGTAGAAAATACAATGTAAAGGGAACTGTAATTGTATTTTCAATAGGAAACTGATTTCTAGTGACAGTTATAATTTTTTAAACTTTAAAATATTAAAGAGAGACAGCTGGAGAGCCTCATATCTTTAGTCAAAGAGCCACATGTGGCTCCCGAGCCATAGGTTCCCTACCCCTGCTTTAATCATTACTATTGGACTCTGAAGAGACTTTCAACCAGTTTCAAAAATGTTTCTGAAGACAATCGCCTACTGCACCTTTAAAGTTTGCTAATTGTGTTTTGGATGTATCCTCCAAAACACAATTAGGAAACATTGAAGTAACCAATTTGTGGCCTTAATTTAATATTAGTTGCCATGGCTTGTGCTGATTCGATACTATTTGCTTCATGCAGCTGTTGATGATTATTCTGTATTTGTGTCTTTTGTTTTGTTTCAGAGGAGAGTGAATTCAGCACCAACATTGAGGGGATTTATTTGAGTGAGTGACTTTTAGATAACTACAAGATTTACTGATTTATGTTCACAGCATCAACACTTGAAAAGAACAACTTGTTTGGTTTATCTCGTGATAAAATGTTCAAATTTGTCAAATTTACCAGCCAGATGACAGGGTGAAAAAAATGGGGTAAAAAGACAACTACATTACATATACTCTTATAAATAAAGGTACAAACGGGGATGATATCATTTCCAAAGGCAAACTTTTGTATTGTTTTTTTAGTAGTTCACCCAAAAATGAATTAATTTATTCACCCTTTGCATGTGGGCAGCATGGTGGCGAAGTGGGAAGCGCAATCGCCTTACAAAAAAGAAGGTTGCTGGGTCAGTTGGCATTTCTTAGTGGAGTTTGCATATTCTCCCCGTGTTTGTGTGGGTTTCCTCCAGGTGCTCCGGGTTTCCCCCATAAAGCCAAAAACATGCGCTATAGGTGAATTGGGCAAGCTAAATTGTCTATAGTGTATGTGTGTGTGTGTGTATGGATGTTTCGCAGTGGTGGGTTGCAGCTGAAAAGGCATCTGCTGTGTAAAACATGTGCTGGATAATTTGACGGTTCATTCCGCTGTGGTGACCCCTGATTAATACAGGGGCTAAGCTGAAAAGAAAATGAATGAATGAATGACTCTTTGCATGTTTCAAACCTTTAAAAGTTTCTTTCTTCTGGTAAACACAAAAGAAGATGTTTTGAAGAATGTTGGAAACCTGTAACCATGACTTCCATAGTATTTGTTTTTTCTACTACAGATTTTCAGCTTTCTTTTAAATATCTTCTTTTGTGTTCAACAGAAGAAAGAAACTTATAAAGGTTTAGAACCACTAGTGGGTGAGGAAAAACATTTGTTTTAGGGTGAACTAGCACTTTAGGTGGTAATATGTACCTTGAATGTTCCTTTAACGCACAATATGGGCATTTTAAAGTGCTAATATGTACTTGTTTTGAAAGGGTACCTCTCCAATGACAGCATTTGTACATTTATTTCTGAGAGTATATTACGTGCATTCATTATACTAGATTAAAGAGCCCCTATTATACATTACAAAGGGTCATATTTCGGTTTTATGGGTCTCCAACAACATACTGATATGCATGCAAGGTCAAAAAACACTTTCATAGTCTTATAATATGCATTTATTTTTACCTAATTATCCCAGCGACTCCCGTATGAATCGTTCAGCGATTCATTTGTTCCCAAACCCCTCCTTAGCGCCATTCAACGCAAGACAGTAAAATGCCCAGCGAGGTTTATCAAGCCCCCGGGTCGCCAACATTGGTATTGGATCCGATCGCAGCAGATGCCCGAAACACGCTTCATAGTAAACTTACTAACACCACAATAAACAGTACCCGGATCTCAACAGTGTTATTCAGACACCTCACCCCCGAAAGCAGTGCAGTTAAACATCACAAACGCATTTAAATCCGTAAACAAAGCGGCACGCGTCGCATTTTTAACTTGGCGTTAGACGTGATATAGGAATATAGAGTTAACCTGATACAGTGCAAGCGGTTACAAGTAACAACACAATTATATACAAAACAAGGAGGCAGCTATTTACTTACACTTCTGATATGTGTCATGGGCCAGGTCTGATTTCATTAATTATCTTTCATTTTGGAGCTTTTCTCCCTTCTCAGCTGTAGATCATTTCTATTTGCAATCATTGCTGTGGCACCTTTTGCGCGTTATATGTTCTCAGGGCGTACCTGTACTCTGCTTTGCCTAGCGATCACATTTGGGGGTCTGACAAGCTATCTTTGCTGGCTCCCTTCGCCTTTCCAGTGCTGTGCACCAGCCCAAAGTCCAGCATGTCTTTGTTTGACTTGTACCTAATAAATTGTCCTTATTTTGCATGTGTTACACCAAATTCTGTGACCATCGTATTCTGTGACCCTAGTAGGCGCTGTTCTCACTGTTTGGCTTGAACTCGCTCCTACAGCATACTCTCACATTAATGCACTGGAATGAACTGTTCAATACTAGCATCTATAAAACAAAATGGAGGAAGAAACTAATCCAGGAGCTGTGTACTGAAAGTTCATTGTAAGCATGTAGATTGCTGAAGCACTTCCAATAATATCCAGGTAAGCACAGCGTCTTCATGACTCATGACTTCAGGATCTGTCTGTCTTTGCTGCTGTGTTAGTGGGCGGGGCCGCAGGTTTAAAGTTTGTGGGTCTGCGCACGCAACCATTATGTTTCGTATCGATGTCACGCCGAAACGACTAAAAACTCGTTATCAAGACGATTCATTTAAACCACTATAAATTGACTCTTTTTTTAGATGAATCAATAGTTTTAAAAACTGTCCACTTTCAGATTTAAGCTTTAGCTGGATATTTCACTTCACTTAGAGCTGTGTTACACACTACATAGAAGGTCGATTTCAAAAACCCATAATAGGGGCTCTTTAATAACAAAATACAATGCATTCCACTTACTATCTCCTTCTGATTCATTTGCCTGTTTGCATGTTTAATTGTGTGTACATTGTTTTTTTGACATATTAGCTGGATTTCGTCGAAGTTTGCGTCTCTGTCGACGGCGAAGGGGTCAGGCTTTCGGGACGTCTCAGTTCTGCAGCCTTCGCTGCCCCGCCAGCTGCTACAGTTCACTATCAAACCCTTATGAGGATGTGGTGCGATACCAGCACCATCCAGAACACACACACCGCCTCATAGCACTGATAGGTGAGTGTGTCTGAAGAGCTCTTCACTGTTCTAATAGTGGGTCATTTAAATGGATAGTTCACTCCAAAAATTCTGTCATCATTTTGAGTATAACAATTCTGTCATATCCTTCACTTGTCACAAACCTGTTTGAACACAAAAGAAGTTATTTCAAAGTATGTTAGAAAGACGTTTTATGGAAGCCAGTTTTTGCCACTGAATGATAAAAAAATTATTAAAAAATTTTGATAAATGTTTTATATAGTCAGAATTCCGAGTTATAAAGTCAGGATTGCGAGTTAAGTAAGAATTGCAAGTTAAGTCAGAATTGTGAGATATTAAGTCAGAATTCTAAGTTATAAAGTCAGAATTGCGAGTTATTAAGTCAGAATTGCAAGTTATAAAGTCAGAATTGTGAGTTATAAAGTCAGAATTGTGAGGTATTAAGTCAGAATTCTAAGTTATAAAGTCAGAACTGTGAATTATAAAGTCAGAATTCTAAGTTATTAAGTCAGAACTGTGAGTTATAAAGTCAGAATTGCGAGTTATAAATGAGTTTCCGGTTATGCCGACTGGCCATAAATGGTGTTTTAAAGACGCATGCACATTAGCTCATAATCACAAATTCTGAGTTATAAAGTCAGAATTGCGACTTCATAACTCAGAATTCTGACTTTATAACTCGCAATTCTGACTTTATACATTTTTTAAATCACATTTTTTTATCATACATTTTTTTTTTATCATTCAGTGGCAGAAACGGGCTTACATACCATTTTAACCATTGAGTATTTGGTTTAACCAACCAGTATTTGTTTGGAAGTAGATGGCTATTTTTGGGTGAACTATCCCTAAAAATATATCTAACCATAAAATTCTGCATTTAAACAGTAAGTTTGTAAAATATATACAGTCTAGCCTGAAATTATTCATACCCCTGGCAAATTCTGACTTAAAGATTTAGTTTAAATGTAAACTGAGCGATGCCTCTTGTACATCATCTTATTATTTTTTGGGAGAAGCCTGTGTCATTTGCGGTCAAAAAACTTGAATAAAAGTAACTTTAAGTCAGAATTTGCCAGGTACAGATGTCACTACTTCAATTTGTTCCCCTTGCTGCCGTTTATACCGCTGTTGCGGTGGTATTTGGTGCGCCAGCAGCTTTTGACCGCTGGGTGGTGCTATAACCACAGATTTTCAGCTTTGCCTTTTTACAATACTAGATAGACAGTTCTGTTTGTGTACCTTATGTGATGTGATGTGATGTGTTTAATTAAAATATAATTTTGTTTTAGTTTTCTTAGTAATAAACATGCTTTTACACTATACTGTTTGTTTTAGAAAAGATACATGGTGAGAAGTATAGCCCTGGGCTGCAAACATAAGAATTAGTTCTTTAGCCTTTATAGTGCCCTATTAAATTGCGTTGGGGTGAAAATGTTTTGATTTCTTTGACCATCATGGAGATGTTATTACCTCAAATCTTAAACGTGCACATATGAAAACCGCAGCACAGCACACACTACAAAATAATATTAAGATTATTGTGCCAGTGGAGCACTTCACCTTGTTATATAACTTTATCAGTAGGCTAAATATTATTTATAACAGGCTATGTTACAAATATTTGACCAACTGCCATTACATGTAAAACACTATCATGCACTCAGAACTTGTGGCAGTTATGAATTTAATAAGTGGGCATATACGCACGCAAAGTGAGCCACATATTATTTATCGTCTATTCATTTTCTCTGTTCATTTCACTTTCACACGCATGCAGAGAAAGAAAAAAATCAGCTTGTTTAAAAAAGCACATTATGTCCACTAACATATAATAATAATAATAATATTTAGCTAATATATCCATAATGACGGGATGCATGGTGCTTTAACTGGATATCTAGGTCTAAAGCAAAACTGTTACCTGTTGCACGGCAAAGGCTACCCTATAGTGTGGAAAAACATAATTCACAACCTGAGGTGCATTTCCCAAAACCATCGTTAGCCACCTAAGGTAACAAGTTCCGTCATTACAAACAGTTCGTTGATTTGGCATTTCCCAAAACCATCGTTTCAACGAACATTCACAAACTGCGTTGCAAACTTGTGCACTTGAAACTACACCTCTGGAGCTGTAAAAAGCATAGTTCCTGGCTGTGTTTTATTCCCACTTACCTAATGTATAGGCTATTTCTGTCTGTTCGCATCCCGTCTCTTTGTGCCACCTGGCGGCATAGTCGCAAACTGCGGTCATACTTAAAAAACATGTTCTTTTTCCTTCAGAGCGGCGGCGGTACATGCTCCGGCAGTAAAGGCCATTTTAAACTCTTACCTACTGTATATGAATAATTTCGGGCTTGACTGTATGTATTTTTATGTTCAAATAATCTTTTCACATCTTTTAAAAACATTTTATTCAATACTAATGAGCAGTGATGTACATTTCATTTATTTATTGCACATTTGGCTGTATATTCTGAGCCTGAGTTTTTCTGTCAGGTCCGTCTGGTGTCGGTGTGAATGAGTTACGCAGGAGGCTGATTGAGATCAATCCAAAGGTGTACCAAGGAGCCGTTCCCCGTAAGTTTCACACCACAGATCTAACAATGCATTTTATTTCTGTTAAAAGTGTATGCGTTTGCTCATTTTTAAATCTTTAAATTCCGCCCAGATACCACACGGCCACCCAAATGCCATGAGGAAGCTGGCAGAGAATATCACTTCGTCAGCCGAGAGCAGTTCGACAGCATGGTGTGCGGTCACAGGTGCTGTAATACACATACACATACACACACATACAAATACAATAAATTTCAAGTTGTGCATAAACAGATACAGTTGAAGTCAAATTATTAACCCTCCATTTTTTTCTTTTTTTTAAATATTTTCCAAATAATGTTTAACAGAGCAAGGAATTTGATATTATTAGGATATTTTTTTTATATTCTTATTTGTTTTATTTTGGCTAGAGTAAAGCAGTTTTTAATTTGTTTTAAGCTATTTTAAGGTCAATATTATTAGCCTCCTTTAGCAATATTTGTTTAGATTTTCTACGGAACAAACCATTGTTATACAATGACTTGCCTAATTGTGCATGGCCAGTGAGTCTTGTCACAGTTTGTTTTGTCTTCTGATTGACCCGTTGTCTACCGGGGGTTTTACACTTGTGGATTTTATACAAGTGTTATATGTTATGTGTTTAAGTTATTAAGATATTAAATGGATGAAACGTAACAATCAATGAGTCTGTTATGGTGCTGGGTGAAAAAAATGAGAAGACAACTGCTGATTAAATGAACAAAATGTATGTATTTATTAAACAGAATATTAAACAATGAATATAGGAAATTAGATGTAAATGTAATATGAAATAACAGAATTAAACGAAAACAGGAGTGTTGCAAAAACAAAGAAATAATTATAACAAAGCGATCTAACTAAACCCCAACCCACTAAACTAACTGAACAAAGAAAAATGCAGAAACAAAACTCTAATCTTCAGCAGGCTGCTTAACTAAACTTCATAACTGCACAAAAAAATTATTACACGTGGCAACAACTCCACAACCTAACTAACAGAAAAACACTAGCTGCTCAAGATTACTATATCTCTCATAACGTACACACTGTTAGCCATTAGCAAAACAAGATCTGATATAATCCAATTCTCATAAAGATAGTTTAACTTCTCAATAGATATTAAACTGAGCTGCACAAGCTTATCTAATAAATCGATCACTCGAGAGAAATACACACAGCAGCAACAACTTGACTAAATAAACACAAATGAACAGGCCGGCTGACAAAAGGTGAGGAGTTTGGCTGTGAGCCAAGTGCTCCTGAAGAACAGCGCAAACGCACGGCTTTTATACCCGTCGGACGAGCTCCTGATTGGTGTGTCAATTGCGTCATTGTTGTGATTGACAGCGGAAGAGAGAGAGAAGAGAACGCAAAACAGAAAACAAACTACAAAACATCACAAAACATACATGAAACGTAACACATGAGAACGAGCAAACAGTGGTGTTTGAGGCTCACAGTATGCCCATTTCCATATACTGATCTTTTATTATTCTACCATGCCTTGATATACCCAGATTTTCATTATAGGGAAGCCATTAAATGTCACTTAAAGCTGAAAAATATCTAGTGAAATATTATGTTCTATAAAAGATAAAAGAAATCAGTTATTAGAAATTAGTTATTAAAACTATTATAGGTCTCACACTATTTTGATGGTCCGTTTGTTGCATTTAAGTTACATTGCATCTACAAGCCAACTAACTCTCATTAGATTATAAGTAGACTGTTAGGTTGGGGTTAGGGTTAGGGTTAGTGTAAGTTGACATGTACTTGCAAAGTTTCTTATAGTCAGTTAAATGTCTGTTTAGCAGCATTGTCAACAGATATTAAGCAGAGAGTCTACTAATACTCAAATGGACCATCAAAATAAAGTGTTACCCTATTATGTTAAATGTGTTAAAAAAACATTTCTGTTAAACAGAAATTGGGGACAAATATATACAGGAGGCTTAAAAATCCTGAAGGCTAATAATTCTGACTTCAACTGTATATATAACAGCATTGGGGTGATAAATGGACACATTTCCTCTGTTCGTCCTCAGGTTTATTGAGTTCGGGGAGTTGAGAGGTCATCTCTATGGCATTAGTGTGGATGCAGTTAAAGATGTATTGGCAAGTGGGAAGATCTGTGTGATTGACATTGAGCCATATGTAAGTTTCTCGCTGAAATTTATTCATCTCTTGTTTTAATAGTCTTAGTTTTTGTAGGCTGTGTTGCCAACTTTTAGGCTTAGGAAAGTGAACTCTTTCTTTAAAACTTTCCACGTTAAAGAGAAAGTTTGTGTGTGTGTGTGTGTGTGTGTGTGTGTGTGTCTCTCTCTCTCTCTCTCTCTCTCTCTCTCTCTCTCTCTCTCTCTCTCTCTCTATAGTATTACTGACAGGGCTTAATTTGTGCCTGAAATCTGATTCGGCACCTCATTTTCCCGATCCCCCTCCTCAACCGCCCTCCTCCCCCGTCCTCTGTTTACTTTCACTTTCTTTCGCAACTCCCCAATTCTCTTCACTTTTATCCACGACACCCCTCCGACATCCACCGCCACAACCTCCCCCGCCCTCCTCTCCACTTTCGTGCGCGACACCTTTCCATCCTTGGGTAAAATTCCGGATCCATTACCACGATCTGTTACGGGAGCTCGCAATTCACTAATTAAGAACTGATTACTGATACACTATTATAATTTGCATGAATATTTGTAAGTAGCTTTTATTTTTATATTTTCAATTTTCATTTTAGCTGTTTGGTTCTGAGCATTTGTTTTTTTTTTTCATTATTTTTAGGCTTAATTATAATTTTTTAAATTACAATTTTTGTACAGAATACTTTTTTTTTCAACTCAATCTCTTAACTTTTTGATGTAATTCATTAGTGGCACATTTCTTTAGCGAAATTAGCGAATTCATTAGTGGCACGTTTTAGTATGATTTGCTCATCCTCCAATTAGGGTTGGGTCGATATACAATACCATCGCCGATGGCTGATCGACGTCGGACAGTTTAACAAGGATGTACCGCTGGATTGCATCTCACTATAGTTGTTAAACATGATATTTAATTAATCTTGTCTCTATCTAACGACTCTTCTGTCTTTTGAATCTATCAGGTAACCTGTCACAGCGTCAGTACACTGCTTCAATCTTTCGCTTTCATGCTTGTACTTAGTCATTTTAGCGAAAACCTCAGATACTGTTGGTTAGTTGCTGTTGATTGTGCACTTTTTTTACCAACCAAGTTTGTCAATGCCATTATAACGACACTGATCACTCTGCCTATTCATGCCAGAGTCCTGCGGAAAAAGTGATTGACAGATGGTAATTTGTGTGTAATTTAGGCTACAAATAATTAATTTGTTGTGAATTAATTAATTATTCATAAATAATTAATTCACCGCCGCCTATGACCACGATGCCATTGCGATGTTTCACATTAGACATCGTACGATGCCAAATTGGTCTACATCGCCCAACTCTACCTCCAATGAGGAGTAGGTTTAGGAGTGGTGTTTGGAGCCTCACCTCTTTTTAAAATGGTATGTTTTGATATAAATGAAGTCATGTGAA
Source organism: Danio tinwini (assembly GCA_903798205.1). Lineage (NCBI taxonomy): Eukaryota > Metazoa > Chordata > Actinopteri > Cypriniformes > Danionidae > Danio > Danio tinwini. The sequence goes on along the minus strand of CAIGQZ010000461.1, from coordinate 7,153,653 downwards.
TTTGTACGAATTATCCACTTTTCTGACAGTACCTATATTACTTATAGTTTAAATTCCTCTTGAGATTGACCTGTTTTGAAAGCGTGAAGGGGACCTATTATGCAAAAATCACTTTTAAAAGGGGTTTAAACACAGTTTTGTGGCAACAGTCAGTGAATTTAATCAGCTTCTTATTGTAAAAAATGTGTACACTTTGATTGACATTCTCCCTTTGTACATGTCATCAGAGGGGGAAACCCCCGTCCATTAGTGACGATCTCTCCCTCAATAACAGAGAACGTTAGTCTCAGTTTTTGAATCTGCCACTATGCTGACACCTAGGCATTAGTAGCTCCGCCCTCTTTTAAAAAGAGCACAATCTCATTTGAATTTAAAGCGACAGTCACCAAAATGGCACAATTAGGATGAAAGCCTAAAAGGGCCAGTTTCAAAGAGTTATAAAACATTAGAATAAACAGCAAAAATCAGCCCAAGGCGCTTTAAATAAAGACTTTTAAATATTTTTCCACATTTTTCGAGTGCCTTGGACTGATTTTTGCTGTTTATTCTGATAAATTCCTTACCCAAAGAGCACCGACACATTATTAAAGCTACTACTGAACACTTTTTGTTTTATTTAGGGGTTATAAAACATTATTTGTGTAGTATGTTTAGCTGAAACGTCACCTACACACTCTAGAGACATCAGAGACTTATTTTACATCTTATAAAAAAGGGGCATAATGGGTCCTCTTTAAACTAAACAAAAAATAAAACATGTAAAATTGTCTTCATACTCATTTGATTTAAAATACAGTAGTGAATATTTTTGAATCCTCTCACATAAGCTCTCATCAACATTGAACTTTTTTTCTCCAAGTATCTTTTTCATAACAGTGATGAAAATGTCTCAGTGTTGGCATCTTTTCAACAACTTAATTAATGCAAAAAGGTGCATGTGCAAGCTGCCCATACTGAAACCTATTTTAAAAATGGGAAATTTGCATCATTTGCATTGTAGTATGGAAGGAAATAGAGGCAGCAAGTTTTTAAATGAAAAGTCTGAAATTTGACCATCATCAACAAGCACAATTGCCAATAAACTTGCTGTATTTGAGAATATATTTGCAGATTTGACGCAATGTGTAGTGGCATGTATGTATGCAAACAATAGCTCTACAAATTATTTTGTTAACACGGCGGACTTTCAAACATTTGGTAAAAAGACATTTGGCCAGTATGCATAGAAGTATACTTAAAAAAAACAAGTTTATTTTGGGCTTTAGAACATCTTAGCAACCACACAGCAGTGGCTTTGGTTATATACTCTACTCCAAGTCCCCTAAAGTCATAATTTATAAAACTATTAAAGCAATAATTACAGTATTGTCCACTCTGGATTACACCTGAAATGATTCTTGTTCTTTATTCCTGACCTTCAGGTGCTGGAGTCAGTGAGAACCCCTGAGCTGAGGGCCTACATCATCTTTATAAAGCCTCCTACTGTTGAGCAGATGAAGCGCACTCGGATGAACTCCAATATCATCACAAATTACTACACAAGCCGACCTTTCAGGGTAACTGTGCGTCTTTACCTTTGCCTACTGATTAGCTAATGTTTATTAGTTATGAACTAGTCACTTTAAAAAAATACCAGTACTTGTGACATACTATTTTGATTTTATCTGATTTTGATTTCTTGTTTATTGCATATCAGTACTTATTTAATAGACACCAATAGTTGTTCATCATTTCCACTTAATGGTACGGTTCAGTATAGTTCAGTTCAGCATGGTTTACTGCTGCGCACCATCATTGTAGTACAGTGTCATGTTTTCATTTGTGTGTTCTTTGGATTAAATGTTAAGACTGTCCTACCATACCATAGCATATTTCCAGAGTGTCCGCCGGGTCTTAAAATGTCCTAAATTTCCAAAAATGCATTAGGCCTTAAAAAGTCTTAAATTTGTGTGTTGTAGGTCTTAAATCATTTTAAACCAGTCTTTTAATGTCCTATTGTAATGTGAATGGAACGGTGACAAAGGAATTGCAGATCCAAAATGCAGGTTTATTATGAAGAATAGTCAGGCAAGCAACGGTCAACACAGGGGCAATCAGGTACGAACAGAGAATCCAGAGGCGTAGATAAAATAACTGGCGAGTGGTCAGAAGGCAGGAAGCAGACAGGAATAAACAATAAAACAAAGCAACGGTCTAACACGGCAGGACAGGGGCAAGGAAAACGTGTTGTAATGTTCACAATACAGCTAAACAAGACTCAACGCTGAAGTGTGTGTGTGTGTGTGTGTGTGTGTGTGTGTGTGTGTGTGTGTGTGCTGTATCAATAGTCCTTGTAATCAGTCTGTAACCATCCTATGGCTATGTGTGTGTGTGCAATCAGCGGAATCTGAAACAAGTGCGTGTGAGCGGTTCATGACTGGATCTGTAGTCCATATAATGGCGGGTTTGTAGTTCCATGGCAATCTGCGTGTTTACCAGTGATCTACAAGGATTAGATCGCTGGTGATTGTGACACCTATTAACTAGATTCTTATGTGTATGCATACAACTAGAGTTTGCTTGTTTTGACACATTATGGAAAATATGTGGCTAAAAAATTACTTAAATTAGATTATTTTTTTTGCAGGGGAGAATTAAAAACCTTTTTTAATCTTTTGTTTTGCCCTGTATAAGTCTGACATTTCTTTCCACAATTGTTTCAAAAAGGTCTTAAAAAATCTTAAATATGTGCATTGTAGGTCTTAAATGATTTTAAACCAGTCTTTTAATGTCCTATTGTAATGTGAATGGAACGCTGACAAAGGAATTGCAGATCCAAATGCAGGTTTATTATGAAGAATAGTCAGGCAAGCAACGGTCAACACAGGGGCAATCAGGTACAAACAGTGAATCCAGAGTCGTAGTCAAAATAACAGCCGAGTGGTCAGAAGGCAGGAAGCAGACAGGAATAAACAATAAAACAAGGCAAGGAACTAACATGGCAGGGCAGAGGCAAGAAAAACGTGTCGTAATGTTCACAATACAGCTAAGCAAGACTCAGCACTGAAGAGTGTGTGTGTGCTGTATAAATAGTCCTTGTAATCAGTCTGTAACCATCCTACGGCTGTGTGTGTGTGTGCAATCAGCGAAACTGAAACAGGTGCGTGTGAGCGGTTCATGACTGGAACTGTAGTCCATATAATGGCGGATTTGTAGTTCCATGACAATCTGCTATTCTACTCAACCAGGTTTTTTGTTTTTAATAAATTTGCAACAATTTCAAAAAATATTTTTTCTCATTGTCATTATGGGGTATTATGTGTAGAATTTTGAGGAAATAAATGGATTTAATCCTTTGTGGAATAAGGCTGTAACATAAAAAAAGTAGAAAAAGTGAAGCGCTATGAATACTTTCCGGATGCACTGTATAAGGCTTAAAAAGTAACTAAATTAGATTTTTTTGCCCAGTATAGATCTGAAATTTAATTCATAGTGGTCTCGATAAGGTCTTAAATTTGTCTTGGGGTAACCTGCAGAAACCCTGATTTCTGTTGTTTCATATGTTCTCTCTCTTGAGCCAGGATGAAGATTTTCTAGAGATTGAGGATGCTGGACGCAAGATGGAGCAGCATTACTGTCAGTTTTTCGATCATGTAATAGTAAATGACGGGCTCCAGGCGGCGTGTGTGCAGCTGCTGACTGCAGTGAGAAGAGCTCAGGATGAGCCGCAGTGGGTACCGACCTCATGGATCAGACCAACTGACCAGTCCTAACATCAACAGACACGACCAGAAGAGCTCAGGGATACTGCATGACTGCAGATGGACATCAATATGCAAAACAAACAGTTTTTTAAATCTTTTATAGAGACGGCAATGTGTGTTTTGTCTGTAATAATGTTAGTCTTAATACAAAAGGTTCTGTTTGTGTATTTTTTTCAGGTGTCAATCTTTTGTGTGGACATTGTGTTTGCCCTTGGGAAAAATCAAATAATAAAACCTAACCTATATTAAGCTGTCCAAAAGAGATTCAGTATTTTTGAGAACTCTTAATCTGATTTCAACTGTAGTTGATTTTGAGGATTTCCAGGTTAATAAGAAGAACAGAACTAATGTCACTTGAGTTTAGGGGCATTTATAGGGAACAGTATCATATACAACCTCATCATTTTAACATTAAAATGGTTTTAAAGGCATAGACAGTCTGAAATATATCATCATTTTCTTGGAACATGAAAAGATACTTTAAAAAAGTTGACAGCTAAACAACATAACACACTCACTGGCCACTTTATTAGGTGAACTCATTGTCATGATCAAGAAACCAGTCTGAGATGATTCGTGCTTTATGACATGGTGCGGTATCCTGCTGGAAGTAGTCATCAAACGATGGGTACACTGTGATCATAAAGGGATGGACATGGTCAGCAACAATACTCAGGTAGGCTGTGGTGTTGACACAATGCTTAATTGGTAGTAATGGGCCCAAAGTGTGCCAAGAATATATCGCCCACACAATTACACCACCACCAGCCTGAACCATTGATACAAGGCAGGATGAATCCATTATTTCATGTTGTTGATACCAAATTCTGACCCTACCCTCCGAATGTCGCAGCAGAAATCGAGACTCATCAGACCAGGCAACATTTTTTCCAAATTTCTATTGTCCAATTTGGTGAGCCTGTGTGAATTGTAGCCTCAGTTTCCTGTTCTTAGCTGACAGGAGTGGCACCCGGTGTGGTCTTCTGCTGCAGTAGCCCATCCGCCTCAAGGTTGGACGTGTTGTGTGTTCAGAAATGCTCTTCTGCATACCTTGGTTGTAATGAGTTGTTATTTGAGTTACTTTTGCCTTTCTATCAGATCCAAGCAGTCTGGCCATTCTCCTCTGACCTGGATATTTTCTTTTTTTCACACCATTCTCTAAACCATAGAGATGGTTGTGCATGAAAATCCCAGTAGATCAGCAGTTTCTGAAATACTCAGACCAGCCCGTCTGGCACCAACAACCATGGCACATTCAAAGTCACTTAAATCCCCTTTCTTCCCCATTCTGATGCTCGGTTTGAACTGCAGCAGATCGTCTTGACCTTGTCTACATGCCTAAATGGATTGAGTTGCTGCCATGTGATTGACTGATTAAAATTTTCCATTAGCAAGCAGTTGGTCAGGCATACCTAACAAAACGGCCAGTGAGTGTATGTTCCAAGTATAAGTAACATAGATGGAACATACACTCACTGGCCACTTTATTAGGTATGCCTGACCAACTGCTTGTTAATGGAAATTTTTAATTTAAAGTATAGTAACATACATTTCATTTCATGAGTGTATTATTAGTTAAAATTATACAAAAACAAGATATTTTAATTGATATTTTGTAAATTTTCATTTTTGGATGAATAACCATCAACATTCTAGCAATAAATACATTTTTAGTTTTGATCATATTCTTGTGTGAAATTTTGAAGACGCTTTATTAGTTTATAACCTTTATGCAAAACACAAATGAGCATTACTATGACATTTTCCATTGCATTTATGGGACAGTAATTTTCCAAACTCGTCAATTAAGCATTAAAATGGTTTTAAGGCACAGACAGACCGAAATATCTCATAATTTTCTGTAGAACATGAAAAGATTTAAATATGTTTGAAACCAAATAACAATTTATATTCAATCAAAGAAAAAACTACATAGGGCAAGTAAATAGTAGCATAAGTTTCATTTTTGGGTGTATTATTGGTTTAAAGGGTACGAATACAAGATTTTCTATTGATATTTTTTGTAATCATACAATTCCTTGCAACTACTAACTTGGTGGTATTTTTTCTAACTATAAAAGTTGGCTGATGTCAACTTTATTTCCTTTAAAATCTCTGATTTTGTCTTTACCTGAAATATATTCTCGATGAGAAAATTGTCATTTTTGGATAAATTATCCCTTTAAGTCTTACCATAAACATAGCAATAAATCAGTTTTACTGGTTGTTTTTTGAACACCACTTATATTAAAATGACTCGTATAAGTTCTTTATTTTACAAATCACCTTTGTTACTTTTAAAGTTAATTATTTTTACAAATATATTAGACATAACATTAAAGACATATTGCAAATAAGAATAAAACATTTTATTTAAAAACGTTTGCGTCTTCAAAATTTCAAACAGGCTAACAGTATTTGCTTTTAGATCAAGCCAGAAAAAGCCATTCGATAAAAAAATACACATTCAGACTGAAGAAAAAGCAAAGAAAACCAAAAGGATTAGCCTAGTGGACATTTTGATTGGGATTTTTAGCAAATAAATGTTTTAATGACACTTTTCTTGTGTGAAATGATGAAGTCGCAGGCTTGTTTATGACATTGATATAAAACACAAACGACCATTTTGAGCACTATGACATTTTCCAGTGCTATAATAATGTATTGCAATGTTTTTGTATAGTTTTAACGTATTAAATAGAATTGTTTTTATTGAACTAGGAGCCCAGAGATTATTGTTATTTATTTTTTTATCATGGACATCACAATTACACTAAACAACCAAATGCTTAATGTTTAAGTATAGCAGACTTGCTCATTCTCAACGCCTGTCCACGGGATCGCTTGACCTCAAATGAAAATAGAATAGATTTATATACACTATTTTAAACATTAAAACACATTATAAACATAAACATTATAATTATTTACATAGAATTGCTACAAGACAAACTATGAACTAATTAGTTTAACACACACAAAAAAATACATTTTCAAACTCAAAGGAACAATGCAGAAAAACGGTGCAGACGTTTTGTCATTTTGATAAATTCGTTTAGCTTTTAATAAATTAACTAATAGATTTTTTATCTTTTGTCACATGGGAAAATATATTAAAATAATTAAAAAAGCATAATCTCACGACAATCTTTACATGTTTCCAAATAGATGTGATATTTACGAATATGAGCAAGTAGCCGAAAAGCTTATTAAAATTTGTGTTCATTCGTAATTTGGGCATGTAAAATATTTTGACAATTATTAGAAAACCAATGAGCAAAACAGTCCTTCTGTTTAGCCCTTTTATACAGACTAAACGTATTTGTAGCTCAAACTAATTGTTTGTAGGCATATATTTCATTTTTTTAAACATATTTCTCCACAATAAATGTAAAATATGTATCTGGCTTATGAATAAAAAAATCATACATGTGTATGATCAAACAAATCGAGTACATGCAATAAAACAAGAATAAAAATTAAAGTGTAGGCCGCTATTTTTAGGTATGTGTGGGTATATGTAAAGATTTTAACAAAATCTAGATTTTTTTTATGATTCTGGGTGTTAGTTTGGCCAGAATTATTATTGTATGGCTTAAATTAATGTGCTTGTTTAGTTTGGCCAGAATTATTATTGTATGGCTT
>CAIGQZ010000461.1:7116106-7146255 GCA_903798205.1 Danio tinwini | reverse complement strand
AATTAATGTGCTTGTTTAGTTTGGCCAGAATTATTATTGTATGGCTTTAATTAATGTGCTTGGTTTTCTTTGAGGAGCTTAATGTATACTTTCTCCCACTGCGTTTCAAACAATAACACAAACCTGTACTACCGCGTCATTGTTAGAATCGAACATTTAGAATGTCTTGCGTTCTAAAAACAGCTTCTCAGTACAGATTTGCCATTTTGCTCCATTTCTCTATCTGATCTACAAGAACTCAACAGTGTTAGTGTTTTATCCATCCGCTTTTGTGATCATGGGACAGAAGAGAAAGAGAGATTGTTTTTCTGACAGCGATTGCGTTATTGTGCACAATTTCCATCTTGGTGCTCAAACAAAATCCTGCCCCAACGAGGCGTTCAACCATCTTCAGCCCGTTGAGGAGAGGCGGCCTACAAAAAAGATGAGGAGCAGGTCGCCCTCTAGTTACTTCTCTGCTCAAAGTGTCACCTCTGAGGAGAGAAATGCTGAATATTATGATTCTTTCATGGATTGCTCTGTGGAGGATCATGACCTTCAGGAAAATGACACCAGCAGCGGCCTGAGTCTTGATGACCAGGCCAGCTCCAGTTCAAGCTCCTCCAACAGGACGTCCTGCTCCAACACCACCTCCAGCAGGACGTCCAACTCCAGCTACAGCTCCAGCAGTCTTGATGGTGAGCAGGTTTAACATCCTTTGTCCTTTAAATGTTGTTTGTCATTAATGTTCATGCTGTGCTCCAACAACATTATAATATGTGTTAATTATCTACTTAAAGTTGATTAGAAGCCTTTTACTTAAATTGAGTTGTGAAGAAATGTGAAATATTCAAAATAATAGACAAATATTCTGGCAAATTACGCATTAAAATGTCAGGTTTAATCCTCTTGTTATGTGTTCTCTATAATGTTTACTCATTTTACTTTTTGCAGATAACATTTTGGGCCGCTACAGAATTGTCAAAAAGCTCGGTGAGGGAGGATACGGCACAGTCTTTGAAGCTGTTCGTGTGACGGATGGTCTTGAGGTATCGTATTTTACTCACTACATCTAGCTAGCAAAATATTTCTCTCACTGTCTGTTCAAGTCTGTTTATTGTGTCAGATGACATGGAAAAAGTTGAATGAATGTGATGATTTGAGCTCAGAACACAGGGCAACAATTACAAATGTTTTGTTTTGTTGATCAGGTGGCAATGAAGGTGGTGTTGAAGAGGAACGACATAGACTATCTCAGCATTGTAAGCAGCTCTCTTGGTTTTTAGTTCAAGATATGTTAATTAATGCCAAAAAATGATTTTGAACATCACTGACAACAAATGTCTTTCTTCTCCAGCCTGGTCATCCTACACCCCTTCCGTTAGAGGTTGCTCTAACCATACTTGCCAATGAAGGTCCAAACGTTCCTCAGATAATCCACATGCTGGAGTGGCAGGAGCAGCCCGACTCCTATATAATGATCTTGGAGCGCCCCTCACCCTGTGAAGACCTTTTTGATTTCCTGGAGCGGCACGGAGGAACCCTCAGCGAGGACGTGGCGCGGCACATCATGTGGCAGGTAGTGCAGGCTGCCCACATGTGCTGTCAGCGAGGGGTCCTCCATCGAGATATTAAACTAGAAAACCTGCTGATAAACAAGGACACTCATGAAGTGAAGCTCATCGACTTTGGCTGTGGTGACCTCCTAAAGACCTCTGCCTATACAACATTCTGTGGTATGTATTGTCCTTCAAGTCTGTAGTTTGGGACTTCAATTCTTCAACACCATATTTTGAACAGCAAAAGCTTTCTTACTGTAATTAATGAAGAAAATCTTCTTTTCCAGGCACTGAAGATTACTGTCCACCTGAATATACATCTAGTGGCAGGTACTATGGTAAAGCGGCAACTGTTTGGTCACTGGGGGTTCTCCTATATGAACTGCTGTGTGGAGAATCTCCAAAAGACAGTGACCTGGACTTGACCAACGAAAGGATTTGGATCAAATCTGGATTGTCTAAAGGTGAGCTGGCTATTCATTACAGCAAAGAAAGCCAACTGTTAATCTAAATCACACAGAGGAATAATTCAGTACTTATCATCAGTTTTGGACCTCATGTTTCAGGACCATCAAATCTTATTGTTTGGATTAAGATGATTAAAGCAAGTAGATGTAGTTTAATAATCAAACTCTTCTGTCTTTCTCTACAGAGTGCTGCCAACTGGTCCAGTCCTGCCTTCAGAGAAGCCCAAAGAAGAGGATGGCTTTGGGGAAACTCAGCAGCCATAGCTGGTTCAAGGTATTCAGTTCTACATTTTCTTTCTTGAGCATTTTTATACAGTATGTTTGTACAAGTGTAACATGTAGACTAACCAGTTTGTGTTGCTTGTTTCAGGTCACCAGATAAAAAAATGACAAAAAGAAGAAGGAAAAACTGTATTTGCACTATTTACCAGCTCAGGTCCAGATAGAGCCCTTCATCAAGACGTTTATATCATCTGACCTTCTACACCTTCTTTTCATGAGACTCAAATAAATCATTGTTTGAAAAACATCATTGTGTCTGAACTTCCTGTAATGGATTGATGAGAAAATGTGCCTGCAAGAAGCAAGCCAGAGCTGATTCTCAACACTTACCCAGTTCCAGTGCTGTCAACACTGTCCTCATCTGTCGAGACTTACAGATCCTGTCTGTCTTAGGAAAGCTCGTCTCCCCATCCCAAACATGCTCTATAGAGGGACCCTCAAGAGCACAGGTGTCAAATCCAGTTCCTGAAGGGCCGCATCTCTGCACTGTTTAGTTCCAGCCCTGCTTCAACACACTTAACTTTAAACAAGCCTAAAAGACTCAATGAGTTTGATCAGGTGTGTTTAATTTGGATTAAAGCTAAACGGTGCAGAGCTGCGGCCCTCCAGGAACTGAGTTTGACACCTGAGAGCATCCTGAGCAGCTGCATTAACTGAACTACCTCCAACACACACACTTATTCAAAGAAACTGTCTTTACTGATAAATGTGATGTTTATGCTTCTGTCTCTTCTGAATAGTTTAATGCACTTTAATGTCTTGCACTGTTTGCACCAGGTTGCACTATGCACTTTACACAGCCAGGTAGTTTCCTCTTTAACCCTTGGTTCTGAGGTGTTTTGTTTTATGTGTCTCCTACTGTTTTGTGTAGTTGTGTGTGTTTTTATGTTGTAGCTGGATAAACACGGTCTCATTTCACTGTATCCTGTTGAGATCACAATAAAGCTCTTTGCACTTGAGCAATCTCACTGTCTCAGCCTGCTTGGTTTTGAAACTGTGCCTGTTGCAAGATTATTTCAGTAAAGAAAGACTAAAACTCAGAATAAATGAAAAACTATAATTAAACAATAGTAACAACAGTTACTGCAAAACAAAATAAAAATATAGAATAAACACTCCCTCTATGAGTGAAAATCTGACCTGTGGCTGTTAGACAATATCTGTGATAATGCTTTTACAGACAAACACATCAGTCAAATGCATGTTTATCTACGTTAAACATCTGTTCTGTCTTTTCTTTAGGCAAAAAACATATAAACTAGGCATGTTTAACTGCAGATGAACTGAAGAAGATTGTCTGAATTCTTTATAATTTCTACTTTTATAAATTTAAGCTCGAAAAATAAAGGTTTTGTGTTCAGTGTTTGTTCAAACAATTATTTCATTTTTATTACTAAGACGGTTGCACAAGAGTTAAAGTAAACGTACAAACACTATACTTTGCTCTGGTCAACATGTATTCGATAATGTGTTCAGTTTATGGTGTAAAACTAAAATTAGTCAACAAAAACTGAAACTAAATATATAAAAACTTAATTGAAGTTTGTTTAATCTAATTTAACTTAATTTAAAAATAGCATTAAAATAAAAACTCTTTAAAATGGAAAACTACAATAACCTTGGCCTGTTGATGTTGTAGCCAATTTTGGCATAACCATTATATACATTATATTTACAGTTAAAATGTATATTTTCTGTGACATAGACCTGAAGGGCAAAACATTAAATTGCTATAACCTTTTATATTCAGAGCAAATCGGTTTCCCTGCAATTATATGCTATAAAAGAGTGTTTGCGCTTATATACGTAGATTTACGTTGAGGTTTTATGCGTCTCTAGTTCAGTTATTACGTCAAGGAAGTGAGACACGCCCACTCGTCTCCAACATCAACAACAGACAACGTGCAAAACAAAATCTCAGGTCACAAAACGACAAATAAATGCGAAGATAATGTTTATTATTTAATTAAACCGATAAACCTTTTATTACACGGATTGAAAGGATGGATCCGGAAGCAAAGGTTTGTTTCTTGCTTTAATAAGAAGACTCGTGTTCTGTAACGTACTGTTAGCAGTAGCCCACAAAGAATAATATAACAAAGATAATGTTGTATATGTATTAAATTATACACAGTATAATTGATTGCAATTCTCATGGCAATTAAGTGGGTACATGAATTAAGAGTGGATTAAGCTATAATATGTTGCAGTACTTAAACGTTTACAATCATTACAGACAAATAGAAACGACTTATTATTGGAAATCATGACAATGTTATACAGTACCAAACAAATTGGAATAACAATAGTTTCATCTGGGAACCAGCTAGGGGCGGATTTAGTGATTTGGGGGCCCCCAGCAACTCCAGCCATGGGGCCCAAGTCTGAAATGCACTCTTTCTACTTTTATTGAATTTTAATTATTTTGTTTTTTTTTTTTACGTCTTTTGTACATTTTATCTCAATGCAAGCTCAACATTTTAAATTATTAGTTTTCTTAAAATTAATTTACAACAAAAACAATAATAAAAAATATATTTTTTATAAATTTGATTGCTGAACTGCTCCAGTGGTGGATATTTTATTTTAATTATAATTATTTTATATTATAATTACAAAACATTACATTGTTATAATAATATTATGTTTTATTCTATATTAAATTATATTTAATGATGTAAAAATTGTATTTGTTTGACTCTCATATAAAAATATGATAGAAAACATTGTTATATTTATTTTATTGGTATAATTTACACTTCTAGATATTTACTGGGGGCCCTCAGATGTCCTGGAGCATTTACCTTGCTTATTGGTTAAATCCGCCCCAGTACCAGCACATGTTGGAATATAAGGAAACGAAGAAGCAGATAAACTGGCTAAAGAATCATTCAGAATAAATGAACCAATTAAAAAAATTACACTCAGTAGAACAGAAGGGAAACACCTGATTTTAGAAACATGCAATAAGAAATAGCAGAAATGTTGGGATTCGTGTCAGTCAGGACAACATTTTTACGAAGTACAATAACTATAAAGAAGCGGAAGGTCAGTCATAACATCTGCCGAAAAGAACATGTCATACTAACACATTTACGAACAGGTCATTGATTCATTCATTCAATCATTTTCTTTTCGGCTTAGTCCCTTTATTAATCTGGGGTCGCCACAGCGGAATGAACCGTCAACCTATCCAGCATTTGTTTTTACGCAGTGGATGGTCTGTTCCCATCCCTGGGAAACGTCCATGCACACACATTCACACTCATACACTACGGACAATTTAGCCTACCCAATTTACCTGTACTGCATGTCTTTGGACTGTGGGGGAAACCGGAGCACCCAGAGGAAACCCACGCAAATGTAGGGAGTTAAAAGGGAGTACATGCAAACTCCACACAGAAACGCCAACTGACCCAGCCGAGGCACGAACCAGCGACCTTCTTGCTGTGAGGCGACAGCACTACCTACTGCACCACTGCGTCGCCCCCGAACAGGTCATTCCAATCTCAATTATACACAGCACATTATAGGGAAACACAATACAGGTTTATGTGATGGGTGTTTAGTAGTAGTAGAAACAGTGGAGCATGTTTTGTTTCTGTGTAGTACATATGAAAGAGAATATTTAAAAGAAGAATTATTAAGAATGGATGTATCTAAATTAACATTAAGCAGTCTTTTAAAAGATCAGCCAAGTGCAAGGGAACACATCAGGACAATTATGAAATTTATTAGAAATATCGATTTAATAGACAGGATATAGCAAATAAGTTGGTATCTAAATCCATTTGTTTCACACTCCATCAAAGTAGATGTCGATCGATATGCACCTGAAAGCTCGTTGCAACCCGCAAACACTGTATGTCCCATACACTCATGTTGTCCCAACACAAATCGATTAAGTTAACTTAACACTTTTAACAAATTTATGTTGATTAAACATAAAAAGATTAAGTTGTCCCAATGAAATCTCATAAATTGTGTTGATTCAGCTTATTTTAATTAAGTAGTTTGAACTAGCAAAAAAACCCAAATTTTTTTGAGTGAATACAACCTAAAGAAGAAGAAGAAAAAAATCTCAGCTCACAAAATGACAAATAAATTCAAAGATAATGTTTATTCTTTAGTTAAACCAATAAACCTTTTATTACACGAATTGAAAGGATGGATCCGGAAGCAAAGGTTTGTTTTTTGCTTTAGTAAGAAGACTTGTATTCTGTGACATACTGTTAGTTTGTTTTGTAACATACTGTTAGGCTACAAAGAATAATATAACAAAGCTAATGTTGTAAATGCATTATATTGTACATATATTGTTATGTGTAGGTTTCAAGCTCAAGGAGAAGAGATCTTCCTCCGATTCCTCAAGGACAGCGGGTATGTCTGGTAACTTAAGTTATAGTTCCATATGATGGCATTGTGTGTTTGGTTTTTATATAATCATTATATCTTTTAGCTGTTCTAAGCAATCTTTTATTTCATATTTGAGTGTACTGAATATAAGCTGTAATCAGAGCCAGAACTTTTCCCTCTGTGGTTCTGTAAATTTAAATGACTGGGTTAAGATCTTCTCTTTCTGATTGAGGTGAAGTTAGTTTTATATTCACACATTCGTTCAGTGACAACTTGTGACAAGGTCCCTATATTGTTTACCACTCTACTTTGAATATTAAGTCTGAAATAGCATGCAAGTATGTCTTCAAAACAACATTAGCACTGTTTCATTGACTGTGAACAATGTTGTGCTTTGATAGTCTTTGGCTGCAAATAGGATTTCCATATTAAGAATCTGCAGGAATACTTTTCTGAAAATATAGGGCTCTATTTTAACGATCTTAAGTCCAAAGCGCAGGGCGCAAAAGCATTAAGGCAGGGGTGTCAAACTCAGTTCCTGGAGGGCCGCAGCCCTGCACAGTTTAGTTCCAGCCCTGCTTCTACACACCTATTTGTAGGTATCATACAAGACTATAGCACTTAATTAGTAGGATCAGGTGTGTTTGATTAGGGTCGGAACTAAACTGTGCAGGGCTGCGGCCCTCCAGGAACTGAGTTTGACACCCCTGCATTAAGGGCATGTCAGAATCCACTTTTGCTATTTTAAGGATTGAAAATTCCACAGCGCATGGTCTAACAGGGTTGAGCTTATTCTCTTAATGAGTTATGGGTGTGTTTTGAGAATAAACCAATCAGAGTCTCATCTCCCATTCTTTTTAAGAGTCAGTTGCATCACGCCATAGCGCATTTGCTATTTACATGGCGGACTTTGTAAGTGGAATAACTGAGCGCTTCGCTAGCGAGAAAACAGTTAAACAGACCATCTGCAACGTGAGAGAATGAGCCTCCTCATTCTTTACTTTTACTTTCACTCTCTTCCGTGGATAAGGAAATATGTTGTACGCAGAGCCATCCATTAGCCTAATTAATTTCATTTGTTAAGTGCAAAGATTTGTTTCAAAACAATTTCTAAATTGAGTTCTAATTTCCAGCAAACGAATAAATGAACAATAATAAGGAAGTGTGGTCAAAAAACTATTTATTTCCAAATACACATGCTATGCCCCATATGGTCTAAAACCTGACAGGTGGGCAAATCTAAGCTCGTTTTTTATAAAACAAATATAAATATGCATATAATAAATACTACTACTACTACTAATAATAACATTATACAAAAGCAAATTGCCATGAATGAACTGAAAAAGCCCCCCGATATAAAGAAGGCATGAAAGTAGTGGTTTTTATATTTATGTAGAAAATAATAATTTTGTAATATTTTAATCCTTTAATTCTTTTTCATTTGTAAAGGTATTTGTGTATAGCTGTGCATCCTGTGTGTATTAAGCAATGTTTTAGCGAGGCGCACAACTAACACGCTCTGCGCTGGACTTTAGACCTCCTCTCAGCTGGTCTATTGTGCAGTCTATTTTAGTTCCTCAAAATAGCAACGCTCCAGCAATGCGCCTTAACACACCTCCTTTATTAGACCAGAACGCCTATGGGCGCACACATGAGCGCAAATGCATTTGCTATTTAAACAGCGTAGTAAAAAACGTCAAAACGACACTTGCGTCGAGCTGAAACCAGCAAACAACAATTGCCTTGCGCCGCATTGCGCCAGGTGTTTGATAGGGTCCATAATGTTAAAGAGAAAGTCTGAATGTGCGAATATATAACCAACTTTAACTCAATCTCTTTCTGTTCGTTTATGTTTATTCCCACAATGCATTTAATATTGGTATAGGATTTTTTTACATTAATTCATGTTGTCCCAACCCAAATAGATTAAGTTAACTTAACAAATTTAAGTGCATTGAACATACAACAATTGTCTAAAAAAAGTCAAGAATTGTGTTGTTTCAGCTCATTTTTAATAAGTAGTTTGAGCAAGCAGCAAAATATTTTCGAGTGAATAATTGTTCTATTAAACATAATATTTTTCAACTAAAACAATATTATATCTGATACCAAACTTCTCATTACTGAGTCCAAATTAAAAAACACAAACTGTTTTGAGTGTTATCATGTTTTTACCATGTTATCATAGGCAAGGCAAGGTGATTTATATAGAACATTTCAAACACAGGGGTAATTCAAAGTGCTTTACATTAACAGGACTAGAAGAGACAAGTATAAGAAAATAAAAACCAATAATTAAAGTAATTAAAAATAGATTAAAATGTGTTAAAATAGGTCTTAAGAAAATGAAAAAAACAAAAAAAAAGATATAATAGTGCGATCTGTCGGACGTAGCACAGTGCTCATTCAGTAAAGGCACAGCTAAACAGATGTGTTTTCAGTCTTGATTTGAATGTGCCTAATGTTGAAGCACATCTGATCATTTCTGGGAGTTGATTCCAGCAGCGAGGGGTGCAGTAGCTAAAGGTGGATTCACCCTGCTTTGAATGAACTCTTGGAATTTCTAATTTATTTGATCCTAAATATCTGAGTGATCTGTTAGTTTTGTATTCAGTGAGCATATCTGTAATGTATTGAGGTCCTAGGCCGTTTAGTGATTTATAGACAAGTAATAATACTTTAAAATCGATTCTGAATGTAACTGTGAGCCAGTGAAAAGACCTGAGGACAGGTGTGATGTGCTCTGATTTTCTGGTTCTGGTCAGAATCCTGGCAGCAGCGTTCTGAATGAGCTGCAACTGTCTGACTGTCTTTTTGGGAAGGCCAGTGAGGAGACCATTACAGTAATCCACCCTACTGCTGATAAAAGCATGAACAAGTTTAATAGTGTAATGGATGCCAGCTAGTGAAGTGCTGTGCAGGTAAACCTCACTTTTCTGATCTCAAAATGAGAGTGAGGTTTATTGGGGTGAGTGTAACGGAGGCCAGCTAGTGAAGTGCTGTGTGGGTAAACCTCACTCCTCTGACCTCAATAGGTGCTCTAGTGACAGACACTAGAGGCAATAGTCTTTAACCTCCAAAGAATTGCAGGTTCGATACCAGCTCAGAGTGGATTGGGTGGTGTAGGACTGGTCGGTTACAAAAGCACTGCCCTTTTTGTTTTTATAAGGAAGGAGAACAGTTTTAGTGTACATATGAGCTGCACCAAAATCTGTCCAGAATATAAGTTTTAAATATTTTAACAATCCAGACTGCATATTTTTCCCTGCAAAACAGCTCAAATAATTTTTCCTTTCTTTCCTTTTTGTGTCTCCTTTGTGTCACAAGTTTTGAAACTAAGTACGTTCATTTTATGTGCATAAACTGCAGTGGTTTGGTAGTGACCTTATTCTTTAATGTGGAAGTGCGCTCGTTTTTGCGATTGTATTAGAACTTTCGATTCAGTTGCCTATGGGAGAAATGACTAGGAATAATAAACGGCTGAAAACGGTCAAACTACTCGCTCTACAAACAAGTGTTTGCATGATTATACAGACAAAATAGAATAATTTAATTAGAAAACATCAGTTTGCAACATCATGGAGCATAACGGGCTGTTTTTAACCTCTAAAAATGAATGGAAGTAAATGAGACTGGAAGTATCCAGCCAAAATTATTCAAATGGCTGCGCCCGCTCGTACGCGGAGAATAAGGTGAATAGGCAAGAGCAATTCCAGCATTAAGGATGTGACATTTGCAGTTAAACTTGAAACATAAATTGAAAGACAATGTGTGTATTAACAATATATTGAAACATCTGTTATATCTTCCTAAACAACTCACCACGTAGTTAAGGGATCAGAAAAATATCGATCTATAAACGAGTTTTATATTTTTTAATATTGCAAATAGACATGCATTGTGGACCAATGAAGTATGCGAGTTTACAGTATACAACAGGCTTTGTCGAAATTCTGTGAATCAAACTGCACAACCCAATATAAATAATACTAATCAAAAGTATACGAGTTGGGTCTCTTTAGAACAAAAACTATTTTATTTGGCATTTTTGCATTTATGAGTAAAAACCTTCATTGTGGATATGACATCTCTCCATTACAGATGTGACAGATGTGAAATTGGTACTTGTCTAACTTTGGTAAATAAAAAAAATGATTTGAAATAGTTTAAAGAGACATTATTCTTGACTTACAATACTGTAAGTGTATTTTTACAGTATTGTAAAATACAAGCCTACACAAACAACTTAGAAAGGGCTTCACAAATCTGTTGAAAATGTTTCATGGCTGGTGGCGACATTGTCATTCGCATGAAATTAAACGCATATTCATGTTTATCAACAAAATTGAAGTGCGTTAGAAATGGAGAAAGACTACTGTTTTTGAGATTAATATAACTTCACAAACAATACACAAAAAAGTGTTTCTTACACCCAGGGCTTGGCATTAACTTTTTTGATCACCAGCCACTGTGGCTAGTCATTTTCCACCATTACTAGCCACTTGCCATTTTCACTAGCCACAATTCTGTTGTTGGGAAAATATATTTTACATGCATAAATTTGACTTGATAAAATTACTTGATTTAGATTTTGTGTTATTTCCACATGCCTCCTCGTTCATTTCACGTTTTTGTTTGTTGTGTGTGACCTTGCTCAATACGCTTGAGCAAATGGGTTATGCTTTTAGAGTGTCTTATTGCAATTCGTTTTGATTTTGCATGACTTTTCAGGGTTCAACACTATATAAATTTACCCATTTTGTTCTCTGGCCACAACAAACTTATTTGCTTGCCACAAATTTTAAATAATGTGTCAAAATATAGCTGCATACATGCACTTTTTATTCAACAAAATGTTCTTTAAAAAATAATTGACATATAAAAAATATTTTCATTTATCTAAAACTATGCACAGTGGTCTGTTTAGGCTAAAGGTCCCAGATCACCAGTTAACAATACATAAAACATATTAAAGCAATGCCATTATAAAGGATGTTAATTAAACCATATTAATAAAAATAACTGTAAGCAAAAGAAAGCCAGTGAAACACATTTCGTGTGTGATAATGAAAGGATGATCACACGCACACGCAGGACCGGAGCAAGCCCGAACTGCCGCTCTAGGCAATGGACTAGCACGCTGCCTTCAACCCGAAAGTGAAAATGAACCTGACCAGTTCATAAAGTGAGGACGGGGGGTTGATGTTGCGGATGAGTCAGTACGTTGGGTTGGGCGGCGGGGAGCGTTTGCTGCCCTCACTATTATACCAGACCCCTATTATGCAAGTGTTCTGTTGATGTTGTGAATGAAAGTCAGTACGTTGGGTTGGGCGGCGGGGCGCGTTTGCCGCCCTCATTCTTATGCCGCTCTAGGCAGCCGCCTAGGTCGCCACTATGTACGCGCTGGCCCTGCGCACACGATTAGGCTCATAATTATAAAAATCTGTTCAAAGAATGATTAAAGTGAAAGTGGCAACCGCTGCTGCTTACAGAAAATCTTGAGCCCTGTCTTGAAAGCAGCAGGACTGGTAAATTTTTCAAGTCTATACCAAAAAGAACCGATCACACCAGTTGTGTTTCAAGGCACGGTTGCGTCGCGTGAGGAAACAGCAAAGGAGCTTTTAAACACCTAAACATGGTCCATACATAGCCACTTCCAGAATGGCCATTTTTCTAATGTTAATGTCTCTTAAAATTTATTGTAAACAACCTTGTGTATTTTGAGGGTCTTAAAGAGATAGTTCTTCTTCAAAAAATGAAAATACTCATTCTCGAGTGATTCCAAACATTTATGACTTTCCTTATTATGTTAAACACAAAAGAGGACATTTTGAGGTTGAAATAATGATTTCTATGGAAGTCAATGGTTACTGGTTTCCAACATGTTTTAAAACATCTTCTTTTGTGCTCAATAGAAAAAAGACCCCTCAAGAAAGTGAAGGGTTAGTAAATTATGGCAGACATTTCAGTTTTGGAATCTAATAATGTTTTTATTAGTGATCCTGACTTGTAACTCTTTGTGGGCTGGATTGGTTTGGCTTATTCATTCAGTCATTTTCTTTCGCCTTAGTCTCTATTTCAGAGGTCACCACAGCGGAATGAATCACCATCTATTCCAGAATATGTTTTACGCAGCGAATGCCCTACCAGCGGCTACCCAGTACTGGGAAACACTCATACACACTCATTCACACACACTCATACGCTACGGAGAATTTAGTTTATCCAGTTCATCTATAGCGCATGTGTTTGGACTGTGGGGAAAACCGGAGCACCCGGAGGAAGCCCACGCCAATGCGAGGACAACATGCAAACTCCACACAGAAAGGCTAACTGGCCAAGCTGGGACTCGAACCAGCGACCTTCTTGCTGTAAGGCAACAGTGCTAACCACTGAGCCACCGTGCTCAATTTTTTTTAGGCTTTCTTAACAATATTGTATTATGTTGTGTATGATATTGTGTATATTGTGAAATGGCCTTTGTACTCTTTCCGTTCTAGTTCATGTTATTATAATGTTTATTTTCTTATGCTAAAAAAATTAAATATAAATATAAGAAGTTTCAGTTTTAGATGAACAATCCCTTTAAAACACTTGCAAAATTGTGTTCCCATACTTAAAACTATGCAATTTTAACATGTATTTTTCTTTATGTCTTCTGGGTCAAAACAAACATGATTGTAACATGAGGGAATGGCTATGTACATATGTTTTTGCTTTATATCTTAAATACATTGCAATAGTAAACTAGTTTTTCTTCTAGGTTTTAATAGCATTGCACAATTACTGTTTTTATTGCATTTTCAATCAAACAAATACAGCCTGTATCTAGATAAAGGCTGCATGTTTATGTCAGAAGGTTGAATAACACTATTTGATCTCCTGAGTAGCTCCTCCTTTACATAATCCTGCTTTTGGCAGATGCCCGTCTCAGATTTAGACTTGCATTAATCCTCGCTTTAAGCACACAAAGATGTTTGTGTGTACATGGGCAAATGTCCACATTTCTTCCATTGTCTTTCTTCTGTACTCTTGAGAGCAATGGCCAGAAGGGCAACGGTAAGCTTTATATGTCAAAATACACAGACAGCTTGACTCGAGCGTTTTTGTATAATCTAATGTTACCCTTTATCATTTCAGCGGGCACCTCGAGCACTGCCGTCTATGCCAAGGTAAGACCACCTTGATTATTAGATAATGTTCGTTGTAGTCTATAAAGGATAATCAAACGCTGAGTCTTGTTTCTTTCCTCTTCCTTCATTATGTCTTCAAACACAGTCAAGACACAGCAGGTGAGTGTTTCTCATAGAGTGTTTCTTTCTTATTGGAATGAAGTGTCTAAAAATCATTCTTGTGATGTGTTTTTGTGGGTATTTGTGTGTTATGAAATGTTTGTTTGATTTACCTTTAACCCTTGTGCATTGTTCAAATTGACTACCCTTTCGTTATGTTCGGGGCTGTTTTTGCCCCATTGACTTTCATTATAATGACATTATTGGATTGCAAAGTCATGACACCACATAATCATGCATTCTTGATTTTTAGATTTTTTCACTGTTCAGAAGAGGTAAAACTTAGAATTTTTACCGTTGATCATCAGTTGGCAGCTTTAACCCTTTAGATAGGCCTGTGTAAAAAAGTGTCCAACCTTTATATGGAGTTCTGTGAAGTAAAACAACTAATTATAGTGTGCGTGCATAAATACACTTACTATGTTCTGAGAGCTGAGTTGCTTATTTATTATTTTCTCTTACATATCAAGGTAAGTGCACAAAGGTCTCTCTCTCTAGTCCATATAACCATATAATTCTAAGGCAGAAACTACCCTTTTTTGCACTGTAAGTGATGATCAACAGTAAAAAATTAAAAATTTGATCTTTTCCCAACAGGGAAAACCAGCAACAATCAAGCATGCATGATTATATGCTGTCATCACTTTGCAATAAAAAAAGTCCTTATAACGGAAGTCAATGGGGCCAAAACTGTCACAAACATAACAAAAGGGTAGTAAATTTGCCCAGAGTATATTGTTGAATTTTTAAAGATTTCAAAGCATTTTCCCAAAATATGTGTCAAAATAACGTTTGTCAACAAAAATCATAGCATTTGCTGAAACACAGAAAAGGGTTGTGGCCAAATTAAGACTAACAATCATCCCAAAGTGAATGAAAACATCCCAAACAACACTTAAGGGATTGTTAGCTCAACTAAATATTCTGTTGAACACAAAAGAAGATATTTTGAAGACAGTTGAAACCGGTATCTGTTGACTTCTATAGTGTTTGTTTTTCATACTATGGATGTCATTGGTTACCGGTTCTCAGCTTTTTTCAAAATATCTTGGAATATCTTTTAATGAAAGAAAGAAAGTCATAAAAGTTTGAAAGGACCTCAGGAAGAATTCATTTTTCAGTTGGTTAAAATTGTGTTATATTGCATAATGAAGCTCTTCTGTTCTTCACAGAAGAAATTCCGGCTCCAAAAAGTAGGAAAAAGAAGGCCAAGAGGGATGTGGAGAGTGTGGACGAACCTGACGGTGAGAAATACAGTAAATAAATACGTCCATAAACAACTGAATAAAAAGAATTCATTAATAAATCAATTTATTAAAAACTAAAAAATCCATAAAAGTGCAGACTGTTTTTGTACTGCAAATTACATTCATTCAATATATTATTTCAAAATACTTAAAATGTCACTGTTGAATTTTTCACATCAGAAGATGAGAGAGCAGCTATCAAGGTCCTTTTAATGCAATTCAAAAGCATGAATAAATGAAAAAGCAAATGGGAATCACAAATATCTTAAATATGCCATCACACAATGAACATTTTACATGGCATTTCTGTGTGGAGTTTGCATGTTCTCCCCAGCGTAGGAGATGTAAACAACATACACAACAGGAATAATGGGACTTTTTGTCATCTGGGGATGTTGTTCAATAAAAACAAATAGTCCATCACACCAAGTTTTTCTGCACTTTAGTTATTTTTATTTAATCAATAAATCAATTTTTGCTGGCAGTATATCTGTAGAAGATATCTGTAGTTTCAGGATATGGTTTATGCTTCATTATTATTATTTTTGCCCTTAAAGGGATAGTTTTACCTTGCATCATCTATGTGTTTCAAACCTGTTTTAGTTTCTTTCTTCTGTTGAAGACAAAATTGAAGAATTTACCATGTTTTACCTTCACAAAGAGACACAAAGTCATTTTCCAGAACTTTCACCCTCTCTGCTCCTATATGGTTAAATGAACTGCCAGCCTCAACCAGAACTGCTGAAACCATCACAACATCCAAGAACTAGCTGAAGACTCTGAAAGAGTGCATTTCTAGCTTGTTTAACTAATCTAGCCACTGTTTTAGTGCTGTGCAATATGACAATATATATCTGTGAACAAAATTCAAGTCAGGTGATTGGCTGGGCCATTCTAAAGCTTGATTTTCTTTCTCTGAATGCATTTGAGAGTTTCCTTGGCTGTGTTTTGGATCATTGTCTTGCTGAAATCCTTATAATGTATATGTTGGACTGAAGCAGCTAATATTCATATACAATGATGAAGGGCAGAGGGTTGCTGAAGAACTACTGAGAGATTTCAGCTGCTGTCTGGGCTTTCTACACCTCCCTTTCTTCATGTGTTCAATACCTTTTCCCTGGGTCATTTAATTTTATTATTAATTTGGTTTGTTTTCTTTGCATATATGGATTTCTTTGGTTGTTACCAACATCTGGTGAAAATTGAAAAAGGCAGCGGAGCCTTTAGAAATATGTTTTCTGAGAAAAATGGTGACGTATTTTCCCTGCTGTATTGAGCGCTGTATCACACACCATTACAGGGATGCAGTAGCACGATGTTTACATTTTACTTTTTATTTAGCAAAGTTTTCGAAAAGTGTTTTTATATTTTCTTCATATTTTATATTTCTACATTTTTAATCACACATTTGTTCAAAATAGTGAGAAATATGGTCACATATGAATGAATGAGTACATTTTTGAGTATATGCATTAGAATGTAAAGAAATAGTCCTTTACATATGTAAACTATTATTTGTTTGATTTTTAAAGAAATGGTACTATATCATGATATATACAGTTGAAGTCAGAATTATTAACCTCCCTCTTTATTTTTCCCCCAATTTCTGTTTAACGGAGAGAAGATTTTTTCAACACATTTCTAAACATAATAGTTTTAATAACTCATTTCTAATAACTGATTTATTTTATCCTTGCCATGATGACAGTAAATAATATTTTACTAGATATTTTTCAAGACATCTATACAGCTTAAAGTGACATTTAAAGGCTTAATTAGGTTAACTAGGCGGGTTAGGGTAATTAGACATGTTATTGTATAACAATGGTTTGTTCTGTAGACTATCGCAAAAAAAAAATTTGCTTAAAGGGGCTAATAATTTTTACCTTAAAATGACTTATAAAAAATAAAAAAAACTGCTTTTGTTCTAGGCGAAATAAAACAAATAAGACTTTTTCAGAAAAAAAAATGTTATCAGACATACTGTGAAAATGTCCTTGCTTTATTAAACATCATTTGGGAAATATTTAAAAAAGAATAAAAAATTCAAAGGGCGGCTAATAATTCTGCCTTTAACTGTATATTGTTATCATGATATGAGATAACTTGTATCATGATATGAGATTTTTTTTGCACATCGACCCAGCCCTACACCATATACTGTGAATGTTTCTCATGTAATAAGGTGGCTGTATCACTTTTGTAGAAGGTGGAATGGAAATGGGAGGCCTCGCCAGTCGCAGACAATCTGAATGTCAGGAGCCGTTGACCCCGGAGCCTCTGGACAATCCGCCACAAAGGAGGAAAAAGAAGAAGAAAGCTCAAGCCATCGGTAGAAAATTTGTTTATTTTGTGTTTTGTTCAATTCAGCTGACCTGATTGGTCTATAGAGTCATGATTTTATGAATGCATACATCCCCAACATGACTGCTAGTTTGCTCTGATTGGTCAGATGCGGAGGGAGATCAGACAGACCTGGTGTCAAATGGAGATACAGTGGATCAGAACACTGATGAAGAGGTGACACGCAAACCGAAAAAGAGGAAGTAAGTCGCTTTCTTACCTGGAAATTGGGAAACTCAGAGTGATATTGTGACATTAGAGTGAACTGGATTGTCAAACAATATTAATATTATGAGCAGGATTGTCCACTGAGATTGGATGGTTGTGGTTTGCTATGAGTGACAGGTCGATCCTGCCTTGTGCCAAAATAAGTGTTTCTGCAGGTGGTTTGTCAAGCCCACTTACCTCTGTGAAGCACACTTCATAATGCATATGGAGTTATTGTAAGAAAGTGTCTGGTGCAAAAACTGGTGCAAGTGTCGGTTATTTTTTTAGAGAGGTAAAACAGTGGGTTTTCTACAGGTGGTTTGTCAAGCCCACTCACCTGTGTGAGGCACATTCAGAATTGCGTAATGTTTTCAGGTTGTCATGTAATGTGGTGGGGATTTGTTCACAGGGGTTAAGGTGATCATAGAAGAGATGGGTATTTAGTTGTCACTTGAAATATACTAGTGAATCAGCAGTCTATGTGGGAATGGGAAGATCTTTCCACCGGTGAGGCACGTTGAATGAAAAGGTTTTGGAAAGTGTTGCGTGACATTTTTTTGAGCAGCAGGGTTACCCGGGCCTGCTTAAAACTGGTTGTTACAAGTGGAAGGGAAAGTATGTTTTATTAAAGGTTACAAAATCATGAATTTAAAAGGAATTGTAATAATTGGTGAACATATTCATGACTAGGCCCACGTGGAATCTACACACACACAGAAGTCTTGTGTAAATGTGTGTACTTTAATATTTATTCTGTTTTTAAATAAATTTCAGTACTATTGTTGACATATTCATTCATTTTCTCTTCGGCTTTGTCACTTTATTAATCTGGGGTCGCCACATCGGAATGAACTGCTAACTTATCCAGCATATGTTTTACGCAGCAGATGCTCTTCCAGCAGAAACTCATCACTGGGAAACGCCCACACTCTCACACACACATACATCATCATCATCATTCATTACATTTATATAGCGCTTTTCTGGGCACTCAAAGCACATTAGGGGGAATCTCCACCACCAATCATCCACCACCAGTGTGCAGCATCCACCTGGATGACGCGACGGCAGCCATTTTGCGCCAGACTGCACACCACACACCAGCTGATTGATGGAGAGGAGACAGAGTGATGAAGCCAATTATAATATGGGGAAGTTTAGGAGGCCATGTGGGCAGATTTTGCCAGGATGCCGGGGTTAAACCCCTACTCTTTTTCGAAGGACATCCTGGGATTTTTAATGACCACAGAGAGTCAGGACCTTGATTTAACGTCTCATCCGAAAGACGGCGCTCACTGAGCATTATAGAGTCCCTGTCACTATACTGGGGCATTAGGATCCACACAGACCGCAGGCTGCTTAGTTTCAGTGGGCGACCATGAGAGTTGCAGAGAGCTAGCTGTACGCACGCTCCCTCACACTCACTCACACACGCACACTCACACTCACCCACACTCACACACACACACACACACACACTACTGTCAATTTTTAGCATACCCAATTCACCTGTACCACATGTCTTTGGACTTGTGGCGGAAAAAAACGGAGCACCCGGAGGAAACCCACGTGAACATGGGGAGAACATGCAAACTCCACACAGAAATGCTAATTGACCCAGCCGAGGCTCAAACCAGCGACCTTCTTTCTGTGAGGCAACAGCACTACCTACTGCGTTGTTGACATGAAAATGTTCGTAAAGTAATATTTTCAGTTTTTTAATAGAGCGATTATATGACATACCTGCTTTGTTTACCAAATAAGTGGATGTAATTGGATTTGCATAGTAAACATTATATGCAAGTTAAAAAGGTATTATTTTTTTATGCTATATATTACATTTTAGGTTCGATTCTCCCAAAATCATTAAATCCACAGAACTTTTTAAAAAAAAGGAATAGCGCAAAAATAGCAAAGTATTTTCTGTCTGGCCCTAGTTATCACTTTCCATTTTGTATGTTGAAATTATTTCAAAGCTCTCTAGATTTAATTAGAGGTTGAATTAACACTCTGTTTTTGTTTTTTCAGGGTGAAACCTAAAGTTACAGAAACGCAGTCCAACAATGAACTGGACATAGAGGATGATGATGTCATCACAGACCCCCAGTCGCCCATTCCCCAGCATTCCTTGTTCTCGGCTCCTCAAGGGCAGAGTCAGCCTGTGGGGAAGGTGTTTGTAGAGAGGAGCCGTGAGTCATTTGATTTGTCTATGGTGTATGTTTAAAGGGACAGTTCAGCTGAAATGAAAATTTGCTGGTAATTTACTCAGCCTCTGGTCATTTTTTTTCTTCAGCAGAACATTCGAGAAGATTTTTAGCTTAAATTTGGCCCTTGGTTATTCATCAAATGCAATTCAATGGATATTGGTACTTTGTGCATCAAAAAACAAACAAACAAACAAACATGAGACTTATTCCAAAAGGTAAAATAATGCAAATGCTAACGCTTTTTAGCCATTAGTATCAACATGTTAGTCTTAACACAATCTGTAATCTAGTGTGCGCCAAAACAGTGAGAAAAATTCTCATTTAGAAGATACAAACATTCAAACATTTGAATCACCTCATGCTTCAGTTTCTCATCAAATCTTCTGACTAATCAAATGCTCTCTAGTATTTGACACGTCCAGCCCCCTTTAAGCTGTGGTGGAAAGAGTACTGAAAAATCATACTCAAGTAAAAGTACCATGACTTGCCTAAAAAGGTAGTGCGAGTAAAAGTATCTGCTGTAAATATTACTCAAAGTATGAGTAAACAGTAGCTCTTTTAAAAGTACTTAAGAGTAATGAGTAGTGAATATTATGCTGTCAAAAGCTGATGTGTTTACATGTAATTTGTGCATGTGTGTGTGTAAAAGTAACATTCTGTAGTGTATTTAGTTATTATCCAGCAGGCACACAACATCATGAGACATTAATATTAGGTTCGATTTAGGTTGTAATGTCAGGTGACCAAAATTAATTGTCAAGCTAGCAGCTAAGGACGTTATTTTGATGTCCAATATTGACATCAAATGACGTTGATATTTGGTTGATTATAGGTTGTTAGAAAGTGGCCAAAAACCAACCACAAGCCAACATCTTAAACCAAAGTCATATATGACATCAAATACTGACATTTATTAATCAGGTACGGCAACCAAAATCCAACGTCTGATAGATGTCATAGGGGTAAAGTTCACACAACGTCAAGCTGTAACATCATTAGACGTTGATATTTGGTTGGTTTTAGGTTGGACATTGGACACTGACATTGGCCTGACGTTGAGTTCTTACGTCAACTTGATTTTCATTTCCAAACAAAATGGAAAGTCTCTATGACGTTAGGGTTCAGCGTCAGTCAGACGTCATGTTGACGTCCTGTGTCTACTGGGTGTTTAAGGCCATTCCGGTCATCATACAGTAAACATCCGTCATCTTCTCATCAGTGACATGCATTTAAACAGTCTCTGGGTCAAAGATTTTGAACATCTTCCTGGACACTTTTAATACTTCCAAACAGTTTGCTGCAATTATAAAGTACACGCGTCTTGAGGTAGTTCATTATGATGCAATTACCTTCTACGCTATGTGCGATTTGATTGGACAGGAATCTCAGGACCGATTTTTCTAATCCCCATGGACAAGAAAAATAAAGTAGTAACTGCAGGTTAAAGGAAAGTAGTGGAGTAAAAGTACAGATACTGCGCTAAAAATGTACTCAAGGGAAAGTAAAAGTACATGTTTTTAAAACTACTCAGTAAATTACAATTCTTGAGAAAAACTACTCAGTTACAGTAATTTGAGTATTTGTAATTAGTTACTGTAACCAGGGGATGTGTCAATGACAACGGAGGTGAGGATCCAAACGCAGGGTTTTAATAACAGGATGGTCAGGCAAGCAATGGTCAATACAGGAGCAAACAGATGTATAAGGGCAATCCAGAGTCGTAATCAAAATAACAGGCAGATGGTCAGAATGCAGGCGGTAGACAGAGATAATCTAGGCGAGGGTCAAAACAAGGCAAAACAAGACAAAACAAGTCAAAGGAAACCACGTGACTCAGCAACATTGTGTGTGTTTGTGCTGTTCTTATAGTCCTAGTAATCAGTCTGAGCAGCTTCAGCTGTGTGAGTGTAATTAGTCATGATCTGGAACCGGTTGTGTGTGAGCAGAGTGCATGTATGAAGTTGTAGTCCATGACATGGCGGATTTGTAGTTCATGTGAATGTGAGTGTGTTTACCAGCGATCTCTGGTTGTAGATCGCTGGTGATCGTGACA
This sequence comes from Danio tinwini, assembly GCA_903798205.1. NCBI lineage: Eukaryota > Metazoa > Chordata > Actinopteri > Cypriniformes > Danionidae > Danio > Danio tinwini. The sequence goes on along the minus strand of CAIGQZ010000461.1, from coordinate 7,124,260 downwards.
GTTACTTTACACCACTGCCTTTAAGACGCTATTGCTGAAATCAGTCATTTATTCACGTCAAAGAGTGTTCAAACCGAGGGTTCACCTAAACACTTGTAAATATGAGAAAATAAAATACGGTAGCTTGAAAAACAACTCCTAATTTGATTTAAAGAAGATCTTCTCATAGATTGAATTAAACTGCACAATTTAAAGCACTTCAGAGGACTTTTAAATATGACAGGGAACATTTAATGCTAAATGTTGTTCAACTTTTAAAAGCACTAACAAAGTTGACGTTTTCCGCCATTTTGTGCTCTATAGCTCAAATGGCACATCTAAATTAGATTTTTATGTGTTTTTGCCATATTCATCCATTAATTTTCCTTCGACTTAGTCTCTTATATATCAGGGGTCGCCACAGCGGAATGACCCGCCAACTATTCCAGCATATGTTTTATGCAGCGGATGTCCTTCCCGCCACAACTCAGAACTGGGAAAAACACCTATACACTCCCACATTTACGCTCATACACTATAGCCTATTTAGTTTATTCAATTTACCTATAGCGCATGTGTTTAGATTGTGGGGGAAACCGGAGCACCCGGAGAAAACCCACGCAAACACAGAGAGAACATGCAAACTCATTAACTCATGAACGTGCAAACAGAAATCCCAACTGGCCCAGCCGGGACTTGAACCAGCGACCTTGTTGCTGTGAGGCAACAGTGCTAACCACTAAGCCACCATGCCACCACCTGAACATTATTTACACCATTATTAACTTTAATTCACACAGACTTGGCAAACGGCCTTAAGTACGAGCTGAACTATGCCTTTAAGACACAACTTTAGACATCTAAACACTGAAGTGTTTGTATGTGTAGGTTGTTCCAGTGACTCTTTTCTGCAGGTTAATTGACTGTTTGTTTGACTGCAGGTCGTTTTCAAGCGGCTGATCGAGTGGAGCAGTGGAAGCCCAGTAGTCCGATCGAGCAGAGCTTTATGGACATCCGCTCAATGTGGACCACCAGAGACGTCTCCATGAGAGTACACAGCGGCTTCAGGTGTCAGCCCTCAGCATTTCCTGACATTCGACTGTCTTTCAGATTTAGTCAGAGCTGTGCTATTGCTTTAGAAATAGCAACAGCTATAGTTGAAGTCAGAATTATTAGCCCCCCTGTATATTTTCCCCCAATTTCTGTTTAACGGAAAGAAGATTTTTCACATTTCTTAACATAATAGTTTTAATAACTCATTTCTAATAATTGATTTTGTTTATCTTTGCCATGATGACAGTACATAATATTTTACTAGATATTTTTCGAGATACTAGTATTCAGCTTAAAGGGACGTTTAAAGGCTTAACTAGGTTAATTAGGCAAGTTAGAGTAATTAGGCAAGTGAATATATAACAGTGGTTTGTTCTATATAATAGGGAATCGGAAAAAATATATAGCTAATAATAGGGGGCTAATAATATTGACCTTAAAATGGGTTTAAAAAATATATAAACTGCTTTTATTCTAGCTGAAATAAAACAAATAAGACTTTCTTTAGAAGAAAACATATTATAGGAAATACTGTGAAAGTTTCCTTGCTCTGTTAAACATCATTTGGGAAATGTTTGTAAAAGAAAAAAAATCACAGCAGGGCTAATAATTTTGACTTCAACTGCATATCTGATAGACCGTCTTTGATTAAATGATTAATTAGATATATGGCTAATGCTTTATTTTAAGTCACAAATCCCGGTATTAACAATCATTTAGCTAGCTTAAACTACTAATTAGCTGTTTATTAATAGTTAGTAAGATAGATGTTTCATTTAGGTTTTGGGTAGGATTAGGGATGCAGAAAAAGATCTTTATAACTACTAACGAACAGTTAATATCTAAATAGGCAAGTAATAAATGAGTAGGTAATAGGTTGATGAATTGTGACCTAAACTATAGTTTTACTGATTTAAGGTGGTTTTTGACTTCAAATCTTTTCAAATTGACATTGGATTTTTTGGATTATTGAATGTGGTGTAATGACATGGAATTGCATATAATTGTTGTATCTCTACCGGTTATTATTTTTCTTCCATCTTCTTCTACTACTTCTGCTCTGGCAATCTATATCAGCCCTATGAACCGTTCGCAGCATTTGCACAAACTTTGGCACACTGATAGAGGACAGTCTGATCTTCAACCACAACTAATTTAGACTCTCTAACTTAACTCTCTAGCGCCACCGCTTATCCAAAGTTTAGCTTATGTTTATCTTTATAACCTTTGAACCGAATCGGCTACAATAAAAAAAATTTCCTCTGATTTCTTGACTCAAGCCGATTCAAACGCACTCTATGACGTCATTTTCCGTCATGAAAATTTTTTCGCTATTTCATGTTCACATTTTTTTTTTGTGAAAAAACAAACACTATTTCAGTACAACTAGTTATATATCTTTATCTTTGTTGCTTTTTTTAATAAAAGCAACAGAAATAATATATATATTTTTTTATAAAAAAATTTACACAAAAATTAATAATAATAATGATAACGGCAAAAGAAAAATGAAAACAAGATTAACAAAAGTGTACAGAAAATTACAACCAACTGAATGCAGACATTCAACAATCAAAATCAAATGTTCAGATACATTGCAATGTTGAAAGTTAATATTTACAATTTAACAGTATAAAATAGTAATAGTTAAAAACAAACAACAATTTAATTACTATGAAATAAATAAATTAAAAAAGGAGAGTGCATCTATTAAATAGAAGGCAAGACCTTAAGAGAGTTAAAGTAAGTTATAAAACTTTGCCACTTTTTAAAGAAATTAGTTTTCCCAAAGCATCTAACCTTTTCCAACTTTAGAAAATGCATGGTATCCACAAGCCATTGGGATGTAGTTGGAGGCTTATTTGATTTCCAGTGAAGTAGAATGTGATGTCTAGCTAATAATGAGGTATAAAGGCCAAAATATCTAGTTGTTTAGAATTGAACTGGGACCAAATCTTTGGAATCCCAAAAATGGCAACATAAGGGGATGCATCTATATTTACCTGCAACACTTTAGACATAATTGTAAAATAATTAATCCAATAATTTTGCTACATAGGGCACATAAAGAACATTTTTTCGCTATTTCAAATTTTTCGTAAAACCTATTTGAATGAACGCGTCCTAGGCCGTTTATCCGATTTTCACCAAATTTAAATCACATGATCATACTGATCAAAAGTTAAAGAATTCAAGTTGATTAGACGAATCCTTTTCAATTACCTTGCGAACAAATTTAACGTAGAGCTTGCGAAAATTGACTTAAGGTGTTATCTCCGTAACGCATTGACGTATTCACACCAAACTTGGTCTGAAGTTAGCTGCAGCGTTTCGGTGCTCCCTAGTGGTCCGGAGATTCAAAAATTTATTTTTTTGCTTATAACTTCTAAACACTACAAGTAACAAACTACAAGCTTGACATGTTTGTATCAGTTTTATATCTTCTAAAGCAATTTTTGTCACCGTTTTGGAGCACACTAGCTTATAGATATCTTAAAAACTAACAATACTGATACTAGTATCTAAAAAACGTTATTTTAATTCCATGGGACCTTTAAAAACTATTCATTTTCTTTTTAAAATCAGTTTTTAATCAATACATCCCAACAGATGTTGAGTCGGAGTGGTTTTGAAAATGTCACATGCCTACTATGTCAGAGAATAATGAAAATAATTGATGAATCGTAATTTTGCTATACTTGTATTCTTCCGTACACTCCGCAGGGTGATCGGTCTGTTCTCTCATGGTTTCCTGGCTGGTTATGCGGTGTGGAACATCATAGTGGTGTATGTGTTGGCCGGGGATCAAATGAGCTCTCTGTCTAACCTGCTGCAGCAGTTTCACACACTGGCGTATCCTGCACAGTCCCTGCTGTACCTGCTGCTCGCTCTCAGCACCGTCTCTGCCTTCGACAGGTCACATTCGCATCTGATACAAACACTACGCTACTGGCTGAGTCCTCCACATCAAACACCAGTGCTTGTTTTTCTGCCAACAGGGTCAATCTAGCCAAAGCCCCAGCTGCCATGAGGAGTTTACTGAGACTGAGTCCTGTAGTGCTCGCCTCTGTCTGTGAGTTAAACATTTTTCCTTTTTGATTTGATAATGACAGTTGATTTAAATAGCACAAATAATAAAAACCCAAGTGTGTAACAATAGCTAAAAGCCACAAACAACAAGAGTAAGTCAAAAACAAGCAAAATAAATAATAAGACAAAGTATTAAAGCAAATAAAAGCTTTTACCTGGTCAGAAGCCAGTAGAATAGGAAATAAAACTATTTGTGTGTTAAAGGGCACCTAAGTTACTCCTTTTTCCAGATATAATGCAAGTCTTTTGTGTCTCCAGAATGTGTCTGTAAAGTTTCAGCTCAAAACAGCCATCAGATTATTTATTATACCTTTCAGAAGTTTCTAATTTGTAGCTTTAACCATCAGGTAGCGTTTTTTGTGTACTGCGCCTTTAAGGCTAGTCCTCCCCGCCCACCGTTTCCACGTGCCTGTCAGCGTGCCTTAATCTCCTCCCTCGGCTGCGTCAGGCAACAGACAGACACGAAGGAATAAGATCTCACGTAACGTTTGTGAGAAAAACTACAGTAAGACCTTTACCAATGAGTATTTGATGCATTTGTTGTGGAGTTGCAATGATTGGTCACACACAATGTCGTTACAAAGTGCACACAGATACACACACACACACACACAGCGCGCGGACACACAAACAGACAGCACACACGTTTAGCTTTGCACTCTTTTTGCAAGCAAATGTGACAGGATACAGGTTAATATCCACTGCTTAATGTACAAAATAAACCTGATTTAACATCAACAAACCGGGATTGAAGCGTCTTCTTGTATAATTGTTCTGACACGCGGCTGTGGTGATGACATAAATCTGAAGTAAATGGTTTTAATTCATTACACACATGCACTGTTTTAAAACATTTTAAACTTGTAAAACTCACTCTTGATTACATTAGATGATGATTGATGATCCTAGCAAACTGAACAGACCTTTTATTCCCGGTTGCTTTGCACACGTCCTGTCTTGTTGATAAGATTATAAACGTTACAATGGAGACATGTTAATACGCAGCTGTCAATCAATTCGGTGGGCGGGGGGACCGCACTCCTACGTCAAGTTGCGGTCAGTCTCAAAACCGATCCAATTGGTCCACCATTTTTATGTTGTTAAATTGAAAAAAAAGGACTGGGTGTGTTTACATCACCCTAATATGACGGTCTATACACTATACCTACACATATGTCTGTCCAAACAGCTTGAAAAGTAGATTTTTCACCATAGGTGCCCTTTAAATGCTTTGTCAAACAGGAAAGTTTTTAACTTGGATTTAAAAACAGACAAATATGGTGCTAATCTAATGGAAAGGGGAAAATCATTCCAAAGTTCAGAAGCAGCTACAGAGAAAGCTCCATCGTCTAGACATTTTAGCCTAGACCTAGGAAGGAGTAAAGTAATCTGGTTGGATGTTGATCAGTCAAGAGGAGAAAGTGAGATGGAGCTATTTAATGATTTGACTACAGTTTTTGTCCATTGGTTTGGCTCAGTTCTTGAAACAGGAATTACATTCTCAATACTCTAAGATTGTTTTGCAAAACAGTCTTACAGTTCAGCACAACACTTTAGCTCACTCGCAAAAGCTCATATCTTTCCCAAAACTGTTCGTTCATGTGTCAAAACTAAATGTCCTTCTCATTTAAACAGTCAGTGCCCCCAAAATCCTTTGTCCCTTTGGCATTGCGTAAGCACTGCAAGTCAAAATGTTTAGATGTTTTGTCACTATGACAGAGGACCATTGAAATATCCCTCATGTCCACCTTTCAGTCTTAGCCCAGTTTTTGAAATTGGTTACTAAACAGTTTTTTGGCGTTGACAGAATGCAATTGTGTACAAAACTAAATAAAATAAATTGATAAGATTTTTAAAATAAATATAATATAATAATAATATATTAAATATAATAAAATTATAAGAAATAAGGATTTTCAATCTGATCTCATGAGGACATGTAAGTATTTTACGTTTTGTCAGTTCAGTGGCTAATTCGTGTTCAGTCGTACGGAAATGTACAATTTTAAAAAGGAGGCGTGGCACCAAACCCAAACCCTAAACCCAACCATCATTGGGGGATAAGCAAATCATACTAAATTGTATGAATGAGATCGTACAAATTCATCTAAATTAGCCACTAAATCAACAATTTAGGAATTGCCGTGAGATAGTGTTAGGATTTTAGGTTAAGAGTAGCCTCCAAGGTTTGACATCATACTGTACATTGCACTCATACTGCCAATGAAATTTTAACTATTATCAATCACACACAAAGTAATTAACATGCATCAGAATAAAAAATGTACAGCATATTATACTGTAATATAAACACACAAACAAAAAACTATGAAAATGATATGCAGCCTACAGTGCTTGATTGGTCATCTGAGATGTGTGAAATTCCTCCTCTGTTAGTCAAGTTCTAGTGTCACCTGACTGTCAGTTGCTGTAATAAATGGATCAAATGTTCCACAGATTCATATATGATATTCATGGTATTATGTTCTTGACTAATTTTGACAATTGGACAGACTATTGTGCATGTGATGACTTATACAATGAAATGACGCTGACACATTTTTTGGAGCAAACAACCATTGAACTGAGAATCAACAATCAGTTTAGATCAACTAGATCTATTCACTTGGAAACTGTGCTAAATTTAGGCTAGATGTACTTAGACATTTGCAATTTGATGAAATGAATGAGAAAAATTAATTCTGTTGTGGACAATTGCCAAGTGGTTTGGAGGTTTGTCCATGTTGTTTTGAGAATGTAATTCCAGTTTCAAGAAATGAGCCAAACCAATGGAGAAAAACTGTATTGTACTTATAAAACAAGACCAGTCAGTTGTGATTATTTTGTAAATTGGAATAAAAAACCTGAATATCCTGTATTATTATTTTTATTATTAGTATTGTTATCATTACATTTTTTAATAATTTGTAAATGTATTTTTCACTTTTATTAAGTGTGTGCAGCTATTAAAAAATATAGACCACTAAAACATTATTTTCTCTGTGCTTACTGTATTTATATGTTATGGGTCAAATGTTGATAGTTGTATAATTCTATAAAGGTATAAATAACATTTCAAATATAATTTAATTCAATTAGTTTTTGGCTCTCGATTTTCAGAATCATAATTATTTGATTGAAAAATAGTAATTTTACCCCTAAATAAAAAAAAATTAACTCCACTCTAGTTTAAAAATATTATGTTATAAATATTATACACACACACACACACACACACACACACACACACAGAGAACATATTATATTCATTCATTTTCTTTTTTCGGCTTAGTCCCTTTATTTATCTTCCAGCATATGTTTTACATAGCAGATGCCCTTCCAGCTGCAACCCATCACTGGGAAACACCCATACACACTGAATAACACTATGGCTAATTTCAGCCTACCCAATTCACCTGTACCACGTCTTTTGGACTGCGTCACCCCATAAATATTATATTATATTATATTATATTATATTATATTATATTATATTATATTAAATTATATTATATTATATTATATTATATTATATTATATTATATTATATTATATTATATTATATTATATTAGGTGATGCGGTGGCACAGTGGGTAGCACCACAGAAAGGTTGCTGGTTCGAGCCTCGGCTGGGTCAGTTGTCATTTCTGTGTGAACTTTGCATGTTCTCCCTGCGTTCGCGTGGGTTTCCTTCGGGTGCTCCAGTTTCACCCACAAGTCCAAAGAGATGTGGTACAGGTGAATTGGGTAAGATAAAATTGACTGTAGCGTATGAGTGTGAGTGTGTGTGTGTGTGTGTGTGCGTGCGTGCGTGCGTGCGTGCGTGTGTGAATGAGTGTGGATGTTTCCCAGTAATGCAGCTGGAAGGGCATCCGCTGTGTAAAACATGTGCTGGATAATTTGGTGCTTCATTCCGCTGTGGCGACCCCAGATGAATAAAGGGACGGGCTTTTTTTTAATAAAAGCCGAAAGGAAAATGAATGAAATATTATATTATATTATATTATATTATATTATATTATATTATATTAT
>CAIGQZ010000461.1:7103670-7116096 GCA_903798205.1 Danio tinwini | reverse complement strand
ATTATATTATATTATATTATATTATATTATATTATATTATATTATATATTCTTTTGGTTTTACTTTTTTGTTTTTCTTTCAAAGAAATATACTCAAAAAATGTATTCTGTTTAAAAGTTTGTGCAAAGTTTTTAGCTCCATCAAGAATTTAACTATAATACTGTATAATAATGACGTAAGAGCTGTATTTATTGTGTCTGGTGACCAGTTTGTTCAGTTTCTTTCTTTCTTTTTGTGTTAAAAATTGTTCAAATACATTTTTTTAAAAAGTAAAATATTGTCCAAAATCAAACAGCTTACTTGCTTGTATTTAAGGTGCAGTAGGTGATCTTCCACAATGCTAATCGCTTAGCATAACCCTGTCGTCTAGAGCAACGCCTCCTGAAACACGAGCATGCGCACCTTCAAAACGACAGCAGAACCCTCTCTCATGTGTTAAAAGAGACTAGTGCTTGTCCGGCGCCGTAAGCCATACTTTCATGCTATTTCAGAGCGAATATTCAGACTTTATATGTGATTTGAATATAAAGACTAGGCGGAATAGCTTTACTTGTGTTTTGTTGTTAAACTAAATAAAGTCTACATTGTCGGTGCTGTAAAAGGTCCTTTATGAAACTCAAAATAGTCACATCAATCTATCACCGCAGGATTGCAGTGGCTGAACAACACTTCTGTGCAGATATAACCCATTTGTAACAACAACATCTACATCAGCTTTGCGTGACTAAAATAGTTTTAAAACACAACATTACCTGTCTAAAAGAAATCCTTCAGCCATTGGTCATCTTTCCTCCAGCGTGCAAAAGTAACTCCAATATTGATTTAGGTTTTTAAAAAGCGCAAATCAGCTGAAATGTTACCCGATTCCGCTCCTTCATACTAATCATCCACCTGCCTGCACATGTTATTTTATCTGATTATATATATCTGCACCTGATCGACACTTTAATAATTTTAATTCTTTGTTTTAAGCATGATGATAGGTCACTGTGCATCGTTCGTTATTAACAGTGCCATTAACGGTGCCACTTCAGCCTAAACAGCAGCTATGTTATGTTTACTTGGCCTTTTTCTTTGCACTGTGCAGAAACAGAATAGCGTCTACTGTGTCTAGATTCAGGCGATCCCGCCTCGCCTCCAAAACACGGCCAGCTGCACTAAATGAGCGTTCGCTTGCACCTCTTGTTACAGGAATGCATAAGCTTCTCCTTGCAAGGCGCTGCAGTCGTGTAAATAAGCGATCTTGTTTCTCCCAGAATGATAGCAGATTTTCCTATGATGAACCTCTAACTGAAAGTTTGCACAGTACTCTAGCACTTCATCTATTATTTTGGGTTTCTCACCTTCACATTCTGTGAAGTCCACTCTCTGCATTTTTGATGGTCAACTGTTATGACCCGCGACCCACCCGCAATTAATCATAATGTATTTTTTTATTACTCAACCCACCCGACCCGCGGATTATCTGCAGCGCCCGTGGATATAACCTCCATCCTCGCATCACTACTGTGTACAAACAGCTGCGCATTAGTTCAAATCTGCATTTGCTGATAGACAGTTTGAGCTACTTATCGGAATTATGAGAGATGTCGGCCCAGCAATATTTAATTGAATGAGCATTTTTTCATTTTATGCCTTACCCAGAATATAAGTGTGGTTTATTTATAAACTAATTTCGAGAGGATCACGTGCTTATGATCAACACGGCTGACACCTTATTAGCTCCGTAATCTGCCCTATTAGATGATTACGGACACACTATAAATAACCAGAGCTTTCACTCCAGTTATCTTCGTCTTGAAGTTCCCCCCTTCCACCCCTACTTCCACCCTTTTTCCTATAGAGCGACACGGCAGCCCAGTGACTAGCACTGTTGCCTCACAGCAAGAACGCCGCCGGTTCAATCTCCTATTGGGCAGGTTGGCGTTTCTGTGCGGAGTTTGCATGTTCTCCCCATGTTGGCGTGAGTTTCCCCCGGGTTCCCCGGTTTCCTCCCACCGTCCAAAAACATACACCACAGCCAATCGACTAAACCAAATTATTACCTAAGACAACCTTAGTTTACACTTCTCACACGGCGACAAGCAGGGGAGTTCTCGAGACCTTCCTGAGCTCAAACTCTTCTCTCGCCCTTCTAACGGGAGCGAGCCCCAGGCTCGAGGATATTACGAGCTCAGGGCTCTCTCCCGGGACAGCATGCCAATTACGCTTTATTGATCATCAGCTAAGTGTGAACTCCTGAAAATGACATATAAACAGTCTTCGTTCGACATCGGGACTTACCCTATATCAACCACGCTGCAAACTCAAGACCATGGGTGGGAGAGCTTTCACATACAATACGCCCAAGCTGTGGAATGCACTACTCATCAGCATTAGGAATGCCGCCTCTCTGGACTGTTTTCTTCCTAAGACTCACCTTTTTACCAACTTAGGATGACCAATTTGTTCACTTTTTTATTCTATCTTACGGTTCATATTCTTATTTTTTCATTGCATCTTTTTATTCTTGTGTTTAGCTTGCCTTCTATTGTTAGTATTCTACCTTGTAGCGCTTTGAGTTTAAGAAAAGCGCATTACAAATAGTTTATTATTATTATTATTATTATTATTTAGATCATTTACTTTTATCAATACTATTGGAATGTGAAAAGTCTTTCAACCAGCACAACAAAAAATGTTTCTGAAGACAATCGCCTACTGCACCTTTACTCAAGGAAGCCTTAAATTTGCTCAGAGACTTAAAAAAATCAGTTCTATTCCAAAGCTTTGAGAGTGTATTTTGAATACTTCCTTTCTCTCCTCCAGTCTACTTTTCAGCGCTTGTGTTATCATTAAGCCAGCAGATGACGAGTGATCGCATCAACCTCTACAAGTACTCCAGCTATAACACCACTCTCTGGTGAGACTTCTCTCTCTGTAGAGCATGCTGGGTAAATGCTGGACAGAATACTAAGGGTTGAGTTGTGTTTATGTGTGTTTGTTTTACCTCAGGCCACCGGGCTCCGAGCGCAGCATCCTTTACCCCTGGATCACAGTGAATCTGGTGGTCTCTCTGCTGGTCGGCCTGGCCTGGATTCTCATGTCAACAAGTCCAGACATCGACAACACTGAAGGTAAATCCTGGAGGATGTTTAACACCAAAACACACACACACACACACACACACACAAAACATGCATGGTCCACAATATGCAACAATGGAACTCTTTTATTGTTTACATTTGATTAATCTTATTGCAGAAAAAGCAATACGTCACTGTAAAGACGTTTAAATCAAGGACGTGTTTAGATCCCAGTTTTATTTTTGTACCCCTTCCCCTTGGCCCTTGAAACAGTGTGGGAAAGGGAAGGGCTTCAAAATGTACCCCTAAGAAATGGGACACCGCTACAACACCAGCACATGTCATCAAATGTCATCGCAAGCTCTTACTTCCTACGAGATGGGTGATGGCGACTGCTGTAGATATTCCAGTTGCGTTATTTTTCTGGGTATTATATTCAGGAAATCACTGAAAGCATATATCATGTTATTATAACGATATTTTGTGGCAATAAGCTTGTAACTGTACTGTGCATTTACACAGTGGCCATATTCATCTATGAATATGAAGAAATCAACATTATAGCAGATACTGTAAAAATGTCAGCCACTAGACTTTTCTGACAGGGTATTCCAGTGACAGATGAGAAAGTATGTTGTGGGACTACTATGCAAGAGTTATTATTGTGGATTATACACTACCTGACAAAACTCTTGTCACTTATGCAAGTTTTAGGAACAACAAATAATAACTTGACTCCTAGTTGATCATTTGGTATCAGAAGTGGCTTATTTAAAAGGCAAAGGCCTCTAGATTAAGCTTATTTTACCAAACAAAAAATATGATCATGCCTTTAATTTTAATGATTTAATTAGGACAGTAAAGTCTGACTTTACTTAGACAAAAGACTTCACTTAACAGAAATAATGTACAGTATAGAATATAAAGTCATGGTGCAGTGGAAAAATAATTAATATTGTGGAAGACTCCCATGAGTTTGGAGGACTGCATCTATACATCTTATTCATAAAGTCATCTGGAATGGCAAAGAAAGCGTTCTTGCATGATTCCCAGAGTTCATCAAGATTCTTTAGATTCATCTTTAATGCCTCCTCTTTTATCTTACCCCAGATATGTTTAATAATGTTCATGTCTCGTGACTGGGCTGGCCAATCCTAGAGCACCTTGACCTTCTTTGTGCTATTCTGCTGAAGAACTTACCCTCTCCTTTGGTTTGTAATGTAATGGGCAGCATAAATGTCTTGATACCTCAGGCTGTTGATGTTGCCATCCGCTCTGCAGATCTCTTGCTTGCCCCGATACTGAATATAACCCCAAACCATGATTTTTCCTTTACCAAACTTGACTGATTCCTGTGAGAATCTTGGGTCCATGCTGTTTCCAATGATTGGGATGCAGTTCAACAGATGATTTATTGGAAAAATATACCTTCTGCCACTTTTCCAAATGATCAACTAGAAGTCAAGTTATTATTTGTTACTCTTACAACTGGGATCGGCGACAAGACTTTTGTCAGGTAGTGTCTAAAGCAAAATTTAGCAAGGTTTTTTTTTCGTTTTATTTTTAAAAGCATGACAGTAAAACATGAATCCTGTTATGAATTTATTTCAACATATGATTGTTTGTTGTAATAATTCTTAATAATAACAAAAATTACTTCAATTTGTGCATCTTCTGACTTGTGTGTGACGTTGTAGCTGGTGTATTCTGGGAAATTTTTGTACCCCTTGGTTTGAAGTGTGGTCCTGGAAAATCTTAATTTCAAGGGCTGTCTAACCCTTCTTCTTAGCCCTACGTCTTTAAGCTAAAGATAATTAGGACACCATTAGGACACCGCTACTCCTTCATGTGAATGCACAAAATGAGGGGCAAGGGCTAAGGGGTAGCACTGGGATTGGGCCCTAATTTGGGTCTTTTTATTATTAATTACTGAAAAAGGAAATGTAATTATCCTAAGGAAACATATCATCATATCATATTGTAATTTGAAATAAAAATGCAAGCCACTAATGGCTTCATAAACTAAAATACATAGTACAGTATATAATAATATAGACGAAAACGATCATAACAACGAAACTAATGCAGCTTTAAGATTTAGATCCCACCCATACATTATTAAAATGTGTCCAATTATTTTCAAATAAAGGCAGGGAGGCGGATTAAGTGACATAAACCAAGGTAACTTTCAGGGTATGTCAGTTGTCACATTTGCATTATGCTCTGAACATAAACTGCTGCATTAAAGGTCTCGTGAAGTGAAATGTGCATTTTTTTTATTCGATGTTTAACATGATCTCAACTGAAACATAAAGACAGGGCGAGACATCAGGATCAGTTTTATTGCCAAGTGTGCTTCACACACACAAGGAATTTGTTTTGGCAACAGAAGCTTTCAGTGTACATAAAGTGACAAGTGACAACACAAAATTAAATATGAGAAAAGAAAAAGGCGATAAACATTAAACAGAGATGCAGTTAGTCAAAAATATCTGGATGTTGAATTGTATGTACAGATATGTTGTAAATATACAGGTTATAAGGTGCTGTGTACAAGTGCGTATGGAGAAAGTATTGCATTGTATATTGTTATAAGGTACTGTATACAAGTGGGTATGAGAAAGTATTGCACGTTTATTGCACAGTAGGAGAATATTTAACTGTTCATGAGGTAGTTGGCCTGAGGAAAGAAACTTTTCCTGTGTCTGGCTGTTTTTGTGCTTGGTGCTCTGTAGCGCCGACCAGACGGTAACAGTTTGAACAGGTAGTGTGCTGGGTGCGAGGCGTCCAGAGTGAGTAAAAGGGCTTGCAAAATCACTCTGGACACCTCGCACCCAGCACACTACCTGTTTAAACTGTTACCGTCTGGTCGGAGTACAGTTCTTGAAGTGTAGGAAGGGTAGTGCCAGTGATTCGTTCAGCAGTCCGGACTATTCTATGTAGTCTATGGAGGTCAGTTTTGGCAGCTGAGCTGAACCAGACGGTGATTGAAGTGCAGAGGATGGATTGGATGACAGCTGAGTAGAACTATACGAGCAGCTCCTGTGGCAGGTTGAACTTCCTCAGCTGATGAAGGAAGTACAGTACATTGTACATTGAGTAGCTCCTCCCCTTTTCAGTACACTGAATAGCTCCTCCCCTTTTCTAAATGTATAAACAGGATTGTGTTTTTATCACCGCTCTGCCAGTGAGAGTGGTTGAGCTCAAACGCATCAGATGAAAAGCAAACATGAAGTGTCTTGAAGGGGGCGGGGCATGTCATATACTTGAGAGCATTTAATTGGTCCGAAGATTTAATGAGAAACTGAAATATGATATGATGTCATAAAAAAACTAATTATCTAATACTTTTGGAGGAAGTGACAAACTGCAAGTTTTGGATGTTGATGTTTTTTAAATGTCAAGTTAGTCACTGTTTTAGCTTAGATATTCTGAAGACTTACATATTGATACTTACATCTGAGAAACATAAGTTCTTAAATGATAAATTAAATAATAAGGCTTATCAGCAGTCCAACTTAAAATGTTTTGATTGACCAATCAGGATCATAAATATTACATGTAACATGCATTTTTTTTTCTCTATTTCTAGCGTTCTTAATGTCGATGGAAATGGAATATCCAAATTCAGAAGAAAAGGGAAACATCACTGCATAAGATTTTTTTTACTGTATTTTGATACTGTGTTGTAGATCTGTTTTTGTGTACATATTAGACATGCCAAATGCTTATTTTTAAATAAACCGTTCTCTGTCTGATTTATATAAGAGCTCATTCATTAGGTATTGTACTTAGAACTTATCCGTTAGTTACCTGCAGTGTTGGGTAAGTAACTTAAAAAAAGAAATTGTATTGAATTGTTAAGATTGTATTGAAATTTCTTTTATAATTACTTTGTTTGAAAAATATATTAATTACTCAATAATCAATATAATTACTTGACTCGATAACAAACCCATAGGCAATAGAAATGAAACTCTTTATTTCTTTAAATTTGAATCTTTTAGTTGTGTTAAAAAAATAAACAACATTTGTATTAAAACTCCAGAAGTTTTCAAGTAATGGCTTTATATTTCAAACATATCATATATTGATTATCTAAAAATGATCTGAAAACTCAAATTGTTTCTTGAGCATGTACAATTGCCAGATAAATCTATCCTTCTACAATGTATTTGTATAACAAAAAAATGCAATTAGTCTGTTTCTCGGTATTGATTTATATGGAATTATTTACAGTTTTGAGCAAGTATAAGTAACTGTAGTTAACTTACCTAAAATAAAAAGAAATCCTTTACTCTAATTTTCAGTAGAAAAGTAATTTAATTACAGTAACTAGTTAATTTGTAATTAATTACATATAACACTGGATACCATTACTTATTAATTGGATAATAATTTTGTATAATCGTTAGATTATTGATA
The DNA here is from genome assembly GCA_903798205.1 of Danio tinwini. Taxonomy (NCBI): domain Eukaryota; kingdom Metazoa; phylum Chordata; class Actinopteri; order Cypriniformes; family Danionidae; genus Danio; species Danio tinwini. The sequence continues at coordinate 7,108,606 of CAIGQZ010000461.1, read as the reverse complement.
CTTGTACATTTTAAAGGGCTCCTATTTTGCCCTTTTATCAAGATAAAAATAACCCTTTGCTGTCTCCAGAAAGTCATCTGTAAAGTTTCAGGTCAAAAATACCCATCAGATCATTTATTATAGTACAGTTTTTGTGTCAGAGAGATTTTCAGCTCTTTTCTGCCTGTAGTAGGGTAAGGTTTAGGGGTTGATATTTTGATCAGTCATGATAATGCAAATCAAACTACAAATTCTTTATTTTTTCAAACCTAAAATTTATAAAAGTAGAAATTATAAAGAATTCAGACAATCTTCTTCAGTTCATCTGCAGTTAAACATGCCTAGTTTATATGTTTTTTGCCTAAAGAAAAGACAGAACAGATGTTTAACGTAGATAAACATGCATTTGACTGATGTGTTTGTCTGTAAAAGCATCATCACAGATATTGTCTAACAGCCACAGGTCAGATTTTCACTCATAGAGGGAGTGTTTATTCTATATTTTTATTTTGTTTTTCAGTAACTGTTGTTAATTATAGTTATTCATTTATTCTTTTTCAGTTAACACAAATGTTGTTTGTCCACTAGTTTTAGTCTTTCTTTACTGAAATAATCTTGCAACAGGCACAGTTTCAAAACCAAGCAGGCTGAGACAGTGAGAAGTGCAAAGAGCTTTATTGTCATCTCAACAGGATACAGTGAAATGAGACCGTGTTTATCCAGCTACAACATAAAAACACACACAACTACACAAAACAGTAGGAGACACATAAAACAAAACACCTCAGAACCAAGGGTTAAAGAGGAAACTACCTGGCTGTGTAAAGTGCATAGTGTAACCTGGTGCAAACAGTGCAAGACATTAAAGTGCATTAAACTATTCAGAAGAGACAGAAGCATAAACATCACATTTATCAGTAAAGACAGTTTCTTTGAATAAGTGTGTGTGTTGGAGGTAGTTCAGTTAATGCAGCTGCTCAGGATGCTCTCAGGTGTCAAACTCAGTTCCTGGAGGGCCGCAGCTCTGCACAGTTTAGCTTTAATCCAAATTAAACACACCTGATCAAACTCATTGAGTCTTTTAGGCTTGTTTAAAGTTAAGTGTGTTGAAGCAGGGCTGGAACTAAACTGTGCAGAGATGCGGCCCTTTAGGAACTGGATTTGACACCTGTGCTCTTGAGGGTCCCTCTATAGAGCATGTTTGGGATGGGGAGACGAGCTTTCCTAAGACAGCTCCAGTTTTGTCAGGATCTGTAAGTCTCGACAGATGAGGACAGTGTTGACAGCACTGGAACTGGGTAAGTGTTGAGAATCAGCTCTGGCTTGCTTCTTGCAGGCACATTTTCTCATCAATCCATTACAGGAAGTTCAGACACAATGATGTTTTTCAAACAATGATTTATTTGAGTCTCATGAAAAGAAGATGTAGAAGGTCAGATGATATAAACGTCTTGATGAAGGGCTCTATCTGGACCTGAGCTGGTAAATAGTGCAAATACAGTTTTTCCTTCTTCTTTTTGTCATTTTTTTATCTGGTGACCTGAAACAAGCAACACAAACTGGTTAGTCTACATGTTACACTTGTACAAACATACTGTATAAAAATGCTCAAGAAAGAAAATGTAGAACTGAATACCTTGAACCAGCTATGGCTGCTGAGTTTCCCCAAAGCCATCCTCTTCTTTGGGCTTCTCTGAAGGCAGGACTGGACCAGTTGGCAGCACTCTGTAGAGAAAGACAGAAGAGTTTGATTATTAAACTACATCTACTTGCTTTAATCATCTTAATCCAAACAATAAGATTTGATGGTCCTGAAACATGAGGTCCAAAACTGATGATAAGTACTGAATTATTCCTCTGTGTGATTTAGATTAACAGTTGGCTTTCTTTGCTGTAATGAATAGCCAGCTCACCTTTAGACAATCCAGATTTGATCCAAATCCTTTCGTTGGTCAAGTCCAGGTCACTGTCTTTTGGAGATTCTCCACACAGCAGTTCATATAGGAGAACCCCCAGTGACCAAACGGTTGCCGCTTTACCATAGTACCTGCCACTAGATGTATATTCAGGTGGACAGTAATCTTCAGTGCCTGGAAAAGAAGATTTTCTTTATTAGTTACAGTAAGAAAGCTTTTGCTGTTCAAAATATGGTGTTGAAGAATTGAAGTCCCAAACTACAGACTTGAAGGACAATACATACCACAGAATGTTGTATAGGCAGAGGTCTTTAGGAGGTCACCGCAGCCAAAGTCGATGAGCTTCACTTCATGAGTGTCCTTGTTTATCAGCAGGTTTTCTAGTTTAATATCTCGATGGAGGACCCCTCGCTGACAGCACATGTGGGCAGCCTGCACTACCTGCCACATGATGTGCCGCGCCACGTCCTCGCTGAGGGTTCCTCCGTGCCGCTCCAGGAAATCGAAAAGGTCTTCACAGGGTGAGGGGCGCTCCAAGATCATTATATAGGAGTCGGGCTGCTCCTGCCACTCCAGCATGTGGATTATCTGAGGAACGTTTGGACCCTCATTGGCAAGTATGGTTAGAGCAACCTCTAACGGAAGGGGTGTAGGATGACCAGGCTGGAGAAGAAAGACATTTGTTGTCAGTGATGTTCAAAATCATTTTTTGGCATTAATTAACATATCTTGAACTAAAAACCAAGAGAGCTGCTTACAATGCTGAGATAGTCTATGTCGTTCCTCTTCAACACCACCTTCATTGCCACCTGATTAACAAAACAAAACATTTGTAATTGTTGCCCTGTGTTCTGAGCTCAAATCATCACATTCATTCAACTTTTTCAATGTCATCTGACACAATAAACAGACTTGAACAGACAGTGAGAGAAATATTTTGCTAGCTAGATGTAGTGAGTAAAATACGATACCTCAAGACCATCCGTCACACGAACAGCTTCAAAGACTGTGCCGTATCCTCCCTCACCGAGCTTTTTGACAATTCTGTAGCGGCCCAAAATGTTATCTGCAAAAAGTAAAATGAGTAAACATTATAGAGAACACATAACAAGAGGATTCAACCTGACATTTTAATGCGTAATTTGCCAGAATATTTGTCTATTATTTTAAATATTTCACATTTCTTCACAACTCAATTTAAGTAAAAGGCTTCTAATCAACTTTAAGTAGATAATTAACACATATTATAATGTTGTTGGAGCACAGCATGAACATTATTGACAAACAACATTTAAAGGACAAAGGATGTTAAACCTGCTCACCATCAAGACTGCTGGAGCTGTAGCTGGAGTTGGACGTCCTGCTGGAGCTGTTGTTGGAGCAGGACGTCCTGTTGGAGGAGCTTGAACTGGAGCTGGCCTGGTCATCAAGACTCAGGCCGCTGCTGGTGTCATTTTCCTGAAGGTCATGATCCTCCACAGAGCAATCCATGAAAGAATCATAATATTCAGCATTTCTCTCCTCAGAGGTGACACTTTGAGCAGAGAAGTAACTAGAGGGCGACCTGCTCCTCATCTTTTTTGTAGGCCGCCTCTCCTCAACGGGCTGAAGATGGTTGAACGCCTCGTTGGGGCAGGATTTTGTTTGAGCACCAAGATGGAAATTGGGCACAATAACGCAATCGCTGTCAGAAAAACAATCTCTCTTTCTCTTCTGTCCCATGATCACAAAAGCGGGTGGATAAAACACTAACACTGTTGAGTTCTTGTAGATCAGATAGAGAAATGGAGCAAAATGGCAAATCTGTACTGAGAAGCTGTTTAAGAACGCAAGACATTCTAAATGTTCGATTCTAACAATGACGCGGTAGTACAGGTTTGTGTTATTGTTTGAAACGCAGTGGGAGAAAGTATACATTAAGCTCCTCAAAGAAAACCAAGCACATTAATTAAAGCCATACAATAATAATTCTGGCCAAACTAAACAGAGAATTTATATCAATTTAAAATACACACACAATACATTTTAATGTTTTAATATTTTGTTAAAATAATTAGATATATACAGGTATTAAACCGGTATTTAACCGCAGTAGCTATACTATTATATATTTGTGTTATAGCCTATATCTTATATCGTATTGTTTTTATTTAGATATAGGCCATATAAACTTATATAAAAAATGTATTTGTGGAGAAATATGTTCAAAGAACGAAATTTAGGGCTACAAACTACTTTTGACCTGCAATTCAGTTTTGTTAATTGTACGTAATTCAAGCCATTTAATGCTAATCGGGACTGTTTTGTCCATTGGTTTTCTGTCGATATTAATTGTCGAAATATTTTACATAGGCTACCTATCACAAATACATTAAAAGACACACATTTCGATAGTTTTTTTTTTTTTGGCTATTTAGTCATATCCGTAAATGTCAAATAGTCCTGTTTTGGAAACACATTACGTTTATTATGAGATAATGCATGTTTAAACGTTTTTAATAATTTTCCCCATGTGTCAACATATTCAAAAATACTATGAAGCGAAGGGTTTAATCAAATGGACGAAACGTCTTTGTCTTTATTTTTGTTTAAGACAAACGAAACTCATTAGCCTACCGGGCTGCTGTACTTTAATTATAATTCTATTTAATACGTTAGAAATATATATATATATACATTTTAATACATCAATATACAGCACAAAACACCACTTCATCAAAATGCTTATTTGTATCCATGTTATAAATTAGCCTATGCTAACTCAAAATTTCACACAAGAATATATTATCATTTAAAACATTTATGTGCTGAAAACCTCAATTAAAAAGTCCATTTTAAAATTCGTTTTCGTTTTATTAGATTTTTCCTTTAGTCTGAAAACAAAGGATATTTTATATCGACTGGCATTTTCTTCAAATAAATGGTCTAAACAAATACTATTAGTCTGCTTGAAAAAAATATTTAAAGATGATTCCTTGGATTGACTAAATTTTTTTAAGTGTTTGTGAACAATTTATTTGGGTTGAATTCAAACAAATTAA
>CAIGQZ010000461.1:7070211-7089621 GCA_903798205.1 Danio tinwini | reverse complement strand
ATATGAGAGAGACAGAGAGAGAGAGAGAGAGGGAGAGAGAGAATTATAACATGGGAGCAAACAGTACACTTAAAAAAACTTTGCTGCTTGTTCAAGCTACTTATTTAAAATGAGCTGAAACACAACTTTTTACGATTTTCTTTTGAGATTTTGAGACAACTCAATCGTTCTATTTTCAATCCACTTAAATTTGTCAAGTTAATGAAATTGTCTTGGGACTGCATGAATATATCGTCCGAAGTTGGAAAAATTCGTACATTTTTAAATATACTTCTAAACTTTTTATTTATCTGCTTATTTTTCAGTGGTCTTATTGGATGGATGGATGGATGGATATAATTAGCCCCGCCTCCTAATTATAAACAAACTCGTAGTAAAATATTCAAGTTGTGACGCAAAAGAAAAGCATAAATATAATCAAGATGGATGGATAAGTTATATAATTAGCCCACCCTCTTATAAACATACTCATGTGGTGACAGAAAAGTAAACTTCTATGCATCATAATTAAGTTGTGATGCAAAATAAAAGCATAAATATACTACAGACGAATGGAAAACATATGAAAAGCAGAAGTAACAGCTTAATGCCACAAAGGTGTGTGTAGGCTATCTTGCAGAAGCTCACCTGCTTTCCCATAATAACAGCCCTGATCTCCATAGCAGCAGCTGATGTCTTCACACTCGGTCGGAGATATGTCCGGCTCTCCACATTCAATGCGCTCAAACTGCGGCACCATACAGCGCTGAGAGCCGGTGGAGCTCAGAGGGCTCTCCGCTGAAAACATCTCCTCCCGCTGAAGGTTAGACATCCCCTGTTTCTCCCCCCGGGGAAACTCCTTCAGAACCGACGAGAATGGCAAACCACCACCGGCATGATACTGGGGCATTTCCCGCGGAAACTGTAGATCCTGAGCATTGATCAAATATACGCTATTAATTATTAATGCTGCAATTACAAACATTGTTGCTGTTTACTTTAGCTTAGTACGTGCTTTTTTTTCTTGTGTGTCACATTTTTAAGCGTTCATAATGAGTCTACTTATAATTAGCCCCGCCCTCTTATAAACAAACTCACGTGGTAAAAGCAAACTAAACTTTTAGAGTAGGGTCTGAATGAATGAATAGCTATAATACTATGTCAAGGGAATTGGTTGTGGATAAATTTAGAGAAAACTCATGAAAACATCTGATGAAAATACTTTTTGGTATTTCCACCAACCTACTACAAGTTAACCCCTCCTAGAATATATCAGAAGGAGAATTAAATGCATTAGATTTCGAAATAGTAACAATATCTTTAAAATCAATTGGATCAAGAGTTGTCTACAATAATTGCGTATCGTTCTCAATTCCTAATTTTATCTTTAAAAAGTGTAATGGCCTCCACTTTTTACTAAGTTGTGATTTTAAGTGTTCTAAAATTCTTATTAAGATGTCCAATTTCCATAAACAAGCCTTCAACACATGGAAACTGGTTTATAAGCATAACTTTTCGCCCCACTTATGTATTATCTGGAACAATAAGTATATTTTATTCAAAAACAAGTCCATATTTTGGCGTGATTATGTTGAAAAAAATATAAATTTTTGTTACAGACTTATTAAATCATGTAGGGTATTTATTTAATTACTGTGAATTTATTAACACTTTTGGTTTAAAAATTACTTTGAATGAATACAAAAAATTTGTTCATTGTATCTCCCCAAAATTACTTCACCATATTGAAACCGTAAAAATATATAACCATGTATCTGGCTCTCTTTCAGAGCTTACTATCAAGGGCCTTTTAATCATGGATAAAAAAATTAATAACAGTTAAATCAGGAAAATCCTAACTGCAGATAAAATTGCAAAATAATAATAAAAGTGCTAAATAATGGTTAAATGGAAACAAGCATTCCCTTTATTCTTTTCCCCCTAAAAATCTGGTCAGATATTACAAAATACATAATTCCTAATAAAAGTAAAAGAAGCTATTTTTCAAATATTACATAGATACTATCCATGCAATGATTTTATTAGTAAGTTTAAGGAAGGTTTTTCACCCTTGTGTTGATATTGTAAAATGGAACCGGAAACAATTCTTCATTTATTTTTCAGTTGCAGTTACACAAAACAGTTTTGGTCCCAAGTTTCCTCATTACTTTTTGAAGTGTATTATAAATGTATCAATATACTTGATAAAATGGTTTTATTTATGGTTTGCACCTCTGGATTATTAGAAATGTACACAATAACAAAAATTTGTATTTTATTTGGAAAGTATCTACAAAACAAAACGTATGCTTATTGTATTAAATTGTAAACTATTTTCCATTTATCTAAACATTTTTATGATTCCCTGACATCTATACAGAGTAATACCAAAGCTATTAAGACATCCCAACTGCTGGAAAAAAATCTTAATGTACATGATTATATTTTTTTGTTAATTTCCTTGTATACTGTCTTATGTATAATTCTGTACTCCACTGTTTAATCAATAATAACAAAAAGTTACGCCTCTCCATCTTACGCCCCTGTCTTGCAGTCTGAAGACAGATACACTTGGATTGTTATGTGACAAATTCAGGTTGTGATGCAAAATTTAAAGCATAAAATATAACAAAAGTTGATATGTAATGTATTTTTATTAATTTAGATGTATTCATTGTTAATTTAAATAACAATATATACAGATAATGAGGGATATAAAAAGAATTATGATGAATAATTACACTTTAATCTATGTAAAAAAAAAATTTATTTAAGAATAGGCAGGTTTTCTGATGTTGTAACATTTTTTTAAATACACAGGAACAGCTCAAAACAGCCCTCTATCTGCGATTGATTCTATTAGTCTTGCTTACAGGCTGTGTAGTCGAGTACCGATCCAGAGGGGCGCAGGCTTCTGATGGTCACTGTAGACGTGGATCGCTAGCTAGTAGTTCCCTGAACTATTTACATATGTTTATGAATGACATTAGACTTTTCTGAAAAGCAAAAATGCTAGATTTTGCCATTTTTGCGGTGACATTTGTCATCATTCTGATTGGTGCCGTCCTGTATTTATATCCGGTAAAAGTCGAGATATTATCTGTTTTGCAAACTGTTGTGTAGTTTGTTATGACTATGTTTTGTATTTAAAACTAATGTCTGAAGTGGTATTGAAGGTTAAACTGCTCTATTTTTAAATACATGTATTAACTGTACATTTTCTTTATTAAATATCAGTCATCTAGACGAGCCTCTGGTGTACCTGGACTAAACCCAACAGAAGAGAAGTAAATACACTGAGATTGTCTCTTTCCTTACAGTCTGTTGTCAGTTAATCCAGTAAATGTCTATTTTCATTTGTCCAGAGATGGGAATCTTCAAGACATAGTGAACAAAGGAAGTCTCTATGAGTTTCTGGTGGGTCTTCATGATGAGTTTGGGTCTGTGGCGTCTTTCTGGTTCGGGGCGAGACCAGTGGTCAGCCTGGGCGCTGTGGACCAACTGCGCCAACACATCAACCCTAACTGGACCAGTGAGTAGCTGCAGTGAGGGAGAGAAACGTTTTGTTCAGATGCTGAGTGAATTTATTTAATCATAAAATCGTATATGATGATTTTAGTTGTTTAATTGATCATATACACTATTGTTCAAACATTTAAGGGTTTGTTGTAAGTTTTTTTGTGTTTTAGGAAGATTCTTATGCCCAGCAAAGCTGCATTTACAGTTACAAGTCAGAATTATTAGCCCCCCTGTTTATTTTTTCCCCAATTTCTGTTTAACAGAGAGATTTTTTTTCAACACATTTCTAAACATAATAGTTTTAATAACTCATTTCTAATAACTGATTTCTTTTATCTTTGCCATGATGACAGTCAATAATATTTGACTAGATATTTTTCAAGACACTTCTATACAGCTTAACTAGGTTAATTAGGTTAACTAGGCAGGTTAGGGTAATTAGGCAAGTTATTGTATAATGATGGTTTGTTTTGTAGAATATCAAAAAAAAAAAAAGCTTTCATTCATTTATTAATTTTCTTTTCGGCTTAGTCCCTTTATTAATTTGGGGTTGCCACAGCGGAATGAACCGCCAACTTATCCAGCACATGTTCTATGCAGCGGATGCCCTTCCAGCTGCAACACATCTCTGGGAAACATCCATACACACTCAAACACTACGGACAATTTAGCCTACTCAATTCACCTGTTACGCTTGTCTTTGGACTGTGGGGGGAAACCAGAGCACCTGGAGGAAACTCACACAATCTCAGGGAGAAATGCAAACTCCACACAGAAACGCCAACTGACCCAGCCGACGCTCGAACCATCGACCTTCTTGCTGTGAGGCGACAGCACTACCTACTGCGCCACTGCGTTGCCCAAAAATATAGCTTAAAGGGGCTAATAACTTTGACCTTAAATTGTTTTTTAAAAAATTAAAAACTGCTTTTATTCTAGCCGAAATAAAACAAATAAAACTTTCTCCAGAAGAAAAAAATATTGTCAGACATACTGTGAACATTTCCTTGCTCTGTTAAACATAATTTGGGCAATATTTAAAAAAGAAAAGAAAATTGAAAGGGGGGCTAATAATTCTGATTTCAACCGTAAGTGATTAAATATACATTTGTTTAAAACAGGAGCAAGTTTTAAACAAAGCTTTTCTTTTAAAATTTACTTTAAAATGTAATTTTGTGCGCAGTCATTACTCAAGTCACATTATTTTTAATCCAATATATTTATTAGGTGCCAAGTATGCATAATTTTATCAATGGCGAAAACAGTTGTGATGCTTGATAATTTTTGGTAAAATCATGGCACACAACAGGTTCTAAATGGAAATCATTTGTAACACTATAAATGTCTTTACTGTCACATTCGATCGTTTAAAAGGGGTAGTTCACCCAAAAATAAATAATCTGTCATCATTTATTCACTCCCCTCTTGTCCAAAACTTTTTTTGAGTTTCTTTATTCTCTTGAACACAAAGGAAAATATACGGAAGAAGTTTGGAAAATGCTTGATGTCAATAGATGTCAATGCTTTTTCCAACATTTTTTTCTGAATATCTTGTTTTGTGTTCAATGGAAGAAAGAAATTCATTAACATTTAGAACTACTTGAGTGTGAATCAATGATGAGGAAATAAATTTTTCCTTTAAACTATTGCTAAAATTCATCCTTACAGAATACAACTTATTTATTTCACTCTAGATATATAGATGGAAATGTATCAAATAGAATTTACTGAAAGTAAATCGAATTGTTATGGTTATCGACTGATACCAAGGGGGATTTTGCAAACTAAAGGGCGGGGGAAAGGCTGAGGAAGGTGATAACAGAATAAAGAGTGGGGGAGGGTGGGGCACTTTCATTTTGGAAGGGCACTTTATATCCCGGACTCAAAAGAGCATGTACACTGCACAGGTTTAGCCCTATGTGTGCACGTGCCTGTGAACTCTGCTTGTAAACTCGTAAACAAACAATTGTGATTGAATTGCTATCAAGTCATGAAATGTGATTATCGTTCAATAACGATCCCTAAAAATAAATATATACATGCATGTTGTCAAAAAATATATTTAAGTACTTCCAATGCATATGGTTATGAATGCTTTACCTAACACACATTTGTATTCTCTTCACAGCGGATTCATTTGAGACTATGCTTAAGTCGTTGCTTGGCTACCAGTCCGGTTCAGGAGTTGGACTGACCGAGTCCATGATGAGAAAAAAAGTGTATGAAGGAGCTATTAATAAAACCCTGGAGAACAACTTCCCTCTATTGCTTCAGGTCTGTTTATAAATCATTTCTATAGGATTTTGGTGTTAGCAGCATTCTTCTAACCCAAATATATTGGCTTTAAAGTGATATTTTACTCAAAAAATACTCACTTTTTACTCATTTAAAAGGATAGTTCATTTAAAATGTACATTCTGTCATCAGTTACTCACCCTTAAGTGGTTCTTCTAAACCTTTAAGTTTCTTTTTTCAGCTGAACCTAAAATTAAACATTTGGAAAAAAGCTGGAAGCCGTTGACATCTATAGTAAAAATAACTAACATCATGGAAGTCAATGGTTACAGGTTTCCAGCTTTCTTCAAAATATCTTCTTTTGTGTTCAACAGAAGAAAGAAACTCATAAAGGTTGGGAGCCACATGAAGGAGAGTAAATGATGACAGAAATTACATTTATGTAAATGAACTATTCTTTTTAAGCTAAATTTAATTATAAACAATACAATATACAGAACATAAAAACCAAGAAATATCTAAAAATCTTCCAGTCCGGTTCAGGAGTTAGACTGACCAAGTCCATAATGAGAAAAAAAGTGTATGATGGAGCTATCAATAAAAGCCTGGAGAACAACCTCCCTTTGTTGCTTTAGGACTGTTTATAAATCACTTCTATTGGATTTTGTTATTAGCATCAAGTACATTCTTTCTATTGCAGTAATTTAACTCAAAGATATCTATCTTAAAGGGATTGTTCACTCAAAAAAAAAAACAACTATGTTGTACTCACCCTCAAGTGGTTCCAAACTTTTATAAGTTTTTTTCTTTAGCTTAACCTAAAATGAGATATTTTGAAGAAAGCTGGAAACCGGTAACAATTGACATTTATATTGGGAAAAACAAACACTATGGTCTATGGTTACAGGTTTCTGGCTTTCTTTAAAATATCTTCTTTTGTATTTAACAAAAAAAATTAACTTGAGGAAATGTAGACAAGTTAATGATAAACAATACAATATGCAGAACATAAAAACCAAGAAACATCTAAAAATTATGTTATGCCTTTTTTAATACTCTGTTTCTTTTTTTAGCAAGTTGAGGAGCTGGTTGATAAGTGGGCCTTCTATCCTAAATCTCAGCACACACCTCTCTGTGCTCATCTTCTTGGATTGGCTATGAAGGCTGTCACTCAGCTGGCCATGGGGAGTCGCTTTCGGGACGACACTGAGGTCATTCGCTTTCGTAAGAACCATGAAGCGGTAAGCATTCCTGTCATGCTAATCAAAGTGTATTTTTAAATTAAATGGCTCTGATAATAACCATTTTTATGATGTAAAATAAGCCTTTTTGTCACCTAGAGTGTGTCTGTGAAGTTTCAGCTCAACTACATGTCAGATCATTTTTTATACCCTGTTGAAAATTTCATATTTGAGGTCAGTGTGAACTCAAGCTGTTTTGCCTTTAAATGCTAATGAGCTGGTTCTTCCTGCTACAGAATGATCAGGTTTACAAAAACCGAAGTTAAGACTGAACCAGAGAGTTTCAAAATAGTTATTTGCAGTGTTGTGGGTAATACATTACACAAGTTATGTAATAATACAACTTTTCTAAGTAACAAGTAAAGTAACGCATTACTTAAAAAATTAAGTAATAATATTTTAGTTCTTTTTAAAAAAATGTAATGCATGTTACCTTTTATTGGAACTAATTACCTTTTAAAAAAATTATTTGCTGAATTCAAATAAACGTAGTCACGTTGATTTTAGGGCTGGGTGATTTGGCCTAAAATTAAAATCTTGATTAATTAAACATTTTAACTTGATTACGATTATTGAGCAATTATTTTATTTATTTATTACATTTTTTTACCCTCATAATTCACTGCATTCACAGTTTGTACAGTAAATAGGCCCATATAACAAGTGGGAGATTTCTGAATGAAACGTGCATTACTTGATTTAAAAAAATTCAAAGAAACTTTAACTTCAACTGCTCTGCTGCAGCTCTTCAGGCCACCTACGGTCGTCACCACTATCAAGCTGACCAATCAGAGAGCTTGTGCTATGCGTCGTTGTGACGAGTAGATACATTTTTGGAGAGGTGTGTGTCAGCGTCGGCGTTAGCCACGGCAAGGGGTATGTGACCACTTGAAGGCCGCGCCGGACCATATACATGCGCCCGATGCAGAAGTGTAAACCGTGCCGGCTCGTGACTCCACACACAGTAGGAAAAGTAATTGGAAAAATCGACCTAGAAAAATTAGACTGATTATAGGTTCTGAATGTCGATTTCGATTACTTTCCGATTAATCGCCTACGTTAAATCCTGCACTCGATCAGAGAATGTGCTCCTTTCTGCGATGGGAAAACTCATTATTCTGAACACATAGAAAAGCTGATTATTTCAGTGGATTGTGATTTTGAGTCACAAAGTTCTCAAAAGATAACATTATGCCACATTATTATTTTTTGGATGTGTTTTTTAAGATCAAGCCTGTTTTTGAGATCAAGCATTAGCCAGGTAAGAAAAAGTAATGCAGAAGTAATGTTGCTCATCACTTACTAAAAAAAGTAACTAAGGCTACATTCAGACTGCAGGCAAATGTGGTCCGAATCAGATTTTTTCGCCCACATGTGACTCAGGTCTTGACAGTGTGAACAGCCCAAACCGCATGGAATCTGATCTGTTCGTTTCAGATTTGTGCCACTTTCATATGTGGTCTTAAATCAGACACAGATCTGATGTTTTGCAATGCGACCGCAGTGTGAACGGTTATGTCGGATTTCATGTGACTTTTACATAATCTTTCAGCGACATGACTCATCATTCTGTGCTGCAAACATCCTCTACTCCTCAGCAGCAGTAGAATGGCACACAGGGCAAATACTTTACCACAGAAAGTTGGTTGTTCATTTTGAAAAAGATTTTGAAGGCAAAACTGGTGCTTGTTAACCAATCTGGTTAACGATTCGGGCACGAGTTGATCGCGAAGCTAAAGAGTGTCTGTGTTGCGGATAGGGGATCCGTGCGTGAAGGAGGGGGCACTTTCATTTTAAGGACAAACTTTCTCTCAGAGAGAATAAAGGGCAGGAGCTCAAGCACCCAAACCTCCTTTTGCGCGTGTCTGTTGTTTATAACAAAGTAAAATAAAATAACTGCAAATGGAGATAAACCAACTCCGCCTTCACAGTTTAGTCTGCGGCTGCTCATTAACCCTTGATGAGTTCACTACACTGGTGGTCAGACAGACGCGCACCGCGGTTGTCATAAATCACAAATGATTAAGGTTTTCAATCACAAGGGACTTATTTCAGGTTTCAAATACACATTATTAGTAGCAGAACAACCCTTTACAGTTCATGAAATACACCACGGTTGTCTGTAAAAAGAGAAATAATCATATTAAGCATAATTTGACAATGTGCTTCATACAGTATACACATTGTGTGCATAATAAAACATTCTGTGCTGTCCGTAGCTGTACTTTTGCACATGCGGGTCGGTTTAAGACCCCGATCTGTTCACACTGCAAATCTGATATTGGCCACATTTATAACAACGATGTGAACAGCTATGCAAAAACATCAGATCTGAGAAAAAAATCTGATTTGAGCACTAAGCCTCGCAGTGTGAACATAGCCTAAGTAACTCAACTAGTTACTATTTTAGGGAGTAACTCAATATTGTAATGGATAACTTTTAAAAGTAACTTTCCCCAACACCGTTTATTTGACGTAGTTGTTTTTGGAGTTTATTCAGCCTTTCCGCAACTATGAGTGAGCCACACACAAAAGCAGAACACAAAATTGTACGTAAGCTTGCTGCAAATGTGGCAGGATGCCCATCATACAAGTAAATACTATACGGCGATCTATTATAGCTACTGTACAAAATAAACATTATTTAACATCAACACAGTACTTGTGTTGTTTGATTGAAGCGTCCTCGTTTATAGTTATAGTGTACTGACACGTTATAGCTGTGATGATTCGAGCGGTTATGAATTACTTGACTTAAAATTCAGTGTACCACTTACTTCTTGAGGTATAGCTTGATCACAGATAGTGGGAACAGATTTTATTATGCACATTAATACATAAAACACTTTGTCATGGTGCTGTTGCCCTAACTTAATTGCTTTATGTTCATTCATTCATTTTCTTTTCGGCTTAGTCCCTTTATTAATCCGGGGCCGCCACAGCGGAATAAACCGCCAACTTATCCAGCCCAATTTTATGCAGCGGATGCTCTTCCAGCCGTAACCCATCTCTGGGAAACATCCACACACTCATTCACACTCATACACTACGGTCAATTTAGCTTACCCAATTCACCTGTACAGCATGTCTTTGGACTATGGGGGAAACCAGAGCATCCGGAGGAAACCCACGCGAACGCAGGGAGAACATGCAAACTCCACACAGAAACGCCAACTGACCCAGCCGAGGTTTGAACCTGCCACCCAGCGACCTTCTTGCTGTGAGGCGACAGCACTACCTACTGCGTCACTGCGTCGCCCCTGCTTTATGTTCAATGCACTTAAAATTGCTAAAAACTAATGAGTTAACTTAATTCCTTCATGTTGTCTAAACACAAATCGATTGTGTGGAAGCCAGCATTTTTTACAGTGTAGGTGCCCTTTTAAAAGTGCTATTATGTAAATTAATGTACCTGTTTCTGGATCCTAACAGATCTGGTCAGAGATCGGTAAAGGTTATCTGGATGGATCCTTAGAGAAGAGCTCCAGCAGAAAGGCCCATTATGAGAATGGTAAGAAGCCAGCTTTGGAAAGAGTTTGTTTTATGTTTGACGATTCATTGTTAACTAATTTGTTTTGTTATTTTCAGCTTTGGCTGAGATGGAGTCAGTGTTGAAGTCTGTGGCAAAGCAGAGGCCTGGACAAGGATCCAGTCAGTCATCTTTTGTTAACTATTTACTACAGTCTAATCTGACAGAGCGGCAGGTGATTCAGTGGTTTACTCTTAAAAGTTTATTTTAAATTGAGATATTGACCTATAATGTTTACATACAGTTGAAGTCAGAATTATTAGATCCCCTGAATTATTAACTCCCTGTTTATTTTTTTCCCCAATTTCTGTTTAACGGAGAGAAGATTTTTTTCAACGCATTTCTAAACATAACAGTTTTAATAACTCATTTCTAATAATGGATTTGTTTTATCTTTGCCATGATGACAGTACATCATATTTTACTAGATATTTTTCAAGACACTTCTATACATCTTAGCGTGACATTTAAAGGCTTAACTAGGTTAATTAGGTTATCTAGGCAGGTTAGGGTAATTAGGCAAGTTATTGTATAATGATGGTTTGTTCTGTAGACTACCGAAAAAATATATAGCTGAAAGGGGCAAATAACTTTGACCTTAAAATGTTTTTTTATTATTAAAAACTGCTTTTATTCTAGCCGAAATAAAACAAATAAGACTTTCTCCAGAAGAAAAAATATTATCAGACATACTCTGAAAATTTCCTTGCTTTGTTAAACATTGTTTGGGAAATATTTAAAAAAAGAAGAAAATTTAAAGGGGCTAATAATTCTGACTTCAACTGTATACTGTTACATAAGTTATTCTACATATTTATGTCCTCAGGTGATGGAAGATGGTATGGTTTTTACTTTAGCCGGCTGTGTCATCACTGCTAACTGTGAGTTTTACGTTCTTTCTGTAGGTCTAGCCCCATTTTAGTATTTTATTTTTTTCCTTTTTTTAATTGATTGTGAATTATCTTTTGTTTTGATATTTGATTTCTTCATCCATTTAGAAAATCTTTTGCTACCTTTTGTACTTTTCACAGTTTACTTGTTTAGTTCAGTTTGAAAATTTGTCTTCTTAATTCTAGTAATTTTAGTGCTTCAAGTTAAGCTTACATACTATTTTTAATTCACGAATTTCATATAAAATGTGTTTAATTTCAAATGAGTTTAACAAAAATATTTTAATTAGTGTTGATTACTATGAGATTAATACAAAGTAAAAGTTTTTTTTTTACATAATATGTGTGTGTGTGTGCTGTGTATATTTATTTTGTATATATAAATACACACATGCATGCATATATTTGAGAAAATGTTTATTTATATTTAGATGTAAAAGATATATGTATATGGCCGGCATGGTGGCTCAGTGGTTAGCACTGTTGTCTCACAGCAAGATGGTCGCTGGTTCAAGTCCCGACAGTGCCAGTTGGCACTTCTGTGTGAAGTTTGTATGTTCTCCCCATGTTTGCGTGGGTTTTCTCCAGGTGCTTCAGTTTCTCCCACAGTCCAAAGACATGTGGTATAAGTGAATTGCATAAATAAAATTGGCCATAGTGTATAAGTGAATGTGAAAGTGTATGGGTGTTTGCCAGTACTGGGTTGCAGCTGGAAGGGCATCCGCTGCGTAATAAATATGCTGGAATAGTTGGTGGCTGTGGCGACTCCTGATATATAAGGGACTAAGCTGAAGGAAAATGAATAAATGAGATATATGTATATGGTACAAATTATAAATAAATTTAAATATCTATTTGACAAAAAAGTTTTGTTTATGTACGTGTTTGTATCACATTCATTCATTTTCTTTTCGGCTTAGTCCCTTTATTAATCTGGGGTCAACACAGCGGAATGAACTGCCAACTTATCCAGCATATATTTTACACAGCGGATGCCCTTCCAGCTGCAATCAAGCACTTGGAAACACCTTATACACTCTCATTTACACACATAGACTACAGACAATTTAACTTACCCAATTCACCTATAACGCATGTCTTTGGACTTATGGGGGAAACCAGAGCACCCAGAGGAAACCCACGCGAATACATTGAGAACATCCACACGGAAATGCCAATTGACCTAGCCGAGGCTCAAACCAGCGATCTTCTTGCTGTGAGGCGACAGCGCTACCTGTGCCACCACGCCTCCCGTTTGTATCACAAATACATAATAAATATATAAAATACACAGAAATATATTATGTGAAAACAAGCTTTTATTTTGAATGCGATTTATCTTTGACGAGCTCTAGTTTTAGTAGATTTAAAAGTCCTGTAGATTTCTGTTATTTAATGCTAGTTCTCACCTGCTTTATCTCCCAGTGTGCATCTGGGCAGTTCACTTCCTGTCAGTCTCTGAAGCAGTGCAGGACCGGCTCTATCATGAGCTTGTTGAAGTGCTCGGAGATGAACCTGTTAGCTTGGAGAAGATTCCACAGCTTCGGTGAGTCACAGTCATAGCTTTTATTATAATTCTGTTCATTATTCATATGATATTTACATGTACTAATTTTAAAATACTACAGTGCTCAGCATATACAAGTACACCCCTCACAAATCTATCTTTAAATTCAGATTTTTAATAGGCAGCTATACAATATTATATTTCTGCATATACATTGGAGCTAATCTAACAAAATAACTTACGATAACGGTCCAAAAACTAGTACACCCAAATTTATGTCATAGAACAATATTAAATACAAACTTAAAAATCAAGAGAAGCAAAAAAAAAAGTAAAATTTAGTTGTAATTTTGTAGGTTGTATTTTATTTTGCAATATTTTGCTTGAATTTAATTGTAATATCTTTCAATTTCTAAATCTGTTTGGTGACAAATATTATTTTAATTAGTATATCTGTTTAATAAATCTGTTTTGTTTAAACACACTAATATACAATGCCTATATTTACTGAGAAATGGATAAAAATATTTAAAAAATAATAAAAATAGGGTGTACAAGTACTCTGAGCACTGTATATGAAGCAACCACATTCAAAAAAACTATATTGAAAGTAGCTTGTTTCCATGACAGTATAAAAATAGTAATTGTGATATATGTTTCAAATTATAACTTTTCTGAGAAGTCGTACATGGTTTTGCATGTTTATACAGTATGTCAGAATTCAAGTTCATATCCCTTTTCATAGGGTTGAAAAAGTTTATATCTAACAATTCGGAGGAAAAAATTCAGGATAGTGAGATACAGTGACAATTTACCCCCCAAAATGATCCCAATCGTACAAAAATTTCACACATAAAGGTAATATTAAGGATAATTTAATTTAACAATACTTTAAAATAGGGCTGAACAATATATCGTTTGAGCATCTATATTGCAATGTGTGTGTCTGCAATAGTCACATCGCAGGATTACATTATTTAATTAAGATTTAAAGATAAAGATATTATTAAATATATCTATTTTTAATTATTCATACAATGATGACCATTATATTTTTGCATTTGATTGTTCAATTTCTGTACTTGAATACTGTTACACTCCTATGAAAACCATAAAGCACTCTTTATTTACTGTATATTTTGCTTGTAATTTACTATAATTTATGGGATTAAACCGCATGGAAAAAAAACTTCATCATCCTAGTCGATTTAATTTAATGTAATCTTTCCAAATAGAGCTATTTAAGTCACTTAGTGAAATGATATTCATATCGTACTATATATCACATTGAAACAATATATCGCAATGTCAGATTTTTCCAATTTTGTGCAGCTCTACTTTAAAATGATGATTCACATAAGAGTTTAACAATATGTATGTCTCAGATATTTCCACTTTCAGTGGTTTTTTTTTCAATTTCTGTCACCATTCTGGCCACCAGGGGGCATATGTTCATCAATTCTCTGATTTA
This sequence comes from Danio tinwini, assembly GCA_903798205.1. Taxonomy (NCBI): domain Eukaryota; kingdom Metazoa; phylum Chordata; class Actinopteri; order Cypriniformes; family Danionidae; genus Danio; species Danio tinwini. Next base: position 7,075,250 of record CAIGQZ010000461.1, on the reverse strand, counting down.
AAAAATAAAAGTATCGTGTGAGTTAATCTATGTACCACATGGCTTTCACGTTGTCTGGAAATCATCATTCCTGTTTATGCCTTTCCTCCAGATACTGCCAGCAGGTGCTGAATGAAACCGTCCGCACTGCCAAACTAACGCCCGTGGCTGCCAGATTACAGGAGGTGGAGGGAAAGGTGGACCAACACGTCATTCCCAAAGAAGTAAGAAGAACCATCCTTTTTTCATTTACCAGGTCAACAGGGGAAAAAAACTCACAGAAAACACATCTGAGCAATTCCATTCTTATAAGGTGTGATGTTTGCAGTAAAAAATCTAAACATAAATTCTCGTATAAATTGAATGAGTATATCGTATATTTTAAATCAGAATGTGAAAATGTAGATCCTAAACAAATGAACAACAATAATAATAAATATTTACCAAAAAGTGCAAGGTAACTAGAATAAAAAGTAACATGTTTAACATAGTCATTTTAGACTTTTAGAGCCCTATCATACATGTGGCGCAAGGCATGACGCAATTGTTGTTTACTGGTTTCAGCTCAACGCAAGTGTCGTTTTGACGTTTTTCACCACGCTGTTTAAATAGCAAATGCATTTGCGCTCATATGTGTGCCCATTGGCGTTCTGAGACCAAATAATAACAAATAATAAATAATAAATAAAGGAGGTGTGTTAAGGCGCATTGCTGGAGCGTTGCTATTTTGAGGAACTAAAATATACTGCACAATAGACCAGCTGTGAGGAGGTTCACCGCAGAACGCGTTAGTTGTGCGCCTCGCTTATACATTGCTTTATACACACAGGATGCACAGCAATACACAAATATCTTTACAAATGAAAAATAATTAAAATATTACAAAAATTATTACTTTCTACATAAATATAAAAACCACTACTTTTATGCCTTCATCTCGGGGGGCTTTTTCAGTTTATTGATGACAATTTGCATATGTATAATGTTATTGTTAGTAGTAGTAGTAGTATTTATTATATGCATATTTATATTTGTTTTATTAAAAACAAGCTTATATTTGCCCACCTGTCAGGTTTTAGACCATATGGGGCATAGCATTGTTATTTGGAAGTGTGGTTTTTTTACCACACTTCGTTATTATTGTTAATTTATTCGTTTGCTGGAAATTAGAACTGAATTTAGAAATAGTTTTAAAACAAATCTTTGCACTTAACAAACGAAATTAATTATGTAGGCTAATGGATGTCTGTGCGTACAACATGTTTCCTTATCCACGGAAGAGAGTGAAAGTAAAAGTAAAGAATGAGGAGGCTCATTCTCTCAAGTTGCAGATGGTCTGTTTAACTGTTTTCTCGCTAGTGAAGTGCTCAGTTATTCCACTTACAAAGTCTGCCATGTAAATACCAAATGCGCTATGGCGTGATGCAACTGACTCTTAAAGGGAATGGGAGATGAGACTCTGATTGGTTTATTCTCAAAACACACCCATAACTCATTAAGAGAATAAGCTCAACCCTGTTAGACCATGCGCTGTGGAATTTTCAATCCTTAAAATAGCAAAAGTGGATTCTGACATGCCCTTAATGCTTTTGTGCCCTGCGCTTTGGACTTTGCGCCTAAATCGTTAAAGTAGGGCCCTTAAAGTGTCACACAGATGCACAAGTGGCTCAACTGGCCATGTCTGCTGCCATATCTATTTTTAGTCCTTAGGCACCCACATAAAAAATGTAATATAATAATTATAGTAAATACTATAGTGCTTTTTTAGCCATACTGACACCTCTATTAAAGATTGGATGAGATGACAGGCTGCGCAGTCAGCTAAAATGTTGCTGACATTGGTTCTTATGTATGGATGATATATATTGCCTCATCTAAAATTATTGAGGTCATGTCCATGTGTTGTGCGATAAGTCTATATATTGATTATTTCTACAGGCTTAATTACTATAACATATGCATTATACTTCATTATACTTGTTTTTGTATTCTGTTATATTTGTAGACACTGGTTATCTATGCCCTTGGTGTAGTCCTTCAGGATGCAGATACTTGGTCACTTCCATACAGGTAGGGGTGTGTTTGTGAATGGTTATTCTATATCAGGTTGTGTACGGTTTATGGTTTGCTGGCGTTTTCACCAGTGTGTGTTTCACGCAGGTTTAATCCTGACAGATTTGCTGAAGAGTCAGTAATGAAGAGCTTTTCGCTGCTTGGGTTTTCAGGAAATCAGGCCTGCCCTGAATTAAGGTACGAAGAGAAATTCAGATACCAAGTAAATGAACCAGCAAGGATATATATAAAAATAGTAGTAAATATAATAATAAACAATGTTTAGCATTTGCTTGATCTTGTGTTCTTCCAAATGTGTTTGACTTTTTTTTTTTTTTTTGGTGGAACTCAAAAGGAGATGTTTTTTTTTTATGTTCAGGCTGCTCCACATTTAGGAAAAGTATTTGGGAAACTCAAAAAATGACTGTAAGCCACACAAAAAACAGTGACGTGCTGAACGCTCCATTGTTGGAACAGTCCTATAAACATAACAACATTCTGCTAAATATCTCTCTCTGTTTTTCTGCATTGGGAAAAATATATACAGTGCACAGCATAAATGAGTACACCCACTTTTAAAAATTAATATTTTTATCCATTTCTCAGTGAATTTAGACAATATAATTTGATGCATTTTAAACAAAACAGTTTTATTAAACCTTTATTTAAAAAATAATAATAGTGTGGTCATCTAACATCTTTAATAACAGACAGATAATTAGTGCTGTAAAGTAACAAATTACAAATACTCAAATTACTGTAATTGAGTAGCTTTTCTCAGGAATTGTTGTTGTATCAAATCGCACATAGAAGTAAAGAGGTAAATCTCATCATAATAAACTAAGCAAACTGTTTGGAAGCATTAAAAGTGTCCTAGAAGATGTCTAAAATCTTTACACGCATTGACCCAGAGATCGTTTAGATGTATGTCACTGATGAAAAAATGACAGATGTTTACTGTATGAAGACCAAAATGGTCTTAAACACCCAGCAGGCACAAGACGTAAACATGACGTCAAATTGAAGATTGACATCTATCAGACATTGGATTTTGGTTGCCATACCTGATAAATAAATGTCAGTATTTGATGTCGATATGATGATGGTTTAAGATGTTGGCTTGACGTTGGATTTTGGTCACTTTCTAACAACCTAAAATAAATCAAACATTAATGTCATTTGACGTCATTATTGGACATCAAAATAACGTTGTCCTTAGACGCTGACTCGACATGAAATTTTGGTCACCTGACATCACAACCTAAATCGAACCTAATATTAACACCTTATGATGTTGTGTGCCTGCTGAGCAATAACTAAATGCACTACAGAATGTTACGTTTACACACATCCACAAATTACATGTAAGTGCATCAGCTTTTTACAGCGTAATACTCACTACTCTAGAGTACTTTTAAAAGGGCTACTTTTTACTCCTAATTTGAGTAATATTTACAACAGATAATTTTACTTTACTTGCACTAAATTTTTAGCAAGTAATTGTACTTTTACCTAAGTATGATTTTTCATTACTCTTTCCACCACTGCAGATAATACGTTTAAATTCAAACAAATGAAATTACGAACTACAAAATATTAGTTAAATTTCATCTTTTTTTATGCTTCTCTTGATTTTTCCTCTTTATTAAAATTTTAATTAATGTAATATTGCTAACTAACATATTCATTGAGGTGTGTACTACATTTTGGACAGTGATTTTGTCAAATAAATTTCAGCTTTTGTTTCGGTTCTGACTCATTTAATAAACATACTACATACACAAACATCTTATTGTATAACATATTGAGGTAAAGTTGGTTTATATTCACACATTGGGATGTTCTCCTTAATAATATAAGTTCAGAAAAGTATTATTTGTTAATTCTGAATGGGGAAATCATATTAGCAGCCAATAACTATCCAAGTACAATATTTTTCAGTGTTTATGTTGTTTTAAAGACGTACTTAAATGCGGTTTCAGACCCAATATTTAAAGTAGCATGGGAAACAATATAGGGACCATTAAATGAAAGAATATGTGAATATAAAACCAACTTTACCTCAGTGTATAGCATCCCATAGAAATTAATCATTTATAGACCTGTAAAGGGGGGAGGGGGTACTTATTTATGCTGAACACTGTATTTATTATAGGGTTGAGTCATGCTGATGGTGAGTAAATTATTTGAAGTGTTTATACTATTTAACTATGAGAAAACTACATTTCAGCAGTGTTCTCTCTCTGGCTGTTCTCTTCCTCTGTGTAGATTTGCATACACCGTGGCCACAGTGCTGCTCAGCACACTGGTGCGCAGGTTGAGAATGCACAGGGTAGACGGGCAGGTGGTTGAGGCCCGGTACGAGCTGGTGACCACACCTAAAGATGACACCTGGATCACGGTCAGCAAGAGAAACTGAACGACTCTCACGTCCCTGAAATAGCCCCCCCTGGAGGATGGGAATTATTACACGTTTACGTGCAGTGTGGTACAGCAATTTGTAAGATCAAAGCAATTTCCAGGTTATTAACACTATTCACCACAGTTTTTAGAGCTTCATTCATTTGAAATGCTTTGGACAACAACATTCCAGAAATGATCAGTGTTTAATTGCAATTTTCTATACTAATAAAAAAAGAAGTGTGCTTCTGCCAGTTTAAGTCTTATCTATCCATCTACTAATTAATCCTTTCTCGATGGATCTTTTAAATGTCTATTCATTTATCTGTCGGTCTGTCCATTTGTCTGTCTATCCTTCCATATATCGATCAATAAGTTAATCTATTTGTCCGTCTATGGATCTTGCCTAATTTTATCTATCTATTGATCTATCCGTTTATCTTTTTGTCTGTCTATTTATCTTAACTAATATATATCTATATATTTCTATTAACTTTTTGGCCTAATTCCATCCATCCATCTGTTAATCTATTTGTCCTTCTATTTATCTTTCCTAAATCAATCTATCTATCTATCTATCTATCTATCTATCTATCTATCTATCTATC
>CAIGQZ010000461.1:7056765-7070201 GCA_903798205.1 Danio tinwini | reverse complement strand
ATCTATCTATCTATCTATCTATCTATCTATCTATCTATCTATCTATCAGTTAATTTATCTGTTTGCCCTATTTATCTTGCTTAGTTTTATCCATCCATAAAATGGTCCGTCCATTCGCTGTCAGTGGATTTTTATCTATCTATTGTGCCTCTGTGTCTGTCCATCCGTTTATATGTCTGTAAGATATTTTGTCCAACCGTTTATCAGCCTATCTGCTCAATTATCTATAAATAATGTGGCCAGACGATTTGGCCTAAACCATTATATTTTTATGCTTGGAGCATCATAACTATCCACAAAATGACAGAAAGGGGGGACAGTGAGAGGAATAGAACGAAACATATAGGGGAGGAGGAAAGATTTTTGAGTGTGTGTAAAAGGGAGAGAGAGAGAGAGAGAAGGGGTAGTGTGGTGGTGTTTTCCTCCTGCATGCATCAGTGAGGGAGAGGGAGTGTGATGGTGGTGTTTTCCTCCTGCATGCATCAGTAAGATGTGAAGATGGCGGAGCTGCAGATGCTGCTGGAAGAGGAGATTCCTGCTGGCCGAGGAGCTTTGCTGGACAGCTACGCCAACCTAGAGAGAGTCGCCGAGTACTGCGAAAGCAACTACATACAGGTGACCATACTAAACGCCGAACAAATATTCGAGATACGCGCAAAAAATGACAAGAGAGATGAATGATCCGACAGCTTGTGTTTTCGAGTTACGGTGAAACGAAACCCACATGTTGTTGCTGCATTCAGTTAATTATGTTTTATAAAAACCAGGCATCACCTAACATAGTGTTTTAGGCGTTTGAGAGTCGTGTTCACTGTTTTTATACAGAAATGGGGTCTCAAACGCTGAGCTAATAAGCTAACGCGCTAATCGAAGCGAAACCAATGTATTAACCTCAAATGTATCACACGAAAACGGGTTATTTACTTTCCTTGTAGATTTAATACAAATGTGCCACTTTTGTGATCTTAATGATTACCAGTATATATATATATATATATATTATTTAAAGCGGTGTATTGATGAGACTGTCCATGAAGACATTAGTGTTGTTTTTTTTAAGTTAGCATCGCTGCTAAATGCTTAAAGCGTATGTGCAGTGTTTTAACTTCATAAATGTGCTGTTTTAATTGCAGTTGTTTTTTTAAATTGTGTTTTATCCCCTTTTTATTATCAGAGTGTAGTTAAGGGTTGTTTGTGGTCGATAGAGATGTGTGTATGATGATATGTAAGGAGTGCTAGATTTCAGTTGGATATATTTTTTTACGTTACGTTACTATCGCGATTAATCAATGCCGTTTAACGTTACTTTAACTTTATCTTTTTATACATGTTAGTTATAGTTTGGGCTACATTGTTACAACAACTAGTTTGTAATGTATGTTAGTTTATATAGTCTATGAGGTTAAACAAATGAAATAGTTAAACTGTAGTTATAAGAACTGTTGTATATTAAGCATGGGACGATAACCGTTTTCAAGGTATGCCATGGTTCGGTTTTAAAACTACCATTTTGTACCGTTCCTAAGGTATGTGTAAGATTTTTTTATTTAGTTTTTAGGACAACAGTATCTCCAGCAGAAAAGATATCCAAACATGCCATTTTAAATTGTAAATAAATCTGTGTTTTTGAAACTAATGAAGACAGCAGAAGTCAATGATTCATTTGAATTATTTAGCCTGACATGTTTGCTGCTCCAAAATATAATATATTGTCTTCAAGGGGGGAAAAGTTTTTTTTATCCAGACATTTAAAAAGAATATACTTTAGAATAGTAATCACAATACTGTGAAACCGTGATATTTTATCATATCGTCAGAATCTTATACCGGCCCATGCCTATTGTATATGCATTCAATTTACCCTGATAGCACGAGTTTGATGATTCATCTGGAAACCAATAAATGCTTCTGGAAAGAAAATTAATGACTAAATTTATGTTATTTTAAGCATTCCTGGGGGATCCACAGAAGTGAGTGTGTAAGGACCTGCACTTCTCTGTTTAGTATTTGTCATCCCTCAGAAATAGAGCATCAGAAATCAAAGTCTGACATTTATTGCTCCCAAAATACAGAGCGTGTCACATGGGCCGGAGCAGATCAGTGGCTGGATGTCACTGGATATGAGTTTGTTCTCTGCGAATGCTGATTCAAGTACTTTTGAGTCGTGATGTGTTCTTGATAAATATTGCATACTTGAATCTAGCATTTACTGGCCTGTTAATGCGCAAAAACCTTAGGGTCAGAGCTGATAGTTCTCAAGATGTTAAACAGCTTTGTGATTTTTACCTGGGAGGTTTTGGTTCATATCGTACCTGAATTAGGCCTGTGGGAATCACGCAGAGCACACAGTGAGGCTCTCTGAAGGCATTTTGTTATATCATTTGTAAAGAAAGTCTGTAGGTTGTGAGAAATCATTTTCTTATCTCACTTCATAGCTATGGCACAGCAGGTTCAGAAATACCATAAATAGCTGCATGTGACCGAGCTTAGATTTCTTTCCATGACAGCATGTAGCTTGGCTTGATATGAGTCCTGCTTGCATGTGGTCTATGGTCTGGTTTTAGTTTAGCGAGTAACCCAGTATTTCAGAAAGTTTCTCTTAGGGCTTGGCGATATGGCAAAAATAAAATCTCAATAAAAATTTTCCATATTGATCTATAATAATATATATCTTTCAATATAAGTTGTTAATGCATACAGATTTAAAAGAATACCCCAGCAATGACTGATGCCACAAAAATTAGAGGGTCCATTAAATGGCATAACATATTTTCGACCAATAAATTTTCAGCGGCCGAAAATTTGTTACATCTCTAATATCAACACACTTTTAGATTCACATTGTTGCAGATTTCTGTTGTGTGATAGGCTCTTAGATCAATGTAGAGTAAAACGTCCAGAGCTTATCACTGTTATTGACATAAATTTGATCACGATTTAATATAATATCGTTTATCGGCCCAGCCCTAGTTTCTCTTACTTTTCTTTTTTCCACAAGAATCGGCATGATTGGATTTTATTGTCTGTTTTGAGAGCTAACGGATTCACTAATTAATAAGCCTCATCTTGAAAATGGAAGAACTTTTTTTTTAATCTGATGGTAAAGTTGGTAATTGTCAGTAGCTACGTTTCCATCCACCTGTTATTATGCGCATTTTGGATGTGTGCATAAACAATCGGTTGATGGAAACGCCAAGATGCGCATACATTTTCATGTGATTTCATGTGAGTTTGTTATAAGAGATCTTGTGATGATAAAAATGTGTGTGAATGGACAAACAAGCAGGCCGACCACATTGTAAAACATCTGAAATGTTGTTTTGGTCATTCTAAAACGCCTTAACCATTTCAGTATAGTGTTATTATATTATTAAATACTTCCAGAACTGTCAAGAGCTTTTGTGCTCATAGGTCAGAGTCAGTAAAATGATCCAAATTTCCCATCACTGAACCCACTATCCAATATAATGGACAGACATAATTTAAAAAAAAATGTAAACATTTTTTTACTTTAATTAGTAAATGCAATCTTTCTTGTTTCTATACAATCTATGACATTGTCAAACATGTCAATAAATGTAAATAAAACCATTGAAAATGTTGCTCATTTCTGTGTTTGTAACATAGTGCTGTCATAGCTCACTTCAGTGTAGTGATTTTTTTTTTCAAATCACAATAGGCACAGCCTTACTGCCATTTGAATGGATGACAAATGTCCAATATCATGGACATCAGGTTTTAAATTAGGTGAAATGCACCAGAAGCAAAACATAAATATGACCTGACATGTGCAGGGTCCTGAAGGGTTAAGACCCTGTGGCATTGTCTTTCTTAAATTAAACACCAAATGGTGAAATGTCAATATCATTGGTGAGGCCAGATATTTGTATGAGCGGGGCACTGGGCCTTCATGAATTATAGGGGACCTCCATTCCTTATTTTAAACAAGACATGAAAATTAGGGATGGAACATTTTGGCAGATAAAAATGGCATTATCTATTTATTTTTTTAGAAAATCTAATATAAGCTGAAAATATAGGCCACATCTGAAAATCATACATAACAGATAGTTTTGTGCTTTATGTAAAGTAGCAGAAAGAAACAATTGCTTACATTTACAAATGTATCAGAAACCAAAACGGATCAGGTACATGTTTAGGTGTAGATTCAAATGAGCCCAGTCACAACCTAATGCAATTCATAAATCTCTTGAGATAATTCTCACAGAGGGGCATCCTATGCTGTTTTATTAAAGCTATAGGACTTGAATGTGATTGCATTGATGATTTTGCAGTGTTTTCCAGCATCGTTTGGAAACATTGGAAAGTTTAACCAATAGAAGTAGATGGGGTGCGGTGGTTTAGATATAGAAGGCGATGGATTAGATTGATTGACAGCTCTTGAATTTATCAGTTGGCATAAAGTAAAAGCAGACAACTGGATTAGCACTCATCCATCATCTCTTAACTTTTTTGTTTTACTATAAAGTCATTTTTTTATGTTTATCTGGATGTAGCGTCACCTCTGGTCCATAAAACAAGGTTGCAAAAAACAAGGAACAAGTTGAAGTAGTCTAAACATTTTGTGTGCAAAGTCTTAGAAAGCCATTTAACAGTTTTGTACAGCAAACTAAAACTGATCTGTTATTAGGGCTGGGCAATATGGCAAAATGCAATCTCGATAATTATTTTCCATATTAAACGATAATAATATATTTTGATAAGTTTTAAATTCTTCCAGATTTAAAAGAGTATATGAATCTACAAAAATAAGGAGGGTCCATTAAATGGCATAACATCCATTTTCTTTTCGGCTTAGTCCCTTTTTTAATCTGGGGTCTTAGATCAGTATAGAGTAAAAAAGTCCAGAGCTTATCATTGTTATTGACATAAATTTGATCTCGATTCAATATGATATTGTTTATTGACCCAGCCCTATCTGTTATTACTTAAATATCTGAATTGGAACTCACAAAATTCCTTTCATTAAATAATAAAATCTTTTATCAGAATTAGAAAGGGCTTTATTCGCCAGGTGTATGCAAACACAGGGAATTTATTGTGGTTTTCAGGAGCTCAGGGTACATTCTAGGGCTGCACAATATATCGTTTGAGCATTGATATTGCAATGTGTGTGTCCGCAATAGTCGTTTGCAACATATGCAATGTTTAGTTTGGATTATAGATCACCACACACCACAGGTCAAAACACATGAGATTTGTGGAGACATCCACAGAATTTGACCTTTATAGTGAAAGTTTATCATCTGCATTTGTTTTTAAGGCCCATGGCCATGTGAGCATTTTAAGAGAGTTTAATGCATTTTAGTGGTGCATAAAAAGTTTACTTTTATTGAATTATTTATATGATGAAGACTATGACAGTTTTATTTTACATTTGATTATTCAATTTCTATACCTGAACACTGTTACTCTCTCAAGAAACCAAAAAGCACGGTTTTTCACTTTAATATGTGCTCCATTGTGTTTGCTTATGACTGTAATTTGTTTATTATATGTATATAATAAATTACATGAAAATATATTTACTGTACCTTTCACTTCCCTACAAAATTATCCCAGTCAATCTAAAGTAATGACTTAAAGAGATAAAAAGAGTCATCTGGTGAAATTGTATTTATATCGCAATGTCACATAGAAAAAAATATTGCAATGTAAAAATTTTCCAATATCCTGCAGCCCTAGTACATACATGCATATATATGAGCAATATCACATGAGTAGCAATGTAGCTGTTTATCAGCACTAGTGGGAGGTGTTAGTGTCCCACCAGTGACTATATACAGCCACATTGCACTTCTACCAGTGTGATATTGCATTTATATAACAGTTTGATGGCATAATCGTGTATATAAAAAAGAAAATTAAACACAGAGAGTCTAAAAACCTTTTTGTAAGTGGAACTACTTTCTTCTGCCATTCAAGACATTTTAAGACTAGATTTGATCAAGTGGTTTTTACCAAATGTCGTATCGGGCATACAAGAATGACCCATGGTTTTTTCCTCCAAGGTGAAAACCCTACTCCGTGTTTGTGCTGCACAATTCCCCTTACTATAAAACACATTTTACTGGACTGTCCTGCTTTTTAATGATTCCAGAAAACGTTTTTATGAAATTAACTCTTTTAAGAACATTTTTAGCAAAGTGACACCAAAAAAAGATTTTAGATTTTTTATCATGTATTAACACTAAAAATCGTATTTAATTTATGTATTAATTTACAGATTGCACACACAGATGCACAAACACTGGAGTGTTTAAAAGCCGTGAAGATCAGCCGATTCAACAAGCGGATCGCTCGTCTGTGTTTGCACTCGGTGAACGTGAAGTGCAGTGAACTGATGACCTTCACGGCCAATCACAGTCATTTCTGTTGAGCACGTGAACACAATGGCAAATCAGCAGTGTTTAAGAACGCCATCAACAGTGCCTTAAATGTTAACGGGAAATAGACATTTTTTTCAGTTTCAGTACCGAAATTTTGTATCGTGACAAGTCTAATATAGTGAAAAAATCAGTTCATTAACTGGAGTTTGATGAATGCCATCTAAAACGTGTGTTTTGGAAAGAAAACCTTAGCTAACTAGCGCCATTTCCTTTAACTTCTGATATCCCTTTTTCATTTTCACTATTCATTCAGAACAGAACTTCGGGTCACTCTGAAGGCGGTGAAAGTATAAATTTGTCTCTTTCTCTTCGCTGATAAGATATACAGCCAGGTACACAACATTCCTGTGTGACTCAAGTGATACTTCCGTTTTTTCCCACCGCAGCCTTGATTTTGCTGTTTAAAATGGCGGTCATGTGAAATCAGTCTGTGGCCGCCGACGCACTGTCTTTCAGAAATTATAAATATTTAAAAAAAATGTAAAAAAAATTCAAATAGACACTTTCCCTGTAAATAAACTGTAGTTACAATTTAAACAACTACGTTTTCGACTAAAAAGCCTCAAAAGTACATTGTTGTCTAACAGCTGCAATATTTGTCAAACTGTAGAGCTTCCTCTGCTTGTCGCTGTATGTGGCTGGAGTAATACACAAGTGTGAAGGATTAAGAGGCTGGACGAGTGCTGTTGTTTGCAGAATATCGCAATGCAATCAGCCAATCAGATTCAAGAACCAGACAGAACTGTTGTATGAATATGGATATCAATAAGTTTTCTGCATTTCATGGCAATAATGGCATTATTATATTGGCAAAAATGCACAATTGCTGGTTGCATGCGTTATGAGGCCTTTCTTTACTGTCATATGAATATCGAAGATTCGAATTACTGTCCACAAGTCGTATTGGATACAATTATGATATAACTCCACAAGTTGCATCTTTTGCAAGTTGATCTGCATCTTTTGGTTTTCATAGATGAATTATTTGTATAATAGATTTAATTTATTGGTATAGTGCATTTCATAATCAGTATAGGGCTTTACAGAAAAGGCTAGAATGTGTAGAGATATACATTTTTAGAGTGGTATAGTATAGGCTGACTAATATGCAATTGGGCTTATTTCTCTCAGATGACCCTCCTCCCCTGTTATCATCACTCACTGTACCATTCATCAGTGGTCCACCCCCTATACTTGATGGCATCACCATGGTTACCCCGACAGGGAATGACTGATAGCTTAGCCAGCCAATAAGGCAGTGACCCGAAGCATTATATTTTCACGGTAGTACTTCTCTGATTGGTCACTGGAAAGTCTGATCATTCTTATATGGGAAATTAATCTTGAAGGGTTGTGCAATATTGTGTGTGTATGTGGGCTTGTCCCAGTAGCCATATCTGAAGTCTGTGCACTTGACCACTTGTATCAACTAAAGTGTCAATCTTTGGTGACTTGATTGGACACACAACATGGTGTTTTTGCAAAGATAAAAAAAAAACTTGACATTTGACTGTTCAAGAATGGAACTGAACTCTAGCTTGTGGTTGTATCGACTTTTCACAGCTCTCTTGTCAGAACCTTTAAAATAATATCTTGGATTGGGTATGTGTATTTGTATGGTAAAAAAAACATACACATTTTAACTGTTGTATCTATGTGCAGAACTTCCTGTTCCTAGTATATTTTTATTTTAACAAACTGATATTGATAAGTAAATCCCAAAATCAATTTTTAGCCTATGCTGTTTTATCTGATGCATGAATAATATTTCTATCGATTTTCTGCCACATCTCCTGTCTAATAAATATAAGAAATTTAAGGCAAAATTAGATTGTTTACTGCAAATCACAGTTTAATAAAGGAGAAATATAAAGTTTTTTTTTTATTATTGATGTATTTGCCTCCTGATGTACTGAAATCATCCCAAAATTGACATTAAAAAAGTGTTCTGTACTTTTACACCCTGTAACCTCAGTATTTTCTTGTTTATTATCGATAACTATGTTTTAAATGTGTTATTGTGTACAGTACTGTGCAACAGCAGCCAAGCTGTTTTTTTTTTGTCTTTAAATTATGTGCTAGAGGAACCTACACTGGTCTCATGGTTTGGTTATGATTATCATGCCATCGATTCTGTTCAATTTGATATCTCGGTGCATCACGGTGCATTGATGATGCTTTCTATATACAGATTTTTTTCTTCACAACACAACACAATTTTTTTAATTAAAATCTATAAATATATTTATTTATGATTTGAGTCAGAGATATATGATTTGAGACAGAGATGGAGTTTTACCAGCTTTCAGTTTCCACTAGGAGTTAAATAGCGGCTTATGTGCTGTGCCTTCTTCAGTGTCAGTAAAAGACTGTCCAGCAAACCCACAAGCAGTGAATTGTGCACAATTATCTGCTTTTTACGTAGTTGGAGCATTTTATTTTCTCGCTCTCACCTCCTTCGCCATTCTATTCTACCGCGCTATAACACATAGGGAAAAAATGACGTCAATAAAACTAATAACCGGTTGTGATTATTACTGAACCAGTTTCGAATTGTTTGAGTCTGCATCGGCGTGCATCGAAGAAACAATTAATTTTGACACCACTATTGTGTGCTATTTAATATTAAGCATCTTTCAGCATTCTATCTTAGATTTAGTATGTATCTATATTTTTTGTCTGTATGTGAATCTCATACTGCCTATAAAATTGCTTATACATACTGTATATAATATTCAGGTCTGGACTCTGTGGAGGCCATTTCATGACTGTTTTTGTTTCATCCGCTACTTTTTCTTTCCAAATATGATTTCATTACATTAGCATTTGTTTGGAATCATTATCATGCTAAAAAATGTAGAAATGAAGTGCTTTCTAGTAGGACATACATGATGAATTAAAACATGTACCTTTCAGCATTCACAATCTCATCAATTCAGGCAATATTGACTACAAATGCAGATCAAACCAAGACAGAAACTCCAGTATTTTTCATTCATTCTTCCATCTTTCTCTAGCTCTTTTTTTCATAGTTTAAACAATTAGACCCAAAAAATCCAACTAGAACCTTTGTTTTCTGCTTGTATTTTATTAAAGCGAATGAGAAGTAATATATAATGTCATTATACCCTCACAAATGTAACCTAGGGCCTTTTGCACAGTACAGTATAAGACACAATTCCCGAATTTAACTACATTGCTAAAAGTCAAGGGCTGCGTTCGAAATCGCATACATCTATACAATATAGTATGCTAAAAGCAGTACACGAGCCGAGTAGTATGTCCGAATTCGAATAACAGTATGCTACTTCCGGCGAGATTCTGAAGTGCGAATCTATGCTATCCCATGATGCACCGCAAGAGAATTTATGAATGAGAGTAAAGCGACGCAACTAACGTGGGTAGGTCATGTGATCATGACAAAATGGTGGATGTAGTACGCCTGAGTTCCATTCATACTACTTACATTCATACTATATAGAATGTACTTCTCTAACTGTTGAGTAGTAAATTCAAATTCAAATGCACTACCTACTGAGTAGTAGGCGATTTTAGACGCAGCAAGTGAAAGCATGCACTTTTGTTGTCTGTTTTTGGTTCTGTAAAGAGAGCGACATGATACCATCAGTGTCGATACATGTTGCACACCCTTCAAGTAGAGTGAAAACAAGAGTGTTGAAATTAGGCCATGAGGCAATATCATCTTCTGTTTCATCCTTCTATGCTGAGATTAACTTTCGCTTTCCTCATCCTCCTTTTCTCTGTCTAGTCTCCAGATAAGCACAGAGCTCTAGAAGAGACCAAAAGCTACACCACTCAGTCCTTGGCCAGTGTTGCATATCTGATCAACACTCTTGCCAACAATGTGCTCCAGATGCTGGATATACAGGCGTCCCAGCTACGCCGCATGGAGTCGTCCATCAACCACATCTCACAGGTACTTTTCATGGGAATTTCTGTAGGTACTTTGCACTTGTGATATGCAATATGACACTATACAGTTGTCAACATTTCAAGCGGATCAAAAGCTTTCATAAAAGTATCCAAAGCATCTATTTTTGTCATGTCACAATTTAGAAAAAAGGTTTTGATCCACTTTAAATCTTGATACTGTATATTATATCATATAGATGAAATAAAGTTTTGTTGTTTAATATCATGTTGTTTTATTATGCTCCGTTGTTTAATTTGTGGTGCTACAAAACACATTATTTATTATATATTTTTTCATCAAACATTTGCACAGAAGTTTTAAATAAAATGAGTAAAAAGACAACCACTTGAATGAGTGCATTTTTGAGTATATACTTTAAAATAGGGCTGCACCATATATCGTTTCAGCATTGATTTCACAATGTGCAAATTCGCAATTGTCATATCTCAGGATCTGCTATGTCCATTTAGGATTAGTTTTTTTGTTTGACCATAGACTTTTGCATGTGTTTTTAAGGACTGTGACTGTGAGCATTTCACACAAGTTTAAGCCAATAAGCACAAGAAATTATAACATTTGTAGCTTAAGGATAACTTGGATATAATTATTTGCACAATGAAGATTATAAAGTGTTATTTAAAATTTAGAATATTTAATTTATGTATCTGAATACTGTTAAGGCTGATTTATACTTCTGTTTCAAGCACATCGTGCATGGTCCAGTGCAGCCTTCGCGTGGTTGCACAGCCCTCACCATGGCTGACAGCGACGATGATGCGCACCTCTCAAAAAATGTAACTACACTTGACGCGTAGCGCAATCTCTGTGATTGGTCGGCTTGGTAGTGGTAACGAGTGTGGGCGGTACTAAGAGTAGTGAGCCCAATGGAATGAGTGTTTACAAGTGTGGAGTCCCATGAAGGAGCTCCAGACGGAAACTTTTGTTTTGTGTTTACCTTATCATTTAAGTTACTGCACGTCCGGCAGTTCCCGCTGCTGAATGAGCGAGTTTTAGCTTCTTGTACATTAAAGGGGTGGTCCACTACAATATCATATTTTAAACTTTAGTTAATGTGTAATGTAGCTGTGTGAACATAAACAACATCTTTAAATGTAATATGCTCACAGTTCAATGCAAAGTGAGACATTAGGTTTTACAGAGTTAGGTTAGCAAAGCCTATAGCGAAGTTTGAGGACTACAAAAATATATATCTGGGCTAGTGAGATCACAAGGGCTTCTGGTTACATGCATTCACCTTGTGCACACACCCTATGAGGCGCTCTGTTATAGCAGAGAAAGCTAAAATGCTGTCCAAACGCATTTGTATTTGGGCTTCCAGAGGACATGACACAAAGAGAGAAGTGCTTACAGTTTAATTTTAATTATGTTCCAGAGAATTATAAAAAGATATAGCTAGCATTTGACAAAGGACAGCTTCCAGAATCTCTCCCAGCTCAGTGCTGGATTTGGTTAACTCCTCCAACCGACGAAGCTGTGGATTGTGAGCCACAACCTGTGAGTGTTTTTATTTGTTAAAATTGATTAACTACATGCACAGTTTCTAGCGTTAACGGTATATTGTAGCGAGGACGTAAACAATGGGAAATGCTGTTTGGCACCGCTAACAATTTAGCTACAAATTCATATTCACCAGTCAAACTGCTGCAAACCCCCACAATCTTCAGCAGCGATGCAGTGTCTCTCTGTGCGGCCGAACTCACAAAAAATATGTGAACGTTTCATATTACTTACACATGCTTATTCCGAATATATGTGAAAGACACTTGTCAGATTTTATTTTAGAGAGCAGGCGTGAGGCTCAGCTGTGTGCTCTTAATTTTTCTGTCTGATTCAGGCAGCTAACACTGCAAACAGCTTCTCTATTTACACAGCGCAAACGCGCGTGCTTGTAGGGGCGTGACGGGGTGACATGGGGCCTATACGCGAATCACAGCACATTATGTTAGCTGACCAATCAGAGTCTCTTAAGGGCGGGCCTTTCAGAGGAACTAGGAAATATGACAATCCTTTTCATGTTAGCAGAGTAGCTGTATATAAAGATATATAAAAAAAATTATGTGATTTTCTACAAGTGAAGCATGATCACACATTGCTTTGCATTTTATAAACACAAACAAGCCTTAAAAATACACAATAGACCACCTCAAGGTAGCGTTCAGAAAAAAACAAAAAGACCTGCAAAGACAGTCAACACAGAGGATCATAAAAACCTACTGCCAGCAATTTTTTCGGAAGTGTTATTGCAGAGCAGCACAAACAGCACGCAGAAGTATAAATGCACGACTATGCACAAGGCAGGCACCGTGGGTCACATTGATCACTCGACACAGAAGTAAAAATCAGCCATTAGACTCTCAAATCAGCCAGAAATTCTCAAAAGTTTGAAAACTTCAAAACATTTATTAGATTTTTTTTGTTTGCTTTATCGTATTTATTAATGCATGGAATTTGTTTATTGTATTTTATGCAGATACAGCCACCTACAAAAGCATCCCAGTCAATGTAAAATTATAATTTTTTTCCAAATAGAATTCATCTGATAAAATTGTATTCCTATTGCAGAAAAACAAAATATCGCCATGTTAGATAAGGTTTTTTCCAGTATCGTGCAGCCCTACTTTCAAAATGTAAATAAGAAAACGTCCTTTCCACTTGGTCAACATATATTAAACTATTCATTTTCTGAATTGAAATAAAATGTAGTATATTGTGTTATTTATTGTGATCAGGGTATGAAATTTTGTCATTTCGCCAAGCCCTACTTTGCACTTGGTGATATAAGGAGGATTGTAAAATACAGATTTATTTATAAGTTTTATGTTGTGATTAACTCAACTGTAGACGGTGGACATCCATAAAGAGAAGGTGGCCAGGCGAGAGATTGGCATCCTCACCACCAATAAGAACACTTCTCGCACACACAAGATCATCGCACCAGCCAATCCTGAGAGGCCTGTGCGCTACATTCGCAAGCCCATTGACTACAGTCTGCTGGATGACGTAGGCCATGGCGTAAAGGTAGGTTGTGTGTGTGTGTGTGTGTGTGTGTGTGTGTGTGTGTGTGTGTGTGT
>CAIGQZ010000461.1:7040224-7056365 GCA_903798205.1 Danio tinwini | reverse complement strand
TGTATGTGTGTGTGTATATATATGTATGTATGTGTATATATATGTATATATGTATGTATTTATGTATGTGTATATATGCATGTGTGTGTTCATGTACTTTTATTTATGAAAATACACATTTGTCTTTGAAAATGAAATGTGATGAAAATGTCTTTTTAAGAGCATTACCTAGGGTGGAAGTAGTAATCAGGGTCATACTTTACAATAAGGTTTTGTGAGTTATTTTAGTAACATGAACTAATAATGAACAATACTTGTAGAGCATTTATTAATCATAGTCCAACATTTACTGATGTATTATTAAAAAAAAAATCCATAACATTAGTTGATGCACTAGGAGTTAACGTAGTAATTATGAACAACTTTATTTTTGTTAGCTAATGTTAATAAAGATTAATATATACTGTATAAATGTATTGTTTATATTAGTAATACATTAACTAATACAACCGTATTGTAAAGGGTAATTAGTATGTAAACCATAATTAGGGTTTTATAAATATGTTGTACTTGTGGTTCACCCGCAAGCAAGATTTTCAATTGTTCATTTCAGTTGTAGAGTCTGAAGCTTGCTTTCCTTTTTAAATTATAATTTTTTATAGAAAGGAAACCTTCTGAGATTTTTAGTGTCTTTTTCCTGAGTGTACTAGATGAACAAACAAACAAAAAAAACTAACAATAAACATATTAATACAATTAAATTATTACACCATATAACTGGACCACCAAAACATATCCCGGGTCCAGATAAAATGTGTAGTGAGATTTTAAATAGTTTTAAGGCATAATACATTTGTATCTAACAAAAATCATAAGATATATAGTTTAAAATAAATATTAAAAATACTACAATTCAGAGAGCTTGAATTTTTAGCTAAAAGATGGTAAATGTAAATCATTTACAGTGTACAATTAAATTGTAATTTAAAGGGTAGCTTTTTATTATATTTTAAAGGGCACCTAGTTTACCCCAAGTCTTTTGTGTCTCCAGAATGTGTCTGTAAAGTTTTAGCTCAAAATACCCATCAGATTATTTATTAAACCTTTTAGAAGTTTCTGTTTTATAGCTTTAACCATCAGGTAGTGGTTGTTGTGTACTGAGCCTTTAAGGCTAGTCCTCCCCGCCCACCGTTTTCACCTGCCTGTCAGCCTGCCTTAATCTCCTCCCTCGGCAGCGTCTGACAACAGACAGACATAAAAGAAGCAGATCTCGCGTAACGTTTGTGAGAAATACTACAGTAAGCACTTTACCAATAATTATTTGATGCATTTGTTGTGGAGTTGCAATGATTGGTCACACACAATGTCGTTACAAAGCTCACGCACACACATACACACACACACACACACACACACAGCGCGGACACACACACAGACAGCCTTGCACTCTTTTTGCACACAAATGTGACAGGATACAGGTTAATATCCACTGCTGTATGGATATGTTATGTTAATGTACAAAATAAACCTGATTTAACGTCCACAAACCGGGATTGAAGCGTCTTCTTTTATAATTGTACTGACATGCGGCTGTGCTGATTAAGTAAATCTGAAGTAAATGGCTGTAATTCATTACACACATGCACTGTTTTAAAACATTTTAAACTTGTAAAACTCACTCTTGATCACATTTGATGATGATTGATGATCCTAGCAAACTGAACAGACCTTTTATTCCCGGTTGCTTTGCGCACGTCCTGTTTTGTTGATAGGATTATAAACGTTACTACAGAGACATGTTAATACGCAGCTGTCAATCAATTCGGTGGGCGGGGGGGCTGCACTCCTACGTCAAGTTGCGCTCGGTCTCAAAACCGCTCCAACTGGTCCACCATTTTTATGTTGTTAAATTGAAAAAAAAAGAACTGGGTGTGTTTACATCACCCCAATATGACAGTCTATACACTATACCTACACATATGTCTGTCCAAACAGCTTGAAAAGTAGATTTTTCACCATAGGTGCCCTTTAAAGTGATTTTTGAGAAGTAGGAAGTAATACAGAAAGAAGATAAATTTGAATATAATCAGTTCATAGTCTTTAGTTTATTAAATAAAATTTGATAACGCTACTAAAGTAATTCAGTCATTCACTTATTTTAAAGCTAATCACTACATTTACTTAGGACATTACATACTATGCTTAAGTGTATGCCTGTTAAGATATTTATGAAATGATTATATAATGGAATAATTCTGTATATCAAGTGCAGTTATACAGCATACTGTGCATCCCAAGTTAATTTAAAGGGATAGTTTGCTGAAAAATCTAAATGTGTTCACTATTTACTTATCCTTAAGTGGTTACACAACTATGAGATTCTTTATTCTGTTGAACACTGATGAAGATATGTTGAAAAAACAAAGCTGAAAACCTGCAGCAGCTACTGACTTCCATAGTAAGAAAACAAAAACTGTGGAAGTCAATGGTTACAGCGTTCTTCAAAATATCTTTTTTGTTTAACAGAACAAAGAAAGACAAACCGTTTTAGAAGTCGTCAAAGAGAGTAAATAATGGCAGAATTTTCCTTTTTGGCTGAACTATCACGTTAACTAGCTGCTGTTTGTATATATGTGTGTGAGTTTCTTTACTCTTCACACTAATGGTTTGTATCTTTTCTCTCCTCACCATTAATGCTTTCATTTGTGAATGTAGTGGTTACTAAGGTTTAAGGTAAGGATTCAGGCTTTGGTTGTTGTGTGTTTTGTGTATGTGGTGGAGTAACATCTGTGTATTTACATTTGTTCAGATTCAGATCAGTGATGTTTGACACTTGCCCCACAGGTGAACGCTCAAAATATGAAAGCGGGTACAACTCCACACACAGTGGCCCCGACCCAGAAACCCCCAAGCCCTCCCGGACCCGGCAAAGGAACCCTTGGGTAAGTTAATGCGTTTAGACAATGAATAGATGCCCTGGTTGTTGTTTTTTTTTATCTCGCTTATATTGATGATATTAAATTGATGCATTTTTATATTACAAAACTCCAGTAAGATATTTTTGAGATTTACTTAAAGGGGACGTATTCTGCAAAAATCACTTTAATAAGGGGTTTAAACACATTTGTGTGGCATCAATGTATGAATATAACCAGCTTCTAATAGTAAAAAATAAATGAATTATATTCCTTATTATCACATTTGATAAAAACGGTGTGCAGAAACACTTTGATTGACATTCTACTTTTTTTGTGTCATCAGAGGGGTAAATTAGTGACAATATTTCTCTCATTAGCATAGGTCATTAGTCTCAATTTGGAATCTGCCACTATGCTGACAGACAGGCATTTGTAGCTCCACCCTGTTTTCAAATCTCATTTGAATATAAAGAGACCGTCATCAAAATGGCACAATTAGGGTTCAAAGAGTTATAAAACATTATTTGTGTGGTATTTTAAGCTGAAACTTCACATACGCACTCTAGGGACATCAGTAATTTATTTTACATCTTATAAAAAGAGGCATAATGGGTCCCCTTTTAATTTCATGCTGGTTTAGAGATGGAGTTTATTAGAAATATTTGGTCTGACTGCCGTTTGGACTGGAGGTTGCAGAAAATAGTAGCTAGTCTTTAATAGAAGTTTGTGCAGTCTAGATTTTATTAGAAAGAACAGAACTGTCTTTAAAGGGGGTCATATCATGAGGATTCAAACATTTCTTGATTAAAAGAGTTCGTTGTAATATGAAATAGGGCTGTTGCAACTGGAATTTCCCTTTAGTGATTTAAGTTTCTCAACATTGAGGTTTTCAATGGGTTGTTGTTGTTCTGTCATTGAAGTCTGACTGGACAGTGTTTATTATTTAACAGTGGTTTAATTGTACTGTATCATATCTAATAAAAAGCAAAAACCATGCAGAGATATATACTTGATAATCTCAGTAATAACAGTATTATCACAGATGACAGATATCGCACACAACTAAACCAAAACTGATGTTTATTGTTACTTTATTTTTATTAAGAACTTTCTAATTCAGTAATACACAATTTTACAGTATTTCACATGAAACAATAAACAAATACAAAAATTTATAATAATAATAATAATATTAATAAATAAATAAAAGAGACAACATTTTTCTCTAGCAAACTTAAACAATATCATAACCAAGCATTGATTTCAGCAAGCAATCAGATAAGAGGTACTACTAAAATGCAGCATTATGCAAATTAAATTAAATAGAATGTAGTTTATCATTTAAAAAATATTTTTACTGGTAATTAATAAAGTCATATTTTAAAAGAAATATTTTACAAGATAAATAAAACCATTTATTTTGACAAGAAGTAGGTTGCCTAATTGGACCAGTTAAAAAGCTATTCACTTTGTGTTGATGTTACCTACTTTCTCTCTTTTAGATAAAATGAATCATGACTAGCTGTAAATATCACATGTAACTAAAACATTTGCTTGTGTGTGATGCTGCATCCATGCTTCTATAAGGCTCTGTTGGTCACGGAGAATGTGATGTCATCGATGTGTTTGCGGAGGTTCGATTTGGGTGCGCGCGACATGATTTCGGCTGGCGGACCGCATCAAATTTTTTGGGACTGGAGCGAACAGTTCATGCGCCGCCGCATTTAATTTGAGTTGAATATGAAACACTTTGAAGAGATTTTGTTTGAAACAGGTACATCGGTACAGACATCTTTATGATCCGTTCATGCGTGATCATAGAGATAACCAGTTTAGAATTCAAAACAATTTAATAGTTACAAAACTAAAATGAACAAAATAAATTTTTTTATAACCAGAGAGGAATATTTGAACCTATCGGTTTACAATATACTGATGCCCAATTTTTAGGCTTTATTGGTAATAATGGTCAGGAATGTTGGACTATTATTTAATATTTTTTACTTTTTACTTATTATTCTTTCCATAATAAAAAATATAATTGTAGAGCAACCAATGTTCTGTTGTTATTAATATTTAACTTTAATATGTAAAACTGTCCGAGATTTAATATGTAAAACAAAAGCATGTGATGCATCAAAGTTTGATTTAAAAAAAATATTGAATGATTATAAAAATCTTTATAATGATTATAATAAATAAAAAGAAAATAATAAAAAATCATTAATTTTAAAATCTTGAACGATATTAAAAATGTGATGTAGTTCCGGAAACTTCCTACATCTCTGTTTAACCGTCTGACTTTACGGTGGGTTTCTTTTGACCGCTCTTTTTCGTCTTAAAGAGCCTCGTACGTTTAAGGTGCACGCGCAGTCAGCGGAGGTGCACGATACAGTGCCAGGCGAAAGTATAAATCAGCCTTAAGATGTTTGTTTGTTTGTTTTCCTGTAGTTCAATGGTGCGTCTAACCTGTCTTCAGTACTGTTCAATTTGAATACATTTGTTTTGCCACTAATTTTGTGATTTTTGCATTTTCTCTTTATGTGTATGCGTGTTTTTGATATTGTGATATAGGTCTTAAATTTAATACTTAATGGTCTTAAAAAGTCTTAAATTTGACATATCTGCAGAAACCCTGAAACCAAATAAAAAATGACTTTTGATAAGCAGCAAGATCTGAATCGTATTTGCCTCATATTACAGTTCCAACATGTGGATTTACATTATAAATGGATGTCTAAGAGTACAAATGACAAAACCGCATGATATGACCCCCATAAAATAATGTGTTGTGCACGTGTTGCTTGAAAAGAGAATTCTCTCTCGATCTCTTTCTCTTCATCTCTTATCTAATCTCTGTTCCTGACAGCCAGACTCGCGTGCACACACACATCTCTGACTGCGTGTGTCGTAGTTAACGACTTATTCTCTGTTCAGGGACTGACACACTAAAGCATCTGGATCTGCGTGTTTCAGTCTTTGTTTTTTTCTGCCACCGCAGGTCACTGTGGAGAACAAAACCGTCATGTTGTTTGTGTTGTGTTATTATTTTGTGTCATTGTGTTTTTACAGCTGATGTTTGTTACTGTTAAACCTCAACTGTGTTCTTCCCGCTCATGCCCATGTCTGTGGCCTCAAACCCTTCACTGTCAACATGGCAACACAAAAGTCAAAAACAAATCCACCACAGCAGGCTCCTTTAAATATCTGCTCAACACATAATAGGAGATTCATGCTAGAGATGTATGGGATAATGATGTAAACTGTACTGTGCAAAGTACAGAGATTCCCCTTTCTGCTGTAAATATACCCCCTTACATTATTCACCCATAAGAGCACTCAAGAATGCAGTAATGTGATAATACAAAGTGAGATATGTTCCAAACAAGATAAGGAACACCGTTATTAAAGGGTTTTACGCACAGTTAATAATTGTTTATACACTCAGCGGCCACTTTATTAGGTACACCTTACTAATACCGGGTTGGACCCCCTTTTGTTTTCAGAACTGTCTTAATCCTTCATGACGTAAGATTCAACAAGGTACTGGAAAAATTTCTTAGAGATTGTGGTCCATATTGACATGATAGCATCATGCAGTTGTTGCAGATTTGTCGGCTGAACATCCATGGTGCGAATCTCCCATTCCATGACATCCCAAAGGTGCTCTATTGGATTGAGATCTGGTGACTGTGGAGGCCATTTGAGTACATTTTCAAGAAACCAGTCTAAGATGATTTGCTCTTTATTACATGGCTCGATATCCTGCTGGAAGTAGCCATCAGAAGATGGGTACACTGTGGTCATAAAGGGATGGACATGGTCAGCAACAATACTGAGGTAGGCTGTGGCATTGACACGATTCTCAATTGGTACTAATGGGCCTAAGGTTTGTCAAGAAAATGTCCCCCACTCCATTACACCACCACCACCAGCCTGAACCGTTGAGGCAAGACAGGATGGATCCATGCTTTCATAATGTTGACACCAAATTCTGACCCTACTGTCCGAATGTCACAGCAGAAATCGAGACTCATCAGACCAGGCAATGTTTTTCCAGTATTCTATTGTCAATTTTGGTGAGTCTGTGCGACTTGTAGCCTCAGTTTCCTGTTTTAAGCTGACAGCACCCAGTGTAGTGTTCTGCTGCCTTCAGACATGCTCTTCTGCATACCTCAGTTGTAGTGAGTGGTTATTTGAGTTACTGTTGACTTTCTATCAGCTGGAACCATTTTGGCCATTTTCCTCTGACCTCTGGCATCAACAAGGCATTTGCACCCACAGAACTGCCTCTCGCTGGATATTTTCTCTTTTTCGGACCGTTTTCTGTAAACCCTAGAGATGGTTGTGTGTGAAAATCCCAGTAGATCATCAGTTTCTGAAATACTCAGACCAGCCCGTCATCTTGACCATGTCTACATGTCTAAATGCATTGAGTTGCTGGCATGTGATTGGCTGATTAGAAATTTGCGTTAACCAGCAATTGGACATGTGCACCTAATATAGTGACTGGTGAGTGTATTTGCTGAGCATATTCATTAACATAGAATAAACAAAATACCACTACTTTAAATGTGGCTCAAGCAATGGTAATATATATATATATATATATATATATATATATACTTTTTTTGTATATATTTGTACATAATATAATATAATAACTGACTTCAGAGGACTCAACACTAAGATGTATTTGAGTGCTTCTGTTCCTAATAAAAAAGGAACACATTCTATATGTATTTTGGAAGCTAATGGTAAGATATCATGCATATTCTTAACTCGCAAATTACAAAGCTTTTTGGAGACAACAGACATTTATTTGTTTATTTTGTTAAACTTCAAGCACTAAAATAATCATATTTTTTGTAGATCCAAACAAAACGTTACTCATACCTTTATTCATACCACCCACGCTAACAGTTCCTGACATTTACAAACAACTGTCAATTGAACAAAGCTCGTGAGGTTTACTCTACACCTCTGCTGTGATGCTCTGAAAGGATTTTACTCTACAAGATGATGACCCAATATATCCCAGTATGGAATTTCAATATTGTTTGACTCCACCCTTGAGTGGATTAAATTATTGATTATTAAAATATTGTAACCCCGCCCCCCTTGGCAGGCGCCACTCCCCTTACCGGACGCTTGAGCCTGTGCGTCCACCTGTCGTCCCAAACGACTATGTGCCGAGTCCAACACGAAACACTGCACCACCCCTGCAGAGCCCGGCTAGAACTGCATCTGTTAATCAGAGGACCCGCACGTACAGGTACTCACACTCACACACTTACTCTAAAAACATTATCCCCAGGACAAACATTGAAAGGGAAAACAAAAAACAGTTCCTCACATTTTCTCTTTTTCTGCATCCTCCTTTCCTGTTCTTTCCCCGTCTGTCCTTCCTGTCGCTGTAGTTCTGTTTTTTTTAAAGCTGTGTTTGTTTGGTGTGTGTCGCAGTGTGACTCTCGGACCAAAGTAACAATCTCACTAACTTTCTCTTCTCTTTCTCCTGTGCTTTCTCTCTGCCATACTTGGATCTTTTTTGGGTTCTACAAGCAATGGCCTACTTAAAGAGGAGCTCTTTCCTGCTCTTTCACTCACCGTCCTTTTTCTATTTCAGTCTTTCTTGCACGTACCTCTTCATCACTTCGCTGTTTGCATTGTCAGCGCTCTGATTTTGAGT
Source organism: Danio tinwini (assembly GCA_903798205.1). NCBI lineage: Eukaryota > Metazoa > Chordata > Actinopteri > Cypriniformes > Danionidae > Danio > Danio tinwini. The sequence continues at coordinate 7,047,818 of CAIGQZ010000461.1, read as the reverse complement.
CTCGGGGGGACAAACAGAGCACATAATCACATTCATACACTGCTATTGCTCTTATTCTCACCCACAATTCCTCAATTCATGACCATGTCAGATGTGTGTGTAATGAAATTTTAAGTAAATGCTGTGGGTTTTTTAGGTAAAAAGTGTCATTATTTCCACAGATGTTTTAAGCAATGCATCTACTATTATAGATAATAGGAAGAGTTTAATTTTGGTACTCTGGAGTTGATGCTAAATATTCATCTTTGTCTGCACAGATGCAAAAGACATTAAAGTAAAACAGTTATGTATTACATTGTAATATTATTCTGTAGTATTACAGTTGTACTGTATCTTTGATACAGAATGTAATTTAGCATGATTATTATTATAGTGGAGATAATTGTTGACTAATGAAAATAATAAAAAAATATGTCTACTTCTTGCTATAAACTGATCATCTGATATTGACCAGGCTGTTAAATCAATCTGAAATTAGTAATGAGACGGTAATTTGAAAATAGCCAAATATGGAGCTGTCGTTCTTACTGTCAGTTTTATCAGATGAATAATCTGAAAAGAAAAAAGAAGTATTGAATAAACCAATTAAATAATGTCACCTTTAGGGTGAAGGCTGATTTATACTTCTGCATCAAGTGCACGCATGTGGTCCGGTGCAGCTTTTGCACGGTTTCATAGCCCTTGCTGACGAGCACCTCTCAAAAAATGTAACTACACGTAGCGCAAGCTCTGCTATTGGTCTGCTTTGGCAGTGGTGACAAGTGTGGGCGGTGCTGAGAGCGAGTGTTTACAAGTGTCGAGTCTCCTGAAGGAGCTCCAGATGGAAATTTTTTGTTGTTTTTACTTTATGATCAAAGTTGTTGCACGTCCGCCAGTTCCTGCCTCCGAATGAGCGAATTTTAGCTACTTGTACATCAAGGTAGCATTCAGAAAAAACAAAACAGCCATGAAAAAACTTGACACCTAGGAACATAACCTACTGCAAGCTAGCATTTCAGAAGTGTTATTGCAGAGCAACACAAACGACATGCAGAAGTATAAATGCAAAACTACATGCAAAGCATGTGCTTTTGGTCATAGCGATCATTCGATGAAGTATAAACCAGCCTTGAGTATCCACCAAAGATACTCTGTTTTTTATGCTGCAGAAATGCAAGCAAAACTGTCAAAGCAGATAAAAAAACGCAGAGTGCTCAGTATTAAGTGTAAAACCTATGTTGGCTATGTCTTGAATCTGGAGCTGACGTTTTAGAAACTAGACTTCCATTGACGACAACAGAATAAAAAATGCTTAGCTGGTGTTTCTGAAGCACAAAAATCTTTAGCGCACCCTAAATCATCTTTAGGAAGTCTGAAAAACTAATGTCTGACCAAACTGGCTTGATCAACAAAATTTAGTTGATTCTGTGAAATGTGCTGTAATTTCAGGTTGATTTTTGGGCCAGAATAAATATTTGTTTGTGCTGTTCAAAGTCAATGACTAATTGTCCCTAATTACTTATTTTTGTGAATCATTTATCAGTACAAGTTGATTTAAAAAAAAAGAAATGAGTAATGAAAAAAGCTTTTCTTGTAATCTTTAATCAAAAATGCAATAACTTGTTCTTCTTTTTAAAATCTTTTAGGCCAGCTGGGCATAATATTGTTAACAGATTTTACTTTGCTTTAACAAATTCTCATTTGGTCTGCTTCGATTCTAATCCTTTTTTACTTGTAATTGTGTCAGGTTTTTGAAGTAGAACAGTCAAGTTGTAGTTGATTGTAACTTTGGCGGTTGTGTGTTTTGTGTGTGTCAGCAGTGGCAGCAGCGGCGGCAGTCACCCCAGCAGTCGCAGCAGCAGCAGAGAGAACAGTGGGAGTGGCAGTGTGGGTGTGCCCATCGCCGTGCCAACCCCTGCCCCACCCACCGCCTTTCCTGGTGAGATTTAAACTTCTTGTGTAAGAGCCTCAATATACTTGAAGGTGTGTGAGGAAATATTTCAAACAGGATATGGCATTTGATATGGAAGTTCTAAAGATCTTACTTAAGCTTAATGTTTGTAAAAAGATTATGTCAAGGGTAGGTGTGGCTCTGGCATCAAGATGTTTGCTGTTCACACCAAGTATGAAAAATGGGGATGCACCGATAGCACTTTTTCCAGAACATGTCAGATACACACACACACACACACACACTTTGTTTCATAGATGATATTTTTACATACATTCATTCATTTTCCTTTGGCTTAGTCCCTTATTTATCAGGGGTTGCCACAGCAGAATGAACTGCCAACTATTCCTGCATATGCTTGACGCAGTGGATATCCCGCAACCCAGTACTGGAAAACACCCATACACTCTCACATTCATACAATCACTCATACACTACGAGTATTACCTTATATAGGTAATATAAGTTACCTAAATTCACCTATAGCACATGTCTTTGGACTGTGGAGGAAACTGGAGCACCTGTAGGAAACCCGCGCAAACACTGGGAGAACATGCACACTCCACACAGAAATGCCAACTGGTCTAGCTGGGACTCGAACCAGCAACCTTCTTCAGGGTGTCTGCGGGGTCTCAAAAAGTATTAAAAGTTGATAAATCAATTATAAGAAAATTTAAGGCCCTTAAAATGTATTAAAAAGTTTTAATCCCGTTTCCGAGGTCCTAAATTTTGTTCAAGCGTTTTCTAAAGTGTTTGACTGCAAAAAAGCATTCTTGTATTTATTTTCCTTGATTGGTTTGGGCCAGGTGTGTCCGGCCAAGCTCCTCTGTCCGGGTGATGTCATGTAATTTGCGACAAACGTGGGAAGGTGATGTGACGATCTCCACATGTATTGAAACCATAGAGCTGGCATATAGGCCAATTGTTCCGGCCCTCCAAATAGTGTGACCAAGACATCAAAAATAAATTTAGTTCAGTCGAAAAACGGCCAATATAGTTATGAATTGACGTCCGTCTGTTCAATACAGCACGAGCTGCTGTTGAAGGCTGCGCAGAGCCTGAGTCACCTGACATAAGCGAGTAAATTAAGCTTAAAATTTTCTCAACGCTGCCTTTCTGTTGCACGGAACGAAACCGCTGCAACTAAACATAGTTATGCAACCTGTGCGCTAGTTTAAAGTTCCGAGCTTATAGCTACACCAAGGCTAATACACACGGCCACTGGATTAACTGGAGCAGCGGGCCGTTCACATGTCGCGTCTTTTCCAACCGCAAGTTCGTTATTTCCAATATTAGAATATATGCCAATATGCGTGCGCAAGTGGAGCGATGCGCTCACACCTTCCAGATGCACTGAGTGGAAAACATCTCACGCTGTAGCGGTGAGAGTTGTGCATGGCTTTCAGTGCAATGTAAACAAAGATATGTTAGACGAATTATTAAAAATTATTTATGTATGTATGAACTTATATTGCTTATATTGCAAGTCATATCTCTCCGGCCCCTCATTTGGGATGCTTTTCATGAACTTGCCCCCATGACAAACTAATTGAATAGCCCTGCCATAGAGCAAAATAGATGGCACAATGGGATAATGCAAGTTTGCATACTCCTGGTTGGAGACAGACAAGTTTAAACAGTGGCTGTCGCTGAAAACAACCACGTAATTTATTCTTTCAAGGTTGGTTTCTTCCGAGCTTATCTAAGTTCTGTTGCATGGTTGTTTATTAGGTCTTAGAAAGGTATTGAAATTTCCTTTAGGACTCCCGCATATACCCTGTTCTTGCTGTGAGGCGACAGTGCTAACCACTGAGCCACTGTGTCACCCTGTTTTTAAGTACATGTAGAGTATTTTTTGGAACCTAAGTTTTATATTTTAAAGCAAACTAAACAACATTAAGCAAGCAAAAAACATGCATGAAGCATCTTAACATTTGGTTTTGTACCAATATGACACTTTTCACATGTATAGCTAGTTTTAGTTTTGCTTTAAAAATGTATTCGGCTTAAATGTTCATAGTTAGTACAACATTAGACGTTTACTTTCTAATGCTTTGCAATTTAGTCCTAAACAAAATGATTACCATGTGCTCAGCTCATGTTAGCAGTCGAGATGCAACAAAAGTGGGCTGTGTTTTTGTCTCCTTCTCGTTACTAAGAAATGCTGGTAGCATGTGCATTGTTTTACTTTACTATTGACATATCTAGCCAAACTACAAACTTTCCATTGATGTCTGTGAGAAAGAGACATGCGCTTCACAGGGAGATCTTTGTCACTGCCAGCTCGATTTACTTATCAGCCTGCTCACAGCAGCAGCAAAGGAATGACGATTGAATTCCTGTCTAAAATTCTACTAACTAGATACATTTACTGACATCCTTATTCTCTGATGTCTTCATTCTATTCTTTTGTTTTGTTGTCGGTGGTTTGCACACAGTCTGTGATATTGTTTTTTAGTTTTTGAGTATTTTAATGAGTATTTCACACATAAATATATAAACTAGATATCGCATGCGGACCCTGAGCATGCATCAAAAGCACCGCCACATTTGTACAGTGCTCCCAGGACAAATGTCATTTAACCTCACTAGTCAAGACTAAAGCCAGTCTGAAGATGCTGGACTTTAGCACTGCGTACTGGTGTAGTAACGAGCAAACACAGAAAACAAAGCATATAGGCAGAATATTTCAAAGTAAGATTTCGTTTTTTTACGATTTTGTATGTTACAAACTTTTGTGCTAAACAAGTAACGTTATTGATGATAATACAGTCACTTACTGCACTGACCATAAGGCAAAGTAGCACCAACTAGAGCTAAATTCTAGGCTTATGCTAGTTTTGTTGAATAAAATTAGCAAACAATGTAAATGAAACATAACAACAAGATGCTGCGATGCCAGAAAATTGTGTTATTGTTGGTTCACAAACGTTTTTGAAGTAACTTATAAGCGTGGTTGATAACATAAGTGCCTGCACCTCAATGTGCATACTGTCCACCCTAAATTATTGAATATTACAAATGTTATACACCATTTAGATCATAAAGGTGCATATGGACATTGAGACGCAGGGATATCGATGGATCACACGAGTCGTTCATAACGGAGATTCATTCACAAACCAATCACTCCCTCCCTTAGCATTAGAAGTGAAAGCAGGAGAGGGGGTGCGTTTCAGGACATGGATTAGATCAAATTGAACAGGGAGGGAGATAATACATTTCCATGCACACAAACACATGCTTTGTCGACAATGCCCGTGCGGTCACTTATTCATCGATGTAGAAAAGTGATGTAAAATTATAATTTTCGTAACTTAAATATTTGCATACATAGATATATGTATTGATGTTTACATATCTATAGGTCTGAATGGCCAGTCCTCCTGTACACCTTGATTCCACATTCATTTCAAAGGAGCGCTACCCTGTACTATTGACGCATTTCTTTCAATAAACAACAATAGCGTAGCCGACATCTAATCTAAATATCAATGCATTTCACCTTGACTGTTTTGCAATTGAGCGCCTCCAAGTGGTGTTTACTTCAACATCAGCAGCTCCGTGAATGTGAACAAAAGTGACAATCTGATTGGTGAAGGGGTTTTTGGCGTGGCGCTTGACGAGCATGAGGCGTTTATTTAAAAATGATGCTTTATGTCTGGAGTTTTGCTCGTTGATGTGCACAATCACATTGGCGCCCTTTGTTTAGTCACGAGGTGTTAAACGTTGATGAAAACCACGAGCAAAAAGCATCCCGGTGTGAATGGGCCTTTAGGTGATGTAGGCTTTTTCTACTTTTACTAAACTGTTTTTTTTTTTTTATTGTAGTTATTGACCTTGGTGTGAACAGCATACTGCGGCATCAGTATTTCTAACTCGAAAGTGAAACTGAAAAATATCCTTGAGTGTATCGGAGCCTCAAGTAGTAAATGAATCTAAGGACTGCCCCAGGTTAAGAAGGAAGTGTTTTTGCTGCATTGAAACGGCTATTCCTGTCCCACTTTGATAACTTCTCTGTATGTTCACTACCTCTTTATTTCTTCTTTCACTCGCTGTACTTTTCCCTCCACCCTGTGGCCCTGTTTCCCCCTTTCTTGCCCTTTTTTCTGTCGTTCTGGTTCTTTTCTCCCCTGGGCCTCCTGTCTTTATATGGCATGTGGATCTGCAGGTCCAACGCCTGCTCCTCCAAACCCCCCCAAACCCCCTCCGACCATTACTATCCCTGCCCCTCCTGTACCTCCACCACCCCCCACCCCAGAGCCGGTGCTGCCCGCCCCTGTCCCAACCCCTGCCCCGCCAACAGAGGGCCCTCCCGAGATCCCACCGCCCCCACAGCTGCCCTCAAACCTCCCTGTTAGCACCAACAACAACCCTGCTGCTGCAACCAGCACCCCTGCTCAAGGTGAGTCCCTCACCAATCCTCAAGTCCATCTCTGAGTGACCACCTGCACGTAAACATGTCTGCCTCCACCCAGGCTTCACCTGCATGGGCTTGGTTTTGTCTTGTTTCTCTGTGCATCTGTACTCCAGATCTTCCCGGATTACATCACTTCATGTGGTCCATGTTTGTTTTCTGTTTGTGCTTCTCAGGCAGTTTTTAAGGTCTTTTTTTGATGAGGTGTGATGAGGTGTTTCCAAATGGGCCGACATTTTTACATGAACAGACAGCCATGGTGTTTCTCTCTTTAGCTCTGTTCCAAAACTAGTGAGATTTCTACATAGTAGTTTAAAGCAGTTTTATGATATTTTCTATGATGCTTAAAGGAACACTCCATTAAAAAAAGGATCCTTTTACAGATCCCCTGCTTAAACCATTGAGTTTTACCATTTTTAAGCCATTAGGGTGATCTCCGTGTCTGACAGGAGCACTTAGCTTAGCATAGATCATTGAATCGGATTAGACCATTAGCATCTTGTTCAAAAATGACCTCAAAATGAGTTTCGACAATGTTCCCCTTTAAAGCTAGACACTTCTGTGGTTACATTGTGTACTTAGACTGATGGAAAATGAAGAGTTGCTGTTTTCTAGGCCAGTATGGCTGTGAACTATCTCTTATTCCAGTGTAATAATTAAGGAACTATGTTTTGTTAATATAACCAACGTGACCACCTGTTTGCCCAGGGAATGTGCCTTGCAGCCATGGAGATGTCTGTAAGAGATGATTCAGAACATATTGAAATGATTCTTATAAATGAAGATGATGTATATTTGTTATTAACCAATTCAGGTTCAGGCTATTAATTTAAGTGTCATCATATAATCAGTTTTACCATTTACATTAGATGTTGAATCAATTACTGGAAGTATTTACATCTTTAAATCTATAAGTCTTTCACATAAAACCTCATAACCTAAAATTATTATTCGAATGTTTAGCAAGAAGAATCTCAAAATAAATATCAGTTTTCCATACTGTACAATGATGCCTAAGTTTACTCTTAGGTTGTAACTCATTTAGTTTGGGTTTTATTTTGAATTGATTTAGAAGCAATAATATTATATTAGGGTTGTCACAATACTTGAGTTCGGTGTACTGATGACCTTCATGGCCAATCACAGTCATTTCTGTTGAGCACGTGAACACAATGGCAAATTAGCACTGTTTAAGAACGTGCTTATGTATGTATGTGTATATATATATATATATATATATATATATA
>CAIGQZ010000461.1:6984418-7039824 GCA_903798205.1 Danio tinwini | reverse complement strand
CCCAAAAGATAATCAGAGTGCTTTCACACCTAGACTTTTGTTTCGAAACCTGTCTCGTTTTCCCAGTTAGCACGGTTCATTTGACATATGTGAATCTAGCAATCACGCTTGGATCCATGCTAAAACAATCAGTCCAAGATCGCCTGAATGAGGTGGTCTCGGCTCGATTGAAATGAACTCTAGAGCGGATCGATTGTAGTGAGAAAGCAATATGATCCGAGCCAGGCTGTATCTTAGTGTTTTATGGATATGTAATAGGCATGTATGGCAATATGAAGAGAAAAATATGAGTAGGGCGGGATGTCCTACCGGTAAATGTGCGTTTCATGTTAACTTTTAATGAGAGCTGTTTATCCGTTAGGAAAATTGATCGAAAAGCAGTCTTAGTTTATCTGTTATTTCTCAATGTAAAGCCTATAATGCATGAGCCAACTGCTATGTATGAGAAAGTCTTAATTCTGGTTTATATTTGATGACGACGTCTGTGGGTGTCACCATTCAAAAAGAAAGCGCAGCTTTACGCTTATAATTTTTTTTATTGCGCATCGTCATAAGTTAAAATAAGGACGCATAATAGCTGAGCGGGACTCTAGTCAAAATAAACCATGAAACTCTGACCAATGTGAGGCAAGTTTACGCGCACGTGACTTGTTTTAGCTCTTTTGGTCTGTTTAGAAACTTTGCCATGTAAAAGCAAACCGCACCAAAAACAAAGTTGAAAAAAAATACTTCTCAGCTTTTATTTACTTTAGAACAAAGTCAGAAATTGCCAGAGGTATGAATAATTTTGTGCTTGACTGTATATAATCCAATAAAATGTATCTTTTTCAAACAGACGGCAATTCTTTTTTATCCCTGAATGCTTTAAACGCACTTAAATGCTTAAGCAGTCACAGGCCTTAAACTTTCACTCAAGCTCTGCAGTGACTCCACAAATCTCTTATGTTCTAAACATGAAACCATGTAATTGGGAATTTCTCTTGAGAGTGAAAGAAATCTTTATGCACATTAACTTGGGGCTTGCTTTAAGATGGCAACAAATTTGCTGAAATATCCAATGTACTACAGTTTACAAATATAAAACTAATGAACGCTTTAATAGTCAAATCAGAAGGAAGTTCTGCCTGTCTAGTGAAATCCAGAAGCTCTCTTAGACGGTAGTTTATTTAGCAGAGAATAAGCCAGCGCACTAGAGTTTGATCAGAGCTTGTGTCCATTCCATATACCATTGAATGTACCGTGGTCTACTTGTTGTGTGGTCTGTATGGTGATTTACAGACGAACCTGCAGAATTTGTTGTAATTTTCCTCTCACTGTCTTCCAGGGAATGGACCTCACTTTTACAGTATGAACCGGCCAATGACGCGGCACACCACGCCTTCTGTGGGTGGTTCCCTGCCCTATCGCAGACAGTCATCGGTTACTGGACAGCCCAACAACATGCCTCAAAACACTAATCCAAACATTATCCAAAACCAGCTTAATGGAGGGCCACACTACAACCAAAACCAAGGTAAAGACCACACAAGTGCCCCTCTATAGTGTAGTCAGAAGTATCTGTAAGGTTTCTATTTACAACTTGTTTAGCAGCAATTGAGGATTTTAGCCAACTAGATATACAGTTGAAGTTAGATTTATTAGCTCTCCTGAATTATTAGCCCCTTGTATCTTTTTTCCCTAATTTCTATTTAATGGAAAGATTTTGTTTCAACATTTCTAAACATGATAGTTTTAATAACTTCTTTCTAATAACTGATTTCTGATTCTGATTTAACTGCCTGCTCTACCAAATGGTTGACCTTGTTTTAACTGTTTTAAATAATGGTTTACACACACAGCATTGTTGGTTTACAAAGAAATCAAGCAAAAATAATGCTGTTGCACTACTACATTTGATTTTGGTTTTATTGTAAAAACATGCTAAATGAGAATCTGAAATAATTTTATGGCTTACAAAAAATAAAGATGATTTTAGTATTCAACATTGTTTTATTTTGATTGTTTTTAAATAAATTGGTCTTACATTTCAGATTTTTAGAATTTCCAGTATATGTATTAATTCCAATATTTTACCATAAACCAACTTCCTTTTGGTAGAGGTTGATTTTTTTTTTTTTTTTTTTTTAGAAATTTGGGATGTGTTGAAAAAAATGCATTGAGTGTGTTTACTTCTTGGTGAGACACTTAAAGGGTTTATCTTTGCCATGATGACAGGACAGAATATTTTACTAGATATTTAATCAAGATACTAGTATTCAGCTTAAAGTGACATTTAAAGGCTTAACTAGGTTAATTATGGTTACTAGTAGTCAAGTTGAAATAAGGGGGTTAATAATATTGATCTTAAAATGTTTTTATTATTATTAAAAACTGCTTTTATTCTAGCCAAAATAAAACAAATAAGACTGTCTCCAGAAAAAAAACTCCTTGCTCTTTTATACATCATTTGGGAAATGTTTGAAAATGAACCAAAAAAAATCACAGGAGGGTGAATAATTTTGACTTCAAATGTATGTTTTCCTGTTAAATGTATTATATATTTTTGTGTAATTTGTAAGACACCCACTAAAATGTAATTTAGTGTAAAGGTAATTTTGTGTTTACACACAAAAACAGTGTTTTCAGGCATATTTAGAACAAGAATCATCGTATGACTTTATTTAATCACAGTACAGTCCTTCAAACCACTAGATTTTACCCATTAATCAGCAAGTTTTGATAATTTAATTAGATATTCATCAGATATTCAAGTGTCACTAGGAAAAAATTTGTATCATTTTCAATTGAATTGAATTTTTATCTTATATTAACATTAAAAATCTTATCTATGCATTATTTCTTTGTGGTTTTTGTTATTTATTAACGAAATAAATTTGCCATGGAAAAAAACGTTGTTGCTGACATTGTAATAAAAATATATGATATGAATACATTTAATTTAGTATGATTGTTTATTTTTGTATATATTTGTTAGGGGTGTCAAAATTAATTGTTTCTTCGATGCAAACGTGGACAATTCAGTATCGGTTCAGTAATGATCATAATTGGTTATTACTGACGTTATTTATCACATATGCGTTATATGGCTGTAGCTTACTATGGTTAGGGAGGAGACCGCTAGTAATTAAAACCCTCAAACAACTTAAAAAGCAGACAACTGTGCACAATTCACTGCTTATGAGTTTACTCTTTATGGGCCCTTTGACCTACTGGCGTGGTCGTGAGGTAACATTTTATCTCCTCTCTCGGTTGTTACAGTAACGTTACTTGCGGATCCAGACACGAGCGTGTCTGCAGAGCGAGTGTTCTCCACCGCGTCACCGTAATGGATCAGCTGTGATCGCCGCGGCCGTTTAACTTCAGGATCCATGTCACTGTTTGCTGAACAGCACCTGAGCCGCGCTCACCATTATCAGAGCCCTTTATGTTGAGCGTGCACTGAATCAAGCATACAAGGTTTACCTAAGGTGATCACTGGCATAGGTTTCACGTGTTCAGCTGTGAGAAATAGATGTCGTTTCTAATATATCAATTCGAGGTGTTGGTTAGGTCAAAAACTCCTTTTAAATATGGAAAATATTCCTTCTATCGCGTGTCGTTGCTTTTATTTAGACCACGGTTTAGATCACTCACTCCTGTACTCAGTCTGGCATCCAGCGCTTGCGTTTATTTTGATCCAGGAGTGCAATACCTAGTTCAACCACTGGATGTCAAACTTACATACTGCACCTTTAAAGGACAAAATTATATTACAAATAATATATAAATATAAAAATATTAATAAATTATACATTTTTATACAATAATTATTATGTTGCTAAGTAAAATATCAAATTGTTTATGGAAAGCATCGTCAATGCACTGAGATATCGAATTGAACCGAATCGATGGCATGATTATCACACCCCTAATATTTGTATACAAGTACAGTTCAGAATGCTTTCTACATTTATTTCTACATAATTATATCCCTTATATTTGGCCATTTTAGTTTTACATCATTTATTTCAAACATTAAAGTAGACACTGCGTTCAATATGCTGTTCATGAATATAAAATCACCTTTGTAATTTTAATATGATGCAGACATCAAAATGGGCCATATGGTCCTTGACCTAAATAAGAGATTCACTGTGCAGTATAGATAGCATTTTTATTATTATAAACTGGATTGTAGTCTGAACTGAATTGACATCAGCATACTTTTTTGATTGCTTAGTTTATACAACCCATTCATGAACTAATTTCATTTATTTATGTTTTAAAGCTGTTAAAAATACTCAAATGAACAACAACTGTTTTGTAGTTTTGTAGTAAAACCATGTAGTTTTATTGGTATTGGTGGACATTTTAGTTCTCATACAATGGTGTAAAATAACACGGTGATAATAAGCCACTAGTTTATATCTCATTTAAGTCTAATTTAGCTTGATCTGATTGTTCTCTCTTTTTTTTGCTTGCCATCACATTTTCTCCTATTTCTCTCTTTTTGCTCCTTTTCACCCACAAACTTTTGGCATTCTCTCTTCCCTTTCTTTCCATTTCCCCCTTCTGTACTCTTGGCTCTGTTTTTTTTTTTTTGTGTGTGTTTGTGTATTGGGCAGTCCCCATGGCCCCTCCGCCTCCCTCTATTCTCCAGATCACCCCTCAGCTGCCACTCATGGGCTTTGTGGCTCGGGTTCAGGAGACCAGTAAGTCATGGCTTTAGGGAAAATACTCTCCATCGCGTCTGTGCTAGTAGATTACCCAATGACTCTTTGACACATTTTGCATGCTCTTTAGATGTGCATGTTTGTGTGTGTGTGTGTGTGTGTGTGTGTTTGTGTTTGTGTGTGTGTGTGTGTGTGTGTGTGTGTGTGTGTGTGTGTGCGTGCGTGCGTGCGTGCATGCATGCTAAAAATCATTTAGTTGTTTTTCACAGATCTCTTGCATGCTATTTAATATCTGATTTAATCTGCTGGAACACTGACATTTTTTAACTGCATGTGCAAAACATTACATTTTTGGTCAGTGAAATGTAATTTGTTTGTCTATTATGCAAGGCTGGAAGATGTAGAGGAATCATAAATTACAGCCAATCGGAAGAGCATGTGCAGGGTGCGAATTACAAAATTATCCCCTCTGAAGGAGGTCAAAACAAGATGTATGGGGGGTCAGTTCTTTAATACTGTGAAATATTTCACTCTGATCTGTATTTTAAATAATAATGTTAATAATTAAAGTAATAGATAATATAAATATACATTTGACCACCCCTATAACGGTTCAAACTATTGTTAATGAATAATTGCCGCAATCAGTCTATTCGCAAAAAAGGTCACAAGACTTTGACTAAAATCAAATCAAATTAGACTCATAGTTTGTAGTTTAGCCTCCAGTAACATCTGAAATAGCTAATCAGAGAACACTGTAGGCCAGAATACACTAAATATTCCTCAAAACGCTGAAAACTTAAATGTGTTTTATTAATAAACTAGATGTAATTAAAAATAAATTCATAAATGACTGACGCATGTATTACACAAACTAACTGAAAAAGATTGTCAATGTATAATTCGGACACTGGTCATGTAGACAGACTAGAATCTGTAGTGAAATGGAGTTCGTTATCTAATAAAAATAAATAAATCAATGTTAATATGATTCAGTACACATATTAAGTGAGTTTTTTGTTTGACGTCAGTATTTTTTGTGTTTCATTATGTATGTATGTATGTATATGTGTATTTATATTTATTTCTTTTTATTTTATTTGTTCATTATTTAGATTTATTTTTTTATTATTATTTTATTTACTTATGATTTTTTTTACTTGTTTTTTAATTGTGTTTTGTTTATTACCTTACCATACGCAAATCTGTGTATAATAAAATTAGATTATCTAAATGAATAATTGACAGACCAATGTGTGTTGTGAAACCTGATTTGTCAATTTTAGTGGCTTTCCTCGAGCAGCTGCTCCCCCTATTGGCTTAAACTACTTTTAACAGTGATTTAAGATGAATAAATAACTTAAAAAGTAAAAATAATAATAAAGAAAACAGTCACAATGTGACTGCACATGGGTGTATCTCTCACACAAACATGCTTAATAAATAATAATTACTTAATAGTCTTTTATTCATTTTCTTTTCGACTTAGTTCCTTTATTAATTTGGGGTCGCCACAGCGAAATGAACCGATAACTTATCATATCAGCATATGTTTTACGCAGCGGATGCCCTTCCAGCTGCAACCCATCACTGGGAAACATCCATACACTCATTCACACACATACTCACTTAATAGTACATTTGCAAAAGTTTTTTTAAAGTATTAGTTTTAGTTTAAATGTTTTTTTGTACATACAAGTTTGTATATGCGCATGCTCAAGAATGAGAACCATTGCTAAATTTTAATACAGGTTGACGGAGCAAAAAAATTATTTTCTTTTTGGTAAATGCTCACATACAGAACGTAACATTGTCAAAACTATACCATTAACATCTATAAAAACAACCTACAATTCTGTAATAATATAAATGATATTTATAGTTTACACAGAGACAGAAACGGCATATTAATAATAATAATAATAAACTTTAAAAGCTGTTCTCAGAATTTTGGCACTTCCCCAAAATGCTATTTTGTTAAATTTTTTGTTGGAAAAAGTGTTTCGTAAATGACCTCTGAATCCCTGTTACTTATTGAGTATCATTGTCACAGTTGCTCAATATAAAAGCCTACAAAATGTATGTATATGTGTGTGTAAAAGATTTTTTGTTGTTGCAGCATCACTTTACATCTGGTTAAGATAATGTTCGGCTACATAAACAATAGGGCTGTCACAATAATCAATATATCAACTTATTGCACAACACATGGACATGTCCTCAATCATTTTTGTGGTGCAATATATATATCGCTCATCAGGGCTTAACGTAAATTTTTTTTGATCACCAGCCAGTGTGGCTTGTAATTACTAGCCACTCGTCATTTTCACTAGCCACACTTTTCTTGTTGGAAAAAAATATTTAATATGCATAAATTTGACTTGATTTAAATGTCTTATATCCACATGCCTTCTCATTCATTTAACTTCATGTGTGTATTGTGTATTGGCTTGCTTAGTGTGCATAAGCAAATGGGTTGTGTCGCAATACAATAAGTTTTTATTTCATATGACTTTTCAGAGCTCATTCTTTAAAAAAACATTACATTTAAAAAGAAGTATTGTCATGTATCTAAAAAATGCACAGTAACCTGTCCTGGCTAATAGTCCCAGATCACCAATTAACTACACATAAACGGGGAGTAATCTTCCATTAAAGCAATGTTATTGTAAAAAATATTATTAAACCATATTAACAAAAATAACTTTAAGCAAAAGAAAGCAGGTGTGATCAAGCGCACACAGTTAAAATAGGCTTGTTAATAATCTGTTCAAAGAATAATTAAAAAGCACTGACTGCTGGTGCTTACAAAAGAATATATATTTTTTTTTACATAAATCCTGACCTCTTGAAAGCAGCAGGACTGTGGGTGTACGATCATCGCTTTTTGTCCAGTCTATTTCAAAGGGACCCGATCACACCAGTTGAGCTTCCTCTAGGCATAGTGGCGCAAGTAAGCGGGAGCGCGTGCGCTTTTTAACAGTCTCGCGCATCACATCATCTGTGCTTGGAAATTATATTAATATATGCTTATTTTCAAACCCTGCTTTTAAGAAAACTACAATTTAAAAATGATTTCCAACCATCCAAAGTGGCTAGTGGAGGTGTCTGTCTAACCCGCCAGAGCTGAAATCCACCCACATTTGGCGGGTGTTAATGTAAAGCCCTGTCGCTCATACATAAAAAGCAATTCTAGCAACACTTTAGCTGATTGGCACCTCCAATATAGGTAGAGATGTTGCACAAAGTCAGTGTGGGTAAAAAAAAACACTTTAGTATTTACTATAAATTACTTTTAGTATATTTTTGTCTGACGACTGAAAATCGATCTGGTAGCAGATATCGCAGCCTCTGTTACCTGTTTACCTGGCACTTTTTTGATAACATTTAATATTATTTATTTAAGATATGCATTTTTACATTTTGATTCCAATGCCTGATTATTACATTGTTAAAATGACTATGTGAAGTTTATTTCTAAACAAATTTCGAGAGGATCACGTGCTTGATTGTTTGCGGTTGGTCCCGCATTATCTAATTTATGATTCACCAATCAGACGATTCCTAAGCCACGATAAATACCCTAAGTTCTAACCCTAAGACATCTTCGCTTTGTAGAATCCCCCCTTCCACCCCTACTTCCAATGTAGGAAAGGAGTAGGTGACACGGTGGCACAGTGGTTAACACTGGTGCCTCATAGCAAGAACGTCACTGGTTCTAGTCCTCACCAAGCCAGCTGACGATTCTGTGTAGAGTTTACACGGTCTCCCCGTGCTCACGTGATTTCCCCCGGGTTCTTCCCACCGTCCAGAAACATGCAACTTAAGTTAATTGACTAATCCAAATCGGCACCATAGACACACTTTTAGTAAGTAGTTACCTCTTAAGAGCAATCACTATCTGTTCATTAGCTACTACAGCAGGGGAGTTCTCGAGATCTACCTGAGCTCAAACTCCCCTCTCGCCTTGCAAACGGGAGGGAGCCCCGGGCTCAAGGATCTTATGAGCACAGGGCTCTTTCCCGGGACAGCATGCCAAACAAGCTTTATAATCAATCATCAGCTAAGTGTAAACTCTTTGAAAATTAAATTAAATATTCTTGAATTAAAATATGTGTTCTTTGGAAGAGTGTACTTGCATTGTGATATTATATTGTCATTCTGGCATTATATGAGTGGCTTAAAATGGTCTTAAAATGACAATAATATAGTTTATCGCAATATATTTTGGTGCCATATATCGTACAGCAAAAAATAGATATCATGACAGGCCTAATAATCACCATAAAAACACTGGAGCTGGAAAACAATCTGTGATCTGTGTATGAAACACTTCTCAGTTTATTTCAATTTGGACTCGACAAAGTAATCACTTATTAGCCAATAATTATTTTGTACATCAGCAAAATCAGTAAAGAAAGAGTCAAACTGACAATTAATTTCAACTTGAAGCATTGTAAAACTAAAAGAATTCAAAATATTATCTCTGTTTATCTCAAAGTATCATTTCTTCAATGTAATGGCACAGAAAACACTGCCATCAACCTCCTTTAACCTCATTTAGCTGCAATGTGTGCATGTCCTCAGTGATGTTCCCTTCTCAAAAACACACAACTGCTTATGAATGCTGTTTTCAAGGTCAGCTGTTATTCTACTCTTCCTCATTTCTGTACTCACACAAACACACACATTTTCCTCCTTCACTTCCCTGTCCAGCATGAGTCGTTAAACAGAAGTTCCCTAAGAAGTGCTGATGTTTGTTTTTGTATGTGTGTGTGTTCAGTCTCAGACGCTCCTCCACCGCCGCCTCCTACAGAAGAGGTGGAGTTTGAGGAAGAGACGCCGCCGCCGCCTCCTCCAGAGGACTATGAGGATGAGGAGGGTGAGGAGGATGAAGAGTCCGCCGTAGTGGAGTACAGCGACCCTTACGCTGAAGAAGACCCTCCGTGGGCCCCGCGCAGCTACCTGGAGAAAGGTGCATCACTGCTCTAAAGGCTACGTTCACACGGCGAGGCTTAGTGCTCAAATCTGATTTTTTTTTTTCTCACATCTGATGTTTGTGCATAGCTGTTCACATTGTTGTTATAAATGTGGCCAATATGAGATTTCCAGTGTGAACAGATAGTGGTCCTAAACTGATCCGCGTGCGCAAAAGTACTGTTACAGACAGCACAGAATGTCTAATTACGCACATAATGTGTATAGACCATTTTGAGGGATGTAAAAGATAACAATGGTCCTAACGTATTTCCTGTATGACATTTTTTATTTCCAAAGCTTCCAATAGTCCATAAAAGGTCCACATATAAATAAATAATGTTTTGACAGCTGTTTTAACGTCAAGATATGATTAAATTGCTTCTTTTGGCATTCATAAATGTTTATGGGCCAGTGACACCACCACATTCACCACATTGACATTGACTTTCTGTGGTAATTGCCCTGTGTGCCATTTTACTGTGCTGCTGAGTAGTAGATGATGTTTGTAGCAAAGTCACATAAAATCCTACATAACCGTTTACACTGCAGTCACATTGCAAAACATCAGATCTGTGTCTGATTTAAACCACATGAAAGTAGCACAAATCTGAATGAAATCAATCAGATTCCATGCGGTTTGGGCTGTTCACACTGTCAAGACAAAAACAGATCTGAATCACATGTGGGCAAAAAAAAATAGATTCGGGCCACATTTGCCTGCAGTGTGAACATAGCCAGTGTTTATTTGGAGATGTTATTACACAGTGAAGCACAGTCAGTCATTTGGCCTTCTAGGACAGCAAAGCATTGTTTTTTTTCTGTGTAGGGACGAAGGCAGTTCTTATCCATTTAAAGGGAGACTGAATTATTCAATACTTTTGTTGTGATTGTGTTGGCTTCAGAGTATATGAGCGGAGAAAATTGACTCGTCAGAAACTTTACTTTTTTGTTTAAACTACAGTAAAGATTTTATGCAAACTGTTTAGTTTAGTACCCAAATGTTTTTAGGATGGAGCAACCGACTCTCATAAAGAACCATCGGTTCGATCCCAGCTCAGATCAGGTTGGGTACAGTAGGACCAGTGGTTTACACATGGGGGCTCGTCCGGGATGAGAATGAGGTTTAGGGGGTTAAATGTAACAGAGGCTGGCTAGTGAAGTGCTATGCAGGTAAACCTCTCTCCTCTGACCTATAAAGATGCTCTTGCGACAGATGCTAGTGGCCATCGTCTTTAGCCTTCTTGTTAGAGCAACTGACTCTCATGCAAAGAATCACTGGTTCGATCCCAGCTCAGACTGGGTTGGGTGCAGTAGGATCGGTTGGTTACACATGGGGGCTTGTCCTGGATGAGAGTGAGGTTTAGGGGCTTGAGTGTAATGGAGGCTGGCTACAGAAGTGCTATGCAGGTAAACCTCACTCCACTGACCTCTAAAGATGCTCTAGCGACAGATGGTCTTTAGCCTTCTTGTTAGAGGAACTGACTCCCATGCAAAGAATCGCAGATTCTATCCTAGTTCAGACTGGGTTGGGTGCAGTAGGAATACAATTTTATAAGAGGGCTAATAGTTTTGTTTTAAACTGTATAAAAAGCATTTCAATGGAAAAAATATAACGATGAAAACTACATAAAGATAAAATAAATTATTTCTTCTTATATTAAATCTAAAATATAAGGAAGATGAGCGTACACAATTAAATATCTAGTTTTAACTCTACTATCGGCCTGACGTAAGTGATATAATGCTGATCTATTGTGGATCCTTAAAAATCCACCAGTTTGTATGATGTAGTAACGATTTTCAAAATAAATGTCAAGTATTTACAGCTTAGCAGATCCTGTCATACTTACAAACATCAATACACAGACATGCTCATAACCAGACATTCTCTTTTCCTTCTTTTCCCATCAGTGGTGGCGATTTACGACTACACACGCGACAAAGAAGACGAGCTGTCCTTCCAGGAGGGAGCCATCATTTACGTCATCAAGAAGAACGACGACGGCTGGTTCGAGGGGGTGATGAGCGGCACCACAGGCCTCTTTCCTGGAAACTACGTGGAGTCCATCATGCATTACGCTGATTGAACCAGCGGATGGCGCCACTGCTCCTCTGTCCATCTTACTCATTCACTGAAACACACACACACACACACCAGTCCAGCTACACTAGGTCATGCGGAGGCTTGTTGCAGACATACAAACCCATGACTTGGTTTGAGAGCCGCAGGAAAAACTGTAAGATAAAGACATTGGGAACGTTTATTCATCTCTTTCATTTCGATCTCTTAGAAACATGTATCAGATAAAGTGTTGGTTTTGCTTGACTTGTGTTGATAGTGATCGCTTTGCTTTCGCTCCTCGCCGTTTCGACGAATGGGGCGGTTTTACTTTCTCACGTCATCACCAAATTGGAAGGCAGCCATCTTGGATGTGCATGTTCCATCACTTTTGGGTTTGTTTTTTAACGGTTGACCAGCAAAACATGAGAGAAAAGCTATTGCCAAGAAAGACAGAATGGGGGGATTTATATGCACAGTGGGTTGCCAGGTCATAGAGAAATGACGCATCCATTTAGGCTTCTTTTCTTAAGTTTATTTGTCACATTTTGAGTGCATTTTGAAGTCTTTAGTAGGAGGATTAAACCAAAGGATTTCAGTGGCGTTTGGCATTGCGAACGGGACCTTAAGAAAACCTCTTTTTTCACCATTCCTTTACATTCGTTTCTTTCCAACGAGATTTTATTGCTTGAACTATTTGCAAGTACATGTATTCTTTGTATGTATGATAAAACTACAAAAAAAAAAACACTATTAAGTCGTTCAGGAAGTTTGTGCCATACAGAAACATTCATAGACGGTCATATATTGTTTTGGGGGATGTTTTTAAATCAGGAAGAGAAGAAGTGTGTTATTGTGATCTTAAACCTCCAATTCATCCCTTTGACCAACTGTGGACTTAAAGATACGAGACTATTCTATATGTATGTTATATATTGATTTATATTATAGAAATACTATTGTGTTGGTGGTGTATGACTGGTGTAAAGACAAGAGAAACCCCCATTTATCTGCAATAACAAAGGCACAGTTAAGGACGACGAGCTACAGAGATTTTTTTTTAAAGCACAAGAGATAAAGATGATCTTACAAAATGTGAAGACTGATGTTTTTTTGGGGATGAAGAGAGATTGAAAAACCAGAAACCAGCCCAAATTTGAAAGCATCCTCATACCCACATGCAGATAATGTGGATGAAACTGTAACTAATGCACAGAGACTTTTTCTATCGAGTACTTTGATGTCTATATGTGAGTGCGTGCGAGTGTGTATGTGAGCGTGAAACTTCACTGTTTATGGATCATTGGTGACTGACTTGCTTGTCTGTGTGCAAATCTTTATTTTCAACGAACGGTCTGTGGCGAGGGTGTGTGAACTGAGTCTTGCATGTTGATCATTTTATGTGATTTTCCTGCTGATGGAGAATAAAACTGGATATATCTGACTGCTTATTGTGTTTCCTGCGGGTTCAAAGGTCGCTGGAGAGATTTCTGTAGGAGCGGATGTGGCTCAGACACTGCAATGTGGGGAATCCCGAACAGAGAATTAAGGTAAAAATAAGTATTTTGGCCATTAAATGGATAGAGATATTCACTGTTTACGTCTCTATATAAGCTTAAAAGATTAGTTCTCCCGAAAATATAAATTGCCCCATTATTTCCTCACCCTCAAGACGTTCTAGTTGTATATGACTTTCTTCTTTTAGTTGAGTCTAATCAAACTTCTTTGAAAGTGATGACAGGACCATAGACACAACACAAATGCAGGTTGCCAGACTGATGACACCAACAGGAGCCTTGCACTGTAAGCTGTTCAGCTACTGTTCACCCTGTAGAAAAAAAACAGCAGGTTGGCTGGTTTTAACTGGCCGTCCGTCCTGGTTTTATAGGGTTTTTGGTCCATTTCCAGGCTGCTCTTAGCTGGTCAGGCTGGGAGAGGATCAGCTAAAACCAGCTTGACCAGCCTAGCCATAGGATCCCAGGCAAAATCAGCTATGTCCAGTGTAAACCTGGCTGGTCAAGCTAGTTTTTGCTGGTTTTAGTCATTTTCTAGTTTTCAACCAGGTTGGAAATAGACAAAACTCCTCTAAAAGCAGGCAGGTCAAACCAGCTTAGGCTAGTTAAAGTATTTTTTTTCCACCAGGGTATATTTGTAATGTTTATATACTTTGCTGATTAAAATCCACCTCGTGATTCTGAATTTGCGTCTCGTTCAGAGGCTGCTGTCCTTGAGTTCGCATTTTCAGTCGCACCAGCATATTGAGGCAGCCTTCATGACTGAAATAAAATACACTGTTTTCTTACACTGTACAGTATACAATTGTACAAGTTTAAATCAATATATATGCTGAATTGCACCGTTAACCCGGGGTGCCAAAATGTGATTGGATAAACTGGCAGTGGGCGGAGTTACAAAGGCAGAAATTCAGACACGGATTGCAGATTTTAGAAGGTGAATGACTGACTTTAGCATTGATTTTCAGATAAACAAGTATATTCACTTCATACTTCAGCGTATAGCATCGTGTTTTATGCGTTAGAAGAGTCTGAAACGTACATACAGCACTTTTAAAATAATTACCTTGGACTTTTTCAGCTGTACAACGGCAACAGGATGAATTTTATCAGCTGTTCAAACGAAGTCCATTATCAATCCATAATAAAAAAGTGCCTCACGCGGCTTTGGTAGGTGAGCAAACGTCTCCTGTAGCAAATCCATGCTTTTGTAAGAACCATATCCATATTTAAAACTCTATAAACCATTTTATGTAACTTCTGGCGAGCTCCCTCCATTATCGCCTTCTTCGTTTGAGGCGCCATCAGCTGGACAGGACTGAAATTACATACTGCTCTTGTCAAGCTGGGAAAACCCAAGATATCATTGTTAGAACAGCTCTGATTGGATTTGACTGAAAGATCATTAGTGGTGTAGTCGAGGCTATACGCACGTATACTCAGTATGCCTACTTTTTTTCCATGAGCTGTTTGGGTATTACGACTTCTAAGGATCAATAATTGCGTATACCCTCGGTATACTCACTTGTTTTTCTGATTGGACTTCCCTAATTTACGTGTATTCGCGTCCCCTTTAACTGTATACCATTTTTTTCTTGCATCTTATTTGCTGCAATCAGTGCATTTTAGTTTAATTTGCGCCATTCCCCGCCCCCTGACGACCGCAGCAGCTGGGAGAAAATTTCGGGAGTTTTTCGATAACGACGACAAGTCAACTAAAGGATGTCTCGCTGCAACACTGAGGTAAAATTATTTGTAAAAAGCATGGGCATCGCTTTTGCCCCCTATATTTCTAGTCAGTGCCTGTAAATGTTTTGCGATTTCCTCATGGACTGCACACTACTAAATTATCACCTCAGTCCCCTTTAAACTTGATATGAAAATGGCGGCAGACTTCCGCTCCTCCGCTTTCAACTCGTTTTTCGTTTAATCAGCAAACCACAGCTTTGCAGAGTGAGAGTAGAAGGTGTGTTTATCTATAGATTGTTATAATATCTGCATATTTGCAGTTCTTTGCTATAGAAACACTTGTATCACATGTACTAATCGGGTTTCCCCATCTACTGTTTCCTCGGCGCTCCCCTTATCATCACAGCTGTTGCTCCAACAAAAATGCAACTCTTCACGAACATTTATTATCAATTAACTATAATTATAAAACACATTACAGTGCATGTGGCGTTATATATCATACATTCATGCACAGGATTAAACAGTGACAGAACCACTCAGTGAATGTCCTCATTTTAACTGCATATCAGAGTGAGATCAGAGTGAAATATTGTGTTGTATCTTTGTTAAAAATTATTTACTATTATGACTTATATTATTATAGTGAAATATGTAAATGAGCCTGTACATTTTTTTACATGTTTATATTTATGCCATTTTGAAAAAAGTGGTAGTTCTATTTAAAACATGGAAAAAACACTTGAGTATAGGCTAGTATTTGAGTTTTTGAAGAAAAACACTTTTCATTTTCCTGATATATATATATATATATATATATATATATATATATATTAGCTAAGCATAAATCATTGAATAGGACTAGGCTATTAGCATCTTGCTTTAAAATGAACCAATTTGTTTAAATATTTTTCCTTTTTTAATGTATAGTTCATTCAAAAAAATGTTAAATTGTCATCCTTTACTCAACCTTTACTTGTTCCGAACCGGTTTGTCGTTTTTTGTTTTTTTTAACACAGAAGATATTTTGAAGAAAGCTGTAACCATTAACTTCCTTAGTATTATTTTTTTCTTTCAATAGTTACAGGTAACTTATGTTAAAAAATAGTAGGGTGGGTAATAGTACACCACTTTTTTTTTTTTAGGACTACACCACTGATTTACACATAGGATGCCTCGAGGGTAAGTAAATAATGGGGTAATGTTTATTTTTGGGGTGAACTAACCCTTTAAACTACAAAAACTTGTATGTTTTTGCAGAGCCACGCAAGGTTTCTTTACAGATGAACAGCTCCACCTACTGACATTTTAATGTTATTTTGTTGGATTAGGATGAATAGGGTTTATTTTAACATGACTGCTAAGTGTAAAGACAACTTTGTGAAAACTTTCAATTGGATTTTTTTAGTTTTTAAAATCAAAAATCAAATCAGACCTATCATGATGTGTTAAGATAATCATGGTTAACAGATTTTATATAAATAAATACATCTATCCAATTTCTAAATAGTTGGGCCAAATCTCACTGTTCCCAATTCTGAACGTTTTGAATTTGTATTAAGGTGCTGTATTTTACAAACCGGTTTAGTGTCATTGTAGTAAAATAACTATTTTATTTATTAATTTTGTTTGTGTGTGATGATAATTTTTAATTTTGTTCTTTTGTTGCAATCTTTAAAGTTGAGGGAAAGATATCTAATTAAAAAATGAAATGTTTTAGGTTTTCCTGTAAATGAAAGTAAAAGAAAGCATCCACAGATATATGGCTTACAAAAACTACATTTTATATTCAATTATTAACATAAAGGAGAACAAACAAATTCCAAAGCCTCCCTTTTTGCTAGTCAGTCACTTAAAAAAAATCTAATATTCACATCTCACAAAAGTAAAGGAGTGAAGTAAAAAGTAAAGAGGCAGAATGGAGGAGGCTCGTTCTTTATCCTCGCTGCAGATGGTCTGTTTTACTGTTTTCTCACTAGTGATGGGATAAGTTTTTCCACTTACAAAGTCTGCCATGTAAAAAGCAAATGCGCCATGAAGCAACACATCTGACTTTTAAAGGGAATGGGAGACGAGACTTTTGATTGATTTAATGCTTGTTATGTGCAAAACACTCATTAAGAGAATGAGCACAACCCTGTTAGACCATGCACCAGGATGCAGAACGAATGTTTCCATCCTTAAAATAGCAAAAATGGATTCGGACACTCTTAATGCTTTTGCAGCATGTGCTTTAGACTTTGCGCTTAGATCTCCGACATTTCTTCAACAGAAAAAAACAGCAGCAAGCTAAATGAGTGGTCAATTTTTTATTAGTAGTAATATGTTTAACATTAAAACCTTTTGGGTTATGTGCAAAGTATAAATCATCCCACCTCACGTTGAACTGCTATTTATTTCAACAACCTTTACAGAATTCATCCATCAGTTTACAACCAATGTCTCGGCAGTCCCTAAATTACATAAAAGTTACACGTTTGATTAGTCTGCATTTTGACGTATGCTTTACCTCTTCTGGATATTGTGCTAAGAAAAAAAAAAAAAGCCAAACAGAAGCGTCCTCTTGATCCGCTTATTTCTCTACTATAGGACGTGATGTAGCAGTGTATTAACTTACAGCAGAGCGAAATCTGGCATTTAAAACAACAAGCTAGACTTGAAGTGTGACTAGTACAAAAATCCATTCTATGTTTATTCTTACATTGGCCGTATATCACAAATCTCTAGTCAAATATATTTCCCCAGTATATAATCTGGTGTCTGTGACGGTTCACAGTTTTTAAATGCACACTAAACATTTAGTGCGTCTTTTATAGATTTCATTGCTCATTTTTTTCATCCTTTCCTCTCCTATGCTAGTTATGCTCGATATCCCACACACCCTGTTGGAGACTTTAAACTCCCCGCGAAACAGAAACCCAAACACACACACACTCACGAAAAAAAAAACATTTACTAAGAGAGAGAAACTGGTCCAAATGTTTGCCTACACAGATATCTCTACACAGAATATTGCTCTTGGCGTTCAGTCACATTCTCTCTCTCTCTCTCTCTTTGTCGTTTTGATTGTTGCTATACAGAGAAACTCAGAGCTCACACGCACACATACACTCTCTCACACACACACACAAACGGGGGAAACAGGAAGAGGTTTAATAGAAGGACAGGAAAGGGTCAGAGTGGAATTTGTCAGTGGTTTAGCCGGCGCTGTCCACTGCTCTACTGCTCGCAGATCAGAGTCTCCACCACAAACTTGTTCTCAAAGTGGAGAATCTTGTGGCAGTTTAGAGCCTCTCGCTTCTGGATGCCTGCAAAAAACAAAAGAGCAATATTGTAAGGTGAATGTATGTAAAAACAAACAAACGAATGAACGAAAAACAAACAAAATAATTATTTTAAAAAACGTTGAAGAATTTTATTGTTTAAAAATAATAGTTTTGTATTGTAAATGGTAATCATAATAACATACTGATATGAAGCTCCAGAAAATATAGGAAATTAAGTAAAAAAACTAACAAGCTGCAATGGTGCATTCACACTAGATGCGGATGAAGCATTAAGCGACATCCTGCGGCACCAATCCGCGGAATGAGGCGGATCGTGCATTTCAGACATTTGACATGCTTAATGTAATCGCTCGAGTTGAAAAATCGGACCTTTGGCAGACATTTGAGCTCTTTAACCAATCAAGAGCTTGCTATAGTATGGACGTGATTATGACGTAAAAAAAACTAACAAACTGCAATAGTGCGTTCACACCAGACGTGGATGTGAAGCGTTTAGCGCAAGTGATTTACATGTTAGGTCAATGCAATGACATGATCAGACATCTTGCCGCGCTATTCGCGTAAATGAAGCGACGTGAATCGAGCACTACAGGCGTTTAACGTGCTCAACGTAATCGTTTGAGTTGAAAAATCTGAATTTGGCAGACATTTGCGCTCATTAACCAATCAAGAGCTTGTTATAGTATGGACGTGATTATGACGTAAAAAAACTAACAAACTGTAATGGTGCATTCACAGCAAGCGGCAACCTCCCGCTCTCCCTCGTGAAGCAAATACGGAAGTAACTGAAACTGCAATTCATCGAAATTCCACTAGTCCTGCCTCCACAATAGAGCAAATTTCAATGACAACTGTGATGGAGTGAATTTTTTTTTATAATTCATCCGATTCCATTATTTTAGGTTATATTAAGTCTGTGGCTCTCTCTAGTCACTGTCACTTCACCTTCGCTGATTCTGGCTGATTAGCCGCTGAGCTCGGCATATACATCGTATTTTTGTGTTGTTTTATGTGGCTTTATCACAATAAATCTCCCAAAGAAAAGCCTGTCAAAGCAAAATGCTAGCAGGCATCTGTAGCTTTGCCTCTTTGCCCTTGTTTGGTATCCCCCGGTCGATGCAGTGACACGTGAACAAAATTGAGACAGTTGGCCACGCCTACTGGTAGCTTCTTTTGCGTTCTTCAGAAACCTATGGTTGACATCACGGATACTACGTCCATATCTTTGGTCTATGGTTTACACCAGACGTGAATGAAGCCTTAAGCGCAAGTGATTTGAGGCAGTGATTTGAGGCAGCGCGAATGACACGAATCGAGCATTTCACGTAATCACTTGAGTTGAAAAATTTGAACTTTGGCTGACATTTGCGCTCGTTATTCAATCAAAAGCTTATTGTAGTGGATACGTGATTATGACGTAGCGTCTGGTGTAAATGCCCCATTAGGGCTCATTCCCACCGAATACATCTTTGCTTCTAAAGATGTAGGAGGCAACGGTTCGGAATGGCTTGAAAAAAGCACCACATAAAGCACGAGGGTATACAGACACAACTTCTGAGTGCCTGTAGACAGAAATTTGCTATGGTTGCCCTGTCTCCGAGCTCCTCTTCTCTGCTGTGGAACTGACAGTGATGAGCAGCACTGCGTGTGAAAGTTGAAGTTCTCTTAACTTCACATGTCATCTGAAAAAATGCGTTGCTTGCATGCGCAGTACTTCAAAAGGCATGAGACACAGCCGTAATGGTCACACATCAAGCACATAGTAAATTGAAGAGGACAAACGCATTCTGTGTGAGAATGGAGCCTAATACTAGTATACAGTATTGCTGACTTGATCTATATTTTAAGCATCTATATAAAGATTTTAGCCCGTTTTATCAAAATATCGTATTTCTGCCGATGACCAATATGCCACGTGTTTTTAGTCTACATACTTTATTGGCCCATTTAAAAAGTAGTGAGTAAGACTTTTATCAGTCTTACTGGTAAAATTCATAATGGTCAAAAGTCACTAGTAAGTTCATGAACAAAAATCCCAAGAAAAGTTTACAAATGGGCCAAGACTTAGTAAAAATGAATTCAAATATTGGCCAAAACTCTCTAGTAAATTCAAAACAGTAACACATTTTTTTCATATAAAAATAAGGCCAAAACTTGCTAGTGAAGTTCACAAATGGCCAATTTATTTAAAGAGCCCCTATTATGGGTTTTTGAAAATGACCTTCCATGTAGTGTGTAACACAGCTCTTAATGAAGTGAAACATCCAGCTAAAGCTTAAATCTGAAAGTGGACAGTTTTTAAAACTATTGATTCATCTATAAAAGAGTCGACTCATAGTGGATTAAATTAATCATCTTCATAACGAGTCTTCAGCTGCTTTGGTGTGACGTCGTTACGAAGCGTAATGGTTGCGCGCGCAGACCCGGCAAAATTCAAACTTGCGGCTCTGCCCACTAACACAGCAGCAAGACGCTCATGAAGACGCTGTGCTTACCTGGATATTATTGGAAGTGTGAGGGAAAGGAGTCGTTCAGAAATCTGCACACTTACAATGGGCGATCTATCACTACACAGCTCATGCTTTAGTTTCTGCCTCCATCTTGTAATGGACAGACAAGACACCAGGGGTGCAGGCAAAAAAAGGACAAAATATTAGGTACACCGGTAGGCTGCTGAACGCTGTGCTTCGGGCTGGTGAGCAGCACTGAAATGGCTTGCGAATGGAGAGCAGGAGCCCGCAGAGATAGCTTGTCAGAGGACAGAGGATGCTACAACCTCCCGGCTGGGGATGTGATCGTTTAGAAAAGCAGAGTAGAGGTAAGCACTTAGAACATATAGCAGTTCACGGACGAGGTGCCACAGCAATGATTGCAAATAGAAATTATCTACATGCTTTGTTACTAGTAACCGCATGTACTGTATCAGGTTAACTCTTTATATTCTCATATCATGTCTAATGCAACGTTGTAAACGCGATGCGTGCTGCTTTGTTTACAGATTTAAATGCTTTTGTGAGCTCGTTCCACTGCCATTTGTCGTTGCTATGGCCACTGTTAGCTGATCCCGCACACGTGCAGTGGTCAAGGTTCAGAATAGTTCAGCTTTTGCTGCTGTGTGGATTAGAACTGAATGTGTGTCATACTTAACATAAGCAATAAGCTTGTGTTTAACTACACTGCTTTCGGCGCTGAGGTGTCTGAATAACACTGTTGAGAACCGGGTACTGTTGACTGTGGTGTTAGTAAGTTTACTTTGAAGCGTGTTTCGGGCGTCTGCTGCGATCGGATCCTATACCAATGTTGGCGACCTGCGGGCTTGATAAACCAGGCTGGGCATTTTACTGTCTCGTGCTGAACACTGTCGACCAATGGCAACAGGCTGTCATCGGTCCAATCAGCGCAGATTAGCTTCACGCTAAGCAGGGGTTTGGGAACAAATGAATCGCTGAACGATTCATATGGGAGTCGCTGGGATAATTAGGTAAAAATAAATGCATATTATAAGACCATGAACGTGTTTTTTGACCTTGCATACATATCAGGATGTTGTTGGAGACCCATAAAACCGAAATATGAACCTTTCAATGTGTAATAGGGGCTCTTTAAATTATTTAAAGTTCATAAATGACCAAATTATTTTATGTATTAAATATTTAAAAAATGCGATATTGGTAAAAACTCACTTGAAACTTCACAACAACCAAAAAAAGGGCAAAACTCACTAGTAAAGGTCACTAATGTTCCAAAACGTACTTGTGAAGTTTATAATAGACTTAATATTCATCAATGGCTCAAAACTCACTACTAAGTTCATGAACAGGCCAAAAATCACAACAAAAGTCCACAAATGGGCCAAGACCATGGTAAAAAAAATCATATATTGGCCAAAACTCTTTAGTAAATTCAAAACAGCAACAATAAAAAATGTTGGGGAAAAAAAGGCCAAAACTCACTAGTGAAATTCATAAAAACAATCAAAGAAATGCATTTAAAAAATCCAAAAGTTCATGAACAGGACAAAACAAAAATGAAAAAAGCTAAACTCAATAGTAAAGTTCACCAATGTGCCAAAACTTACTTTTAAGGTTTATAAAAGACAAAATATTCATCAATGGCTCAAAACTAAAATTCTAATTGGTCACTAGTAAGTTCATGAACTGACCAAAAATCTTTAAAAAGTTCACAAAATGGGCCAAAAATTTCCAGAACATATTTAAAATAATTCCGATATTGGTCAAAACTCACTTGTAAATTTAATTAAGTGGGCAATAAAAAAATATATGTATATATTTATTTATTTATTTATATTTGCCAAAACAATGCAAATGTATAAAAAAATGCATAAAAAGGCCAAAACTCACCTTTAAAGTTCATAAATGGGCCAGAACTTAAATATAAAAGCATATATTGGCCAAAATGTACTAGTATACTCGAAACAGAAGAGCAAGCCTGCAAACTAATGTTTTACTTTCAGTTTTCAAGTTAAGACAAGAACAACGAGAGTCTTGCCACAACCCTGGTCAAACAAGTTTGTGTTTTTACCCAAAACGGTCTCTCTGCGCTCCAGTTTGTAAGTGTCTCTCCCTCTGCACAGGCCATAGATGAAGTAACCCAGCTGATCCACATGCTCCACTTTCCCAGTCACCATCATCTGCTCACGCACCAGGTAGGACTGCGGCAGGTATGTTCCAGCCTGCAGACACAGTTACACTCTCATGCTTGACCATCACATTACTGCTGAAATGCCTTGGCAACATCTGACCACTGTTTAAATGTCTAATTAGACAGCCCTAGAAGTTTAAGAAGAGCAAATGATGTTCAAATATAAGTTACCTTGATGTTGACTAGAAGCTCCAGAAAGTCTTTGGGAGGCATCACGACGGAGGTGTTGAGAGGGATGACGTAGCATTTATTCAGGCGCAGATCCAGATAGGCTGTCAGTCTCTAAAGCAGAAAGGAAGAACAAGGATTTTATCGTTTTTGTATAGGTTGTTTATTTTGGGGAATCTGATGAAGCAATTATGTATATGTATGCCCAATGAGAATTCTGCTGAAATCTTTTTTTGTTTTGCTGTGATTAATTGCTGAATTTCTTAATGGAAAAAGAGATCAGAAACTTTGTCAGGTCTAATAAACAAAAAAAAATTAGTGTTTTGCTTTATTGTATGTGCATTTTGAGAGTAAATGTTTTAAACTAATTAAACTTCAAAAGGATGATTCAGTGACAATAATAAAAAAAAAACTAAAATGCCATCATTAAATTTTAATGTATTAAAATCAATTGTGAGAAATAGTCATATTGTATTATATTGTAGGGTTGTCACGATAGTGAAATTTGGTACCAATCAATACTGAAATTTTAAAAACGTCCATTTCCCGCTAACATTTTAGCGATGTTGAGCACATTCTTAAACAGCACTGATTTGCCATTGGGTTCGCGTGCTCAACAGAAACGACTTTTTTTGGTCGTGAAGGACATCAGTTCACCAAAATCATTGCTGTTTACCAAGGCCAAATCCCAATTCTACCCCTTAGTCCTTCCTCTTACCCCCTACTCCTTGTTTTGTGTGTTCATGTCAAGGGGTAGTGGTGTCCCAATTCTCTTTAGCTTGAAGGCGTAGGAAAGGGTTAAGAAAATTTCCCAGAATACACCTGCTACAAAGGCAGTATTGCTGAACCCGGAAGTAAGGAGGCCGACAAATTTTTTGTCATTATTACGAGTTTTTTTTACGACAAACAAACATATGTTTGAATATATTTATAACCGCGTTCATGTTTTACCGTCATGCTTTAAAAAAAACCCCGCAAAAATAAAATGTAAAAAAATGCTAAATTTCGTGATCTATAATCCATAACCATATCTCCTGTACAGCAGTACCACAACATTCTGATGACTCGATGACACTCGAATACCCTGTCAGAAAAGTCTAGTGGCTGAGAATGAGCTTTTTACAGTGTCTGCTATAATGTTAATGTTGTTTTTTGTGTGTTTACATAGATGAATACGGCCACTGTGTAAATACACGGTACAGTTACAATCTTATTGCCACATTAGATCGTTATGATAACATAATATATGCCTTCAGTGATTTGCTGAAGATAAATACCAAAAAAGAACACAACTGGAATAACTACAGCAGTCGCGATCGTCTGATCTCATATGAAGCATTTTTATGATTACATTTTCATCACATCTATACATTAAAATAAAGGTTTGGTCATCTAACATCTTTAGAAATAGAAAGATGATACATTTAAACTCAAGTTATTGCAAAAATAAATAAATAAATAAATACAAACTACTAAATTAACAAATTTTGATATTTTTCCTGTTTATTACAATTTTATTTCATATTTTCCCCAGACATATTTATTTGGGTGTGCTAATTTTTGCACTGTGATCTTTTTCTGTGAGATTAGTTCCAGTTTTAGCTTCGGTACTTAGTAATCTTATGTATATGCACAAATATAATATTGTAAAGCATCCTATAGAAAAATATGCATTTAAAAGAGAGACCTGTGAGGGGTGTGCATGCACTCTATATGGGATTAAGAGGGAGATAAACGTTTGACTCTTACCCTGTTGAAGTCATGGACGATGTCAGCAGGGTCGCTGTCGCTGAATTTGGGCACGGGGATATTAATTAGCTCGACTCCCTCATCCTCCAGAACTCGGACTTTCTCCTCGATCCTCTTGTATGCGGCTGGCAGATCCATGTCTGTGTCCTCCTGGCTGTCCTGCATCTTGTAATTTTCCTCACGGTAGTTCACCCCGCAGAAATACATCCTCTCCTCCTGAACACCAGCAGTATGAATGGACACATTCTCTCACCAAGATCAACTACATGCACATTTTTCTCTAAGTGTACGGAAACAATTTAAGACAGCAACGCTTTTTAAATTTTGCACCCACTTTGTCACCAAAGATTTTTTTATCTACTGGAATGTATTCAAAATTGTATAAATGTCATCACTAATGCATAGCCAAATAGGGTAAGATACATTTCTGGGTTTTTTTATGACCTTTATTGGGTGCAGATTTTTGGGCCAAATGGCAATTTGTTACAATGTAGATGAGAAACATTTAAAATTGGTGTTTTGAAAATGGAGTAGGGTTGGAAATTATTTAGTGTCTATGGCAAAAATGCCACTAAAATGAATAATGGGGCAAAAAACAAAACGTCCGTAATTATACTGTTATGATTAAAGTGAGATTGAGAATCATTTCTGTTGAGCTTATGAAAGCAGAAACAAAAAACCCTAGCACAAAAACATGTTATGTGTATTCTGTTAATCAACATCATTAATAATAAATATTCCATCAATTGCAATAGTCAGCACAAACTGCACAAACATTTTTGAATTGGTGTACATGACAAAAAAAAGATAAAAGTGGCTATGGCATTCTATATGTTGCTGAGTATTGCAATTACAATATTTCTTATGATATAACATTTCCCTAGGAAAATGCTATTCTTGTTAGTTATGGTTATGTTCTTAATTTATTTAACGAGGTAAAAAATACAGGTGAAATATATACTACCGGTCAAAAGTTTGGGATCAGTAGGATTTTTTAATGTTTTAAAATAAGCCTAAATATCCTGCTCACCAAGGCTGCATTTATCTAATCAAAAATACAGTACAAATTGTCAAATTGTAAAATGTTATTGCACTACAAAAAAACTGTTCAAAATTAGTTACAATTTTTATTTATTCCAGTGATATTAAAGATTAATTTTCAGCTTCTTCACTCCAGTCTTCGGTCACATGATCCTTCAGCAATTCCTCTAATATTAATAATTATTAATATTACTGTTATTATTATTATTAATGTAATAGTAATAAAATCAATAATGACTGGAGTAATACTTTAATCTAAAACTACATACAATAACCAGTTGTTTAATTTGTTTTATAAATATTTAACTTTTTTTTTTACATTTAATAAATTAATTCTTGATGAACAGAATAATTTTCTAAAAAAAAAAAAAAAAAAAGACCCCAAACTTTTGACCGATAGTACATTTTTTAGCTGTAATTAATAAAAAAAAAACTGTGTCAAGGTACAAACATTTAGTCTTTAAAACACTATGAATAAGTGAAAACCTCTGCAGATATCCTGACTCTAATTGTCATTTTTTCATTTCTTGTATCGACATTACGACATTCATTTCTGGGTTCACCATTGGCCAATTGCTGAATAGCAACTACTGAGCAGGTGGGGATAAAATCAAAAAAATCTTAAAATTTTTAAAAATGCATAAAATAAAATATAACTGAACACATATCTATAATATGTACATGGCATATACTATCGTGATATTGAGCCCTACTGCCAACTTATCTTTTGATGCAAAAAGCTGAAATACAGTAAAAACCTATTTAACATGGGCGTGTTTTATATATTTTTACTTTCATTTTTAAAAACAAAACTAATCGTACTGGCAAACTGCTGAATCTGATTGGATTTTTTCCCCTTACATTTTTAGGTGAATTTTTAAAAGAACTGAACTCTCATGTGGTGCATCTGATGGGATTGGTTTTCTCACCTCGATGAAGTAATACCTATACAGGTAAGCTCCTCCCACTACCACACCAGACAGAATCAAAGCCAAACCCAAACACATGCACCAGCACCAGGCCCTGGACTGCTGTCTGACACGCAGCACATCCTCCACATCCTGCACACACAGAAGAAAAGCTCAATTATATATGCTCCTAATTAAAAAAAAATTTCTTTAATAACACTTCAATCATTCAGTCTGTCTAAACATACAAAGTACATAAGGACTGTCTTCACAAACACTTCACGACCCGATGTGTTCAAGAACTTTCACTGGGAACTGTGTTTGTTTCCAGATGTTCACAGATCCTCCCTGAAATCCCCTAAGATCCCACTCACTAGTGCACCAGCATCTGCTTATTTCATCTAAAGCGTTTTCTCCAATTTTATTTGCGAGTATGTTTAGCCTGGGTGTGCCGCCGTTCAAAACAATTGCATTGTGCTCGACAGATACTGGAAAATTTCCATGCTCCCTCCAGAGACCGAGAGGAACAAACATACTGGCATGATGCAAATGAACAAAACATCAGCTGACACGCTGGCTGATGTATAAAGACAAAAGTGAAAATAAATCAGACCCAACATCCAGATAGTTTGGCACAAAGTCTACTTGCTCCTAATTTGTCCTTTTTATATATATATATATATATATATATATATATATATATATATATATATATATATATATATATATATATATATATAAATGTGTGTTGTCTTTGTTTTGTTTTTTACCACAATTCCTGCTATAGGTCACCGTCTTGTTATAAAAACCTGTTATGCATATTACAATATTTACCACACTTGCCTACAGTGTTGCCAACTTGGCAACTTTGTCGCTAGATTTAGCGACTTTTTAGACCCCCCTAGCGACAAATTTTCAAAAAAAGCGACTAGCGACAAATCTAGCAACTTTTTTGTGTGTTACTGGAGATTTTTATAAACTGTACCGTCCCTACTCTTCTCAATGAGCTGCGTGTGATGCCGCTGGCCTCTCCCCCACCTCAGAGCACTGACAGGCGGCCCAGTCCTCGTACAGCAGCCTCTCCCACCTGCAGCCTGACAGCAGATCACCTCTCTGCGTACCGACGGCAAATGATTTAGCACCGGCAGTGTGAAGGTATTTCCCTTGTACACTCTAACCGATCTGCTTCTCCTTTATTTTAACAATTTGATTTGACCATTTATTCTTTTCTTGTTCACAATCAGAGATGTTTTAAGTGAGAGTTTCAGAACTTGTCTGAGTTTATTACGTCTGAGAGATTACTGCAAATTCACTACGCATCTATAATGATATACTGTATTCAAACAGCAATAAATATAGTTAAATTGACATGCTTGCATAAAGCGTAGTGCAAATATAAATACCCCATTTATTTACCATAGGCTGTTAAACAGAAATGGTAAAACGTGATGACATTAGTAATATTCAAATTAGCGTATGACCTAATCTAGCGACTTTTTGGGCAGAGCTTCGCGCCTTTTCGTTGAAAGTAGTTGGCAACAGTGCTTGCCCAAGTTATGCTTATATACCAAAAACTATTATAACTATCTAAATCCTATTATAAAAGTATCTCTTTATTACTTAGTAGTAGTACTTAAGTAATTACAGTATAACAACAAACCTTTTTTCCCAGAACAATTTTGATCAATCATCAAATTCCATTACAAAGATTTCTGTGTAAGTAGTCGGCATAAACGCAATAAAACGACATAAACGCTGCTCACGTAGTTTGACTTCAGTCCTAATCTAGAGCACTAATGCAACCTTTAATAATCATGCACAACCATGAAATTCATCCTAATGCAATATTCGGCTAAATCGACAATGCTGCATCATTTTAGGTTTAATTTCTTGCTATCTATTCAAGAATACATTGAGATTACTTGAGGTGTTGCTATTGCACGAACACATTTCTTGTTGTGCTGCTTGTAAAATACCAAACAACTTCAGAAATTCACTTTTCACTAACACACACCTGTTTGAAATACCCAAGGCCTGCCTCATCATCGCACACACAGACACACATGGCAGATTACAGCTTAGTCCTAACAGAGAGCGTCTTTGTTTAAATAACCAGAGCCTTCAGGACATTTTTTTCCAAGGAAAAAAGATGGCTGTTTTTTGTGGCTTCATCCACAAGTTCACTGAGGCTTTGATCACCGGTGCGACAGAGGATTTCAGACCACACAGAATGATCTTTACAGCTTATCTCCTGATGAACCGATACCTTTCAACCCATTTAGATAAGCATTAGAGTCTCCGATTGCCAGAAATGTCTAAAAGGTAAGAAGGATGAAATCTAATTTTTCTCCTCCTTTCCCAAAAGACAATGCCTACTGAAATGGTCCTCTTGCTCGAAATGGTGGCAATAATACCAGGCTGCACCATTGGTCTGATCACAGTGGCGGTGTTTCTGCAGACACAACAGTGTCTTATGAATGATTCACGACCTCCTTTTCTTCTTTATCATCAACCCAATTCGCACACTAGGCGCTGACTCATCCTCAGTGGCAGATGATGATCGTATTGGAGGCACAGAAGAAGGCAGACGGTGCATGCATCTGAGTGGGTGCTGGTCTCACACTTATGGAAGTGTCCCACGATAAGCTGGCTAAACACGTCTTTCCTCTTCCTGGTTTTACTACGTTTAAGGCTGAAACCTATTTAGGAGCTGCAAAATAGAAAAATGACGCATCTACACTTTTTAGATGCAAATCTAGTTAAAAGTCATGCATTTAATATTGATATGCATTTTAAATGTGGGGTGCATGAATGTGTGTGTGTGTGTGTGTGTGTGTGTAAATATATACATTTTATACATGCATTTACTGTTTTTATTGCGCATAACATTGCATTAAAAAGCAGTCAGCTATCTAAAAAGGAAACCTCAGAAACATGCAAAGCAAGGGTTGTGTGTGTGTTTCCTGGTGTTTGTGTTGAACTGTCGGCCATTTTCCTGTAAGCTCAAAGCTGTCTGACACTCACTCGCACACACATATACACACCGAAACAAGGCAGGAGATGGCTTCCCTAGTCTACACACAAAAACAAAACTGTCTGGTCCAAAAAAATTCACATAAATCCCATTTAAACATCGTGTATGCGTTTCAGTCCGATGAATCATGAATAAATAACGACTATATTGCAGTCAAGCGACCAAATGTTTGTTTTGGTTACTTTGACTATTTATATTTAAATAATCCTGTTTTCTCCTTTAACGTATCCACTTAATGTTAACATATATTAATCGATACATTCTGAACAAACACTATGACAACAAGTACATCCGTTACAATGAATTTAAAGGCGAAAAATAACGTTGTTGTTAACGCTGTTTTAATCACGCTAGCCGGTTAGCGTTCGAGCTAACAAAACTCACCAGATCATGGGGGATCAAAGCTTCATCCTTCTCCTCCTTTTTTAAATCCTTTTGCCCGAGAGCGGAATTGAAAGTGAGTTTCACCATGTTGGGTAGCTGGATTGTTTTTTTGTCTTTACTTTTTTCACCGAACTAACGAGAGCTTGGCGAAGCCGACGACCTCTATACACAGTGCTGCCTCACAAGTTGCTGTGGCGCATTTAGCCAGAATCAGCCTGTATAAACATCAGTCAGTCGAAAGGGGGCGCTGTTTCCACTAATCGCTGAGATGTTTGTTTTTATTTTATTTAAATAAACTTAGCCGTATTCATAACACATATTATACTATATCATAACTTGTAGTACGCAATATAAAACATAATACCCCAGTTCACGGTTGTTTTGCTGTCGAACTCAACAATGAAACTATCAGGTGATGTTTACCTTAGTACAGGTAAGGTTTATGTGGAAATTATTGTTACGAAATCTTGCTGTAGAATTACAACGAAAACAGGTGTTGTCTAATGGGAACGGTTAGATTATATGCCTGAGGTAAGATATGCCTGTGGAAACTTTGATGAAATATCTGTAACATTTTACAATAAGATTAAGTTTGTTATTAATATAGGCTCATGTTAAACTGATAGTTCACCTAAACATTAACACTCTGTCATCATTTTCTTATCCTTTGCTAGTTTCAGATTTATTTGAGGTTTTGTCTTCTGTTGAACACAAAAGAAGATACTCTGAAAAATGTCGGTGACTGGTAGCCATCAGGTTTCAAACTATTTTATTTTTCTATCTTGCTGGTAACATTAGTCTTCTTTTGTGTTCAACAGGAAAAAAAGAAACTCAAAGTTCTTAAAACCACTTGATGGTGAGTAAATGGTATGTTTTTATTTTGGAGTGAACTGTTCGTTGCATTATTTGATATTTTATTATTCACTGTTCAGTAATATTGGTTAAAATAAATAAACAAAACGTTCACAATTTAACATGAAATGTGAAAATGTGTGTAAAAATTAACATTGACCACAATTAACAAATGTGTTCATTAAAATAATGGTTCGTTATTGTATTTACTAACATGAACATCTTTTACACTATTTATAGTTAATTTGTTAACGCATTATTAAAATATATGCTTGTTAACATTAGTTAATGCACTGTGTTAACATAAACAACTTTTTTTTTTCCATCAACTAACATTGCCAATGGTAAATAAATGCATGTATTGTTCATTGTTTGTTAGTGTTAGTAAATACATTAACTAAAGAACCATTATGGACAAGTGTTACCTAAATATTTCAGTGTAACATTACCCATGATGACAAATGCCATAGACTTTACCACTATGTACAAAATGACTCGTAATCTTTAATACCTTAATAGTCGTAGATGTAAATTACAACATTTTTTTCAGTAAAATCATGAAATAGTAACTAGAATTAAATTCAGCAACAATTTATCCATAACAGTCAATCTGGAAGTATGTCTCGGTATGTTCAGGGTGTGTGTCACTTTATAGGTCAAAGCTCTTATAAAAATGAGCAAGAAAAGGCCTGAGGTGATTCGAGTTCACCTGATTCAGGTAAAGGCAGGGAGTCATAAGGTTGATTTCTCAACAACAGAAGATCACTTCAACTCTTTCTGAATGGTTGGAAGCCCTGTTGCCTCAGGTTAGCCAATGGCAAGAATAGCTGCTCTTCAGCGGGAAAATCCTCCCATTGCCTCCATGTCCAACCTGAGAAAGAAATAAGTAATTAATATGAGAATGAAATATTCCCCATTGATAGTTTGCAGCTGGAAGGGCATCCGCTGTGGAAAACATGTGCAGGATAAGCTGGCGGTTCATTCCGCTGTGGCAACCTTCGATTAATAAAGGGACTAAGCTGAAAAGAGAATGAATGAGTGAAATATTGCAGCAATATTCAGCCGTGTTTGCTTGGGCTTAGGGTAAGTTTAATATATTTAAACAATAAAAAAATGAGTCACTAATTCTTCAGTATTAGCTATGCTGATGTACCAATATGTTATTAATACTTGTAAAATCACTGTTTATTACAGAAATTCAAGCACATGACATGGTTTTATGCTCTATGTAAATGTTAATCTACAATAAGGTCGGCATTGGTGTTTATTATGGCCAAAATTCATTTATTTAGATGAAGTGAACATGTAAAGTGAACAGTCATTGTTGGTTTTTAAGCTTCTTTTCAGTTAATTGAATATAATTCTGTTTATTATATTCTGTATGAATATAAAAATGTAAAATTTTTATGAAAGCAAAATGACTGAACATGACATTAACTCATGAAGGTCAAGACTTTGGAGGTTGAACAGGCAAAAATCATAATTTAAAAATCATTACAAAGATTGTTCAACCAGAAATAAATTCTGACTGTTCACTTAAGCTCATGTTGTTGTCCACAAGTAACCATTGACTTCCACAGAAGGAAAAACAAACACTATGGAAGTCGATGGGTACGGGTTTCCAACATCATCTTTTTTAGTAAAAAGCAGTAGCAGTATGATGCATGACTGTGCTCCACGCATCTCGTTTATATACACTACAAACAGCAGCTACCCTAACTATTCTCTTTATTCTCTATTTCCACCTGGGGATACTCATCCCGAGGCCCCCAGAGATTATGCAGTGCTACTAATGCAATCCAAGACCCGCGACGAGATGATCCCAAGGTTTCCATAATCCTGGACCAGGCCGTATCCTGAGCAGCTGCTGTGGTGGTCATGGAGGAGTGGAGAGCATGAAACTGATTCCTGTGATGCTCCAGGGACAGACGAGTCTCGCTGTGGTCCAGCTTCGCCAGCCTCCAGGGCCTAGGCTGCAGCTCTGCACAAGACATTTGGCCATGGGAGAAGTGGTCGTGCCCAGCGTGCCTGGATTCTCTCGAGGTTTTTTTTAATTCTTTACTTTCGCCAATTGGTGAAGTTTTTTCCTCACCGCTGTCGCCACTGGCTTGCATGGTTCAGGACCTGTAGAGCTGCGCATCGATGGACTTGCTCTTCAGTGATTGGACTCTCAGTAGTGAATTTTAAACCACACTGAACTGAACTAAACTGAACTTAAATTCTAAAAACTGGACTGACAACTGGACTTACTATAATCTTCCATGTGAAGCTGGTTTGACACAATCTACATTGTAAAAGCGCTATAGAAATAAAGGTGAATTTTGTGTTCAACAGAAGAAGGAAACACATGAAGGTTTGAAACAAGTGAAGGGTGAGAAAATGATGACAGAATTTTCATTTTTGGGTGATTTTTGAGTGTCTTCATTTTAACTGATAGAATTTTTAGATTTGGGTGAACTGTTGCTTTAAGGAGGATAAAGATCTACATTTCATAATATCAGAATTTTATGTAAAATATTAGTCTGTTTATCTAATCAGATTTGCATGAAACTGAAATGATCAATAACTTCAGCTGATGCATCAATATACAACATTTATTCATTCGTTTACCTTTTGCTTAGCCCCTTTATTCATCAGGGATCGTCATAGCAGAATGAACCTCCAACTTATTCAGCATATGTTTTACACAGCGGATCCCTTCCAGCTGCAACCCAGTACTGGGAAACATCCATACACACTCATTGACACATACACTACAGCCAATTTAGTTTATTCAATTCACCTATATCGCATGTCTTTGGACTGTGAGGAAAAACCGGAGCACCCGGAGGAAACCCACGCAAACATGGGGAGAACATGCAAACTCCACACAGAAATGCCAACTGACCCAGTCGGAACTCGTACCAGCGACCTTCTTGCCGTGAGGCGACAGTGCTAACCACTGATCCACCCTGTTGCCTAATATACAACATATTTCTACATAATATACATCACTATAATATCTGCTTAACACTGCAAAAATCCGTCATAATGGTGACTGCCAAGTTGGCGTGAGACATGGAATAGTCTCACATGACAGATTTGTATCACTATCATGAATGATTTGTGGGTGGGCCATCTGGACACAGACTACACAGTCAATAAAATGATTTACCTTCATTTTTCTCTGGTTCCAGATTAACTGCTTCAGCTGAGAAAGACCGGTCCAGTTCTCCCAGCATGAAGATTGTGATGTAGTGGTAGTTTTCCTCCAATTTGATAGAGTTGACGACATGTGCAAAGCGGATGTTCTTCAGACGGACACCGGCTTCCTCCATCACCTCTCTCTGAGCACACTCCTCCCAGCTCTCTCTGATAATGTTGAACATTTCAAAAGACTACCTTTACATATGTTGAGGGTATTATGTTAAATCTATTTTTGCACACTACTTGTCTGTTTGCATCTACACTCATCGGCCACTTTATTAGGTACACCTAACTAGTACCGGGTTGGGACCCCCTTTTGCCCTCAGAACTGCGTTAATCCTTCATGGCGTAGCTTCAACAAGGTACTGGAAATATTCCTTAGAGATTGTGGTCCATATTGACATGAAAGCATCACGCAAGTGCTGCAGACAATCCATGATGCGAATCTCCTGATCCATCACATCCCAAATGTGCTCTATTGGATTGAGTTCTGGTGACTATGGAGGCCATTTGGGTACAGTGAACTTAATGTCATGTTCAAGAATCCAGTCTGAGATGATTTGCGCTTTATGACATGGCTGGCACGTTATCCTGCTGGAAGTAGCCATCAGAAGATGGGTACACTGTGGTCATAAAGGGATGGACATGGTCAGCAACAAAACTCAGGAAGGCTGTGGCGTTCTCAGTTGGTA
Organism: Danio tinwini; assembly: GCA_903798205.1. NCBI lineage: Eukaryota > Metazoa > Chordata > Actinopteri > Cypriniformes > Danionidae > Danio > Danio tinwini. The sequence continues at coordinate 7,004,967 of CAIGQZ010000461.1, read as the reverse complement.
CTAATGAGCCCAAAATGTGCCAAGAAAAATATCCCCTACTCCATTACATTACCACCAGCCTGAACTATCACATCCAGATGTCACCACAGAAATCGAGAATCATCAGACCAGGCAACGTTTTTCCAATCTTCTATTGTCCAATTTTGGTGAGCCTGTGTGAATTGTAGCCTCTGTTTCCTGTTCTTAGCTGACAGGAGTGGCACCCGGTGTGGTTTTCTGCTGCTGTAGCCCATCCGCCTCAAGGTTGGACGTGTTGTGCATTCAGAGATGCTCTTCTGCATAACTCGGTTGTAACGAGTGGATATTTCAGTTACTGTTGCCTTTCTACTTTATCAGCTCGAACCAGTCTGGCCATCTCCTCTGACCTCAATAAGGCATTTGCACCCAAAGAATTGCCGCTCACTGGACATTTTCTTTTTTTTACACCATTCTGTAAACCCTAGAGATGGTTGTGAGTAAAAAATCCCAGTAGATCAGCAGTTTCTGAAATATTCAGACCAGCCCGTCTGGCACCAACAACCATGCCACGTTCAAAGTCACTTAAATCACCTTTCTTCCCCATTCAGATGCTCGGTTTAAATTGCAGCAGATCGTCTTGACCATGTCTACATTCGCAATTTCCCAAATGCATTGAGTTACTGCCATGTGATTGGCTGATTAGAAATTTGCGTTAACGAGCAGTTGGACAGGTGTACCTAAAAAAGTGACCAGTGAGTGTATATATGTGTGTGTAACAAGTATGTTTTACATATTTATTGTCTATTTATGCATTTAAATGTATATTTTCCTAAAAGTATGTCATTGCATTTTGCACTTTCTGGAGCCTGCAGCTAATCTTTTCCACTGACTTTTACCTATAACATACAGTTAAAGTCAAAATTATTGTAAATTTTTTTTATTCCTTTTCAAATATTCGCAAGTTATGTTTAATAGACCAAAGAAACGTTAACAGTATTTCCTATATATATTTTTTCTTCTAGAGAAAGTTTTATTTCTTTTAGCTTGGCTGAAATAAAAGTAGTTTTTAAATGTAAAGACAAATTAAGGTCATTATTATTAGCTTGATTGATTGGTTACAGAACAAACCACATTTATTATGACGTGCCTAATTAACCTAACCTGCCTAGTAAGCTTTTAAATTGCACTTTAAGCTGAATACTAGTATCTTCCTAAATTACTAGTAAAATATAATGTACTGTCATCATGGCAAAGACAAAATAAATCGGGGATTATTAAAACTATTATGTTTAGAAATGTGTTAAACAACACTTGGGATTTATATTTATATGTTTAAATTACATTTCACAGGAGAGTAATCATTTTGACTTCAAATGTATGTGCATATACTGTATATGCTCTAGCGCATAAGTAAACATATAGTTAACAGGCATGCCTAAACATTATTAAAAGGCCACAGTTAAGTGCTTTACAGTATAAACTCACCCGAATTCAATGTGACCTCCTGGTAACTGGTAGGTGCCTTTCCCAACTCTGGTTTTTCTTTTTCCTAACAGGACACATCCAGGGTTGGAGGAGTCTGTCACAAGAACCCCAAGCCCCACTCCAGGACGTTTGAGGATGGGTTTTCCATTTTCAACTGCCTCGGACATTGTATGTAAACTGTGAAGAAACCAATGAAGTTATAAAGTTGTGGAGCAAACTGTCAGTCTACATTGTCTAATCCAAGAGTGACCGACCCTGTTCCTAGGGATCTGCCTTCCTGCAGAGTTCAGTTGTAACCCATATCAAGCACGTAATTATTAAGTGCTGTTCAGGTCCTAACTACTTGGTTCAGTTGTGTTTGATCAGGGTAGGAGCTGAAGATTACAGGAAGGTAGAAGTGCGTCCTAAATCTCATATTTATGCACTTTTCTACGCCGTTTTGTAGTATAAATAGTGTAAGTAGTGCGTTCACACTAGAAACACTAAAAAGTGCACTTTAATTACCCGGATGATGCACTTACTCAACCGTTAAAGTGAAGTATGATGGACACTTCACGCGCTCCACGCACGCGCTGAACGACCGCAGCTTTGCTCACGTAGCGGAAGGGGCGGAGCTATGTATTATTTGGTGGTTTGGTAATTTTTAACTTTTTAATTTCTTTATTTTATTATTATTTTTCTTGCATTTGCTGAAATTTTTCAATCAAATGCATAATAAATCTTACTATTGGATAGTCACATTTTAGCGTAAAATATGTAAGTAAAATAACAAAAAGAAAGAAAGAAAGAAAAACAAATAAAGAACAAGAGCGGGTATGCATAACATAACAATTACCATAGAGAAGAGGAATTACACTTTTGTAGTATATTCACAGTTCTGGTTGCTTTACGACTTGAAAGTCCAAAATAAATTTTTAAACCAGCCTTGTATTGGGAGATGTTAGGCTTCCTCTGCGACCATTTACACTTGTTTATAGGAAACTTGCCCAATATTATCAAAAGATTTAACATAAACAGGAGATTTTTATCTATATCTTTTTTTATCTTCGTAAAATATGGCATGTCTTTTCTTTATAACAATTCTATGACCGCTCAGTATATTACATAGACATTCAACATCAAACCAAAAAATATTGAACAAGATTCAGAAAGATCAGCTCTGGTTGGTTGGATATATTTTCTGCATAATTTTAAAGTTGATTACACTGATTTTATTATTGACAATATTTGCTGTTATAAGTCCAGATCAAGTTCCAATTGATATTTTAAAATTGATTATTCCGAAAGTACTTGTGTCTAAAAGTTGCAGGATAATGAATCATACTTCTTACAAATGTATTATTACATTTTCTATCTTTGATATCAAAACCATCTAATAAAGTCTCCTTTTGGGCTGCACGGTGGCGCAGCAACTACCAACTACCTATGGCGTTATTTCAATGACAAATGTCATGAGCGCAGTATTACAAGTCGAGATCGCATTCATGTAATACAAGCATAATCTCTTTGCTTGCACACCAATTTCCTGTGTTCTCGCACAAAACTTCTTGCACACCCTCAAATATATGCTGCTCAAGCACGGATTTTCGTGTGCGCTCTCAAATAGATGTTGCTGAAGTGCGATCTAGTGTGTTTATGTAACGAGTATGTTTCCAACATTTATTAGATTTGCTAGGAACATTTATAATTGCGTCCAATAGACCTACAGAGCGGCATTAACGCGCCCTGAAGTAAAGTGAAAAGGCTATAAACTCCAACAAGATAAAGTCATTGTATGCAGAGCCATAGACCTTCATCTATAAAGTATAATTATGAAAACTGTGTTTACGTCGTGTTTGCTGGCCTTACGCATCAAGCACCTGTCAGTCAGTCAGTCAGTCAGCATGTCACTTTAAAGTGTTAAACAAATAACGCACAGCACTACTATGATTACAGAAAAGTTTGCATTGTTATAATTCACTCTACTTTTAATAAGTTTTGGTGCAATTACAACCCGCTATTTAAAAAAAAAACAACGACTAAATGTTTTGAATAAGAAGCTGTAATGTAGCCGTGGCGGGATGAATTTTGGTGTGGCGCCCCACCATGGAAGAATGAATGTAGCGGAAACCATGCAGTCTCCTCGGGCTGCCCCTCATGTTGCTCTCTGTGTTGTGTTAGATAACTTAAATTGGTTTCTATTTAAGCACTTCATGATTTTGGATAGATCAGTAGGTATTATGATTCATAACTTTTCACAACACACAAAAAGACACTCACCTGCTGCCATCTACTGGCTGAAAGATATACTACAAGAAGAGCCAATTGAAAAGACTCACTATCACATGTGGATCAAGCGGCAACCTCCCGCTCTACCTCGGGAAGCCAAAACAGAAGTAACTGAAACTGCAATTCATCGAAATTCCGCTAGTCCTAGCTCCATATGGAGCAATTTCTATTGAGCCCACTGTTAAAATGGCCAACTTTACAGCAGGAAAAAAGGTGTTTACAGCCTGGTACAAAGAACTATTTTGGTTTCTATAGCTAATATTACCCTTAATGACAACTGTGAGGGGGGGGGGGGGGGTTTTTTTAGAACTCATCCATTTTGTTTATATTAAGTTATTAGGTCTGCGTAATTAAGGGTGTGGCCACTTGAGTGACAGCTAGGTCTCGCTGATCGCTGTCACGTCACCTCAGCTGATTAGCCGCTGATCTCAGCATATTCATCGTATTTTTGTGTTGGTTTATGTGGCTTTACACAGTCAGTTGCCTTTTGGAATTATTTCTTACAATTATCAGATGATATAGCATGCTGTGTGGACTTAATTGTGCACAAACCATTCATGTGGCCTCCATTTCCCAAGTAAGTGAAATTATATGCTTATACCATCTCTATGAATGTGTTTGTTTTATTTAAGATCATTTATCATTTATAATGTTCTTTAGACCTGTAAAGCACTTCAGAATCTGACAGATTGATTAGCTGTAGGCTATAGAACAGTCATCTGAAACGTTGTCATATATTGTTATTTCTGGATTTCATAAACAGTCTTGCATTTACTAACACAGGCTATATCTGAAGTATTTGAGAGTCATTCGTGTTTTCCTCCTGTTAAAAAACATCATAAGAACAATACTTTAGTGGCTCAATGTATTACAACAGTGTTTTTAAAAGTCTAAACACTTTATTGATATACTGTGCAGCCAAGCACATGTGGTCAGAACACAAACTAGTCACAGGTAATGAAGTATTAAGCGTTTTCTCCCAAAGGAAATATTATATATATTATTTACATAATGCCTTCAGCGTATTATAACAGCTTGTCACCCAGTGATAAGCACAGTGATTCTGCAAAATAACGTTCGTCTGACAGGTCCATTTGCGTTAGCTCCCTCCCAATGGATATTGAATAAGATGAAATGACCAAGCATCCAGCCCGAAATATACAATCTCATTGAAGCTCCAAGGGATTTTACAAGAGAGAAGCTAAAGGCCTACAAGTGTTTGGATGCCAACAATTGTGTTCTGTGTGGTCATGTGCAGGAAATAATGTTCCCTGATTACCAGATTTAAAACTATGTAGTGCTAAAAAAACGAGGTTCTGCCAATCCAAAGACAAGGAAAAAAAGACAGAGCTAAAGTTATACAAGGCCTGGAACCGTAATCATCAACAAGCAGAACAACTGCATTCTGACAGCGAACTACACCTGTACGGCAGGCCCAGGGTATGTGAACTTACACTTAAAGCTAAAGTTGTTTTTATATTCGCACATTCAGACTTTTTTCTCAATAATGTAATTTCATAAAAGTATTATTTGCAAACTCTAAATAGAGAAATCATATTAGCAGCAAATGACTATCAAAGTACAACATTGTTCACAGTCAAATAAACAGTGTTCATGTTGTTTTCAAGTCACACTTGCAGGTTATTTCAGACCGAATACTCAAAGTGCCGTGGTAAACAATATAGGGAGTGTGCCACAAGTTGTCACTGTCAATGTGTAAATATAAATCCAACTTTAATAACTTTCACGTTTCATTCTTAGCATTCAGTGTCCGCAGTTTAATTAACTATATGTAACTGTTTTGCCGAAATCATTGCTGCAATCAAAAACGAGTAATGTGTATGATTCAGCATAGCGTGAACTTACCAGACATGACATGAGAACTGCAGAGTCCAGCATTTCTAATTAGGTCGTTACTTCATTCAGCTCCCTTTTAGCCAAAGACATCTGCAGTCGGCATTATAAGCAGTGTGGTGTATGGTAAAAGTAAAGTTTTCTATTTTTGGACTTTAGAATTTGGCATCTTACCGCACAACACCACATGTTTGCTATTGCAGCCGGTCATTTTTTGCAACTAAGGACCCGTGTGACGTCATGTTTGACATAGGTCGGTAATTCATCTATAGCTCTGCTCACCGCTCCGCCTCTTTGCCCTTTTTTGGTATCCCCTGGCTGGTCCGATGACGTGCAAACAAAATGGTAACGGTTGGCCACACCTTCAGGTGGCTTCTTTTGGGTTCTTCATAAACCTATGGGTGACATCAAAGATACTACGTCCATATCTTTTACGGTCTATGCCGTGGACTCACTCTCTGTGTGGTGTTCCATTCATTCATTTATTCATTCATTTTCTTTTTTGGCTTAGTCCCTTTATTAATCTGGGGTCACCACAGAGAAATGAACCGCCTCTGGTGTTTCAAATAACTTAAATTAGTTTCTAAGCACTTTTTGAATGACTTTGAATGGATCAGTATGATGATTCAATAACTTTTGACAACATGCAAAAAGACACTCACTTGCTGCCATCTACTGGCTGAAAGATATACTACAAGAAGAGCCAATTGAAAAAACTCGAAAAATTAGCGAAACTAACCAATAGTGCTTTAATGGAAACCCCACCATAGTCTAAACTTACCTATATCTTGCTTGGTAGATGAATCTCCTTACAGAAAGCATATCTTTCACGATCCAATCAAAGCTTGTTTACTAAGACATACACAACTGGTAGCAAATCATCTTTAATCTCAAATCAAAAACGGATATTTATCATTAAGACATGAACTGATTTAAAAATAAAGCGTTTTGGATCATGAGCAGGGCCAGACGGAATCTGCAGATGTTTTTTGCTATTTCAGCTGAGAATTTTGGTAAAAATCTGCAGATTTCTGCGGAATTATTTTGGGGGTATCAAAACTAAAACCTTAATATGTGAAATAAAAAATTATATCTTTTAACTTTTATTTAATGTTTAAAATGCAAACCCAAGTAGATTAACTTTATTTAGTAAACAAAGCAAGTCTCTTATATAATATATCTACTAAAAGACAGAAAATATTACTGTACAAACTGCATTGTACATAAATCAGATGAACATTTTCATATTAGTCAATAATATTACTGTAATTAATTTAAAAAACTAAAAAACATATAGGTTTACACACATTTACTCAAGTAAATAAACAGAATTAATTATGGGCTAAAAATCTGCGGAAATCTGCGCGCGCAGATTCCGTGTGGGCCTAATCATGCATAAGGAAGGAAATGGCCAACTGCGATATACTCAATTCTCCAAGCATAGTTGCGCAATTGACGTAAGGTGACGTAGAGACACAGGCGCGTCCAATCATTTGTTTTTCTGCAGCTCTGCTTCTACACAGAGCAACATGGCGACGTCCCTGATCTGTGGCCGGTTGTCCGCTGGACTGAGGAATTCCAGCTCCAGGACGACTGTAAGCTCGGCAGCTAAGGTCAGTTTTGTGTACACGAGTCAGATTATTATAACCGACTGCCATTTAAGAAGTTGCTTTCTGTTTTGGTCACTTACAATGACACCAAATGGGCAGTTCTCCTTTGACATTAGCACATTGGCTAACTGCCTGTCATTATTAGTAATGCTTAGGTTAGCAAGCCTGTTCATTATCGAACGTTACTGAGCGGATGCTGTATTACTATCTAACCTGAGATTTCTTCTGGGATTGTCTGAGAGTATTATGCTTGTTTGTATTCTTATCATGCACACTATACATGTCAGCTGGGTTTACGAGTTAACTTTGACCTACATATAACTTACAGAGGGACACTCTGTTATGTTTTACTCTAGTAAAGTCCGTTCACTTGCAGTAACAGCTGGTTGATAAAGTAATTCATAAACCACTCAGGTTTGCAAATGGACTGGTTATAATGTACGTAATTATAACTCTTAATCTTCCTGAATCATACAGTTTTTTTAAACTAATTGTTTGGTTCCTGAAAGGTTGTACCCTTGAGTGAGACACCCAGGTAACAGGTTACTTCATAATGGATTTTTACTTATTTATTTGCACTGTATTTCACATTGGATTGATTTATGTAGTATTATTGATTACTTAGTTGGTCATATGTTACTATTGTGTACATCCAATTTCACTATATGTCAGTGTATGTGAATACATGGAGATATATGTGACAAATAAAGGCTTGATTAATAATTAGGGCTGCACAGTATTGGAAAAATCTGACATATTTTGCGATGTTGTGATATTTTGTTTTCCTGCGATTTATATATTGCAATATATTTTGTTATACTTTGAAAGAATTTTTGGTCACACTCCTTCTTAGCAAACCGTTTTGACTTGCTTCAATAAACTCCTAATTTACACCTTAATATTAGTTATTAAAGTAGTTTAGGTATTGGGTAGAATTAGGGATGTAGAATAAGATCATACAGAACATGTGCTTTGTAAGTACTAATGAGCAGCCAATATATCAATAATAAACATACTAATAAGCAACTAGTTTATAGTGAGAATTGGACCCTAATGTGTTACCGAATGTATTAAGTTTGATTGACTGGGATGATTCTGTAGGGAAGTGAATCATGCATAACTTGTAATAAACAAACTACAAGCATGGATAAATGCAACAAGATAAAAGTGAAATAAGCAGTGCGTGCATTATGGTTTTGTATATGCTTAACATTGCATATCATTGCGATGTGACTATTACTAATGCACACATTGCAATATCGATGCTGAAATGTTACACTGTGCAGCCCTAGTGTACATTCTGATTTACTGGAAATCATAATTCTACATGTAACTATATGTATAATATACATAAAGTTGGTTTTAAATTCACACACTTAGACTTTCCCCTTAATAATATAACACACAAAAAAGTATTATTGGCAAATTCTACATAGTGAAATCATTTTAGCAGCCAACGACTATCAAAGTACAACATTATTCACAGTCAATTAAATAGTGCTAATGTTGTTTTGAAGTCATATTTACGTGTGATTTCAGTCCGAATATTCAAACTACCATAGTAAGCCATAAAGGGAGAGTGTTACAAGTTGTCACTGAACAAATGTGCGAATATAAAACTAACTTTACTTCAACATGATATACATATATCTCTTATATGACTTTTTGATTCTATTATAATCAGTGAAACAGTCATTTGTAAGGCATCAGGAAAACCCTTTAGCAAAAAAACAACAGATTTTTGCATTTTACAAAGTAAAATTGTGATATTTTATGGTTTAAATGAAGGCATTAAGATATTTTTAGTCTATTAAAGTGATCGATGTGGTAGAAAATCATATTTGCTGTATTTTTTGTTTTTCTGTTATATCTTTAAAACCATGTGTCATGTTGCTGAAAGCTTCTTGGCCTTAGATTTATTATATTATTATTATTATTATTATTATTATTATTATTATATGTTAAGCAAAGGGAAAGTCCTTTAAAAAATGAATAAACAGACATTTTAACCATATGATGATTATCAAAAATATTATTAGTGAGACTATTTAGGGGTTCAATCATGATACCTTTAGATCACCCACAATTATTGTAACTCATTATTATTTTTTTTTCTGCTATATTTAGAAAAAAATTGCTCAATGTTTTTAAATTAGTCAGTAATTTAATACCTTTACATAATTTATTGTCAGAGGAGATGCATTTAATATCTAAAACTATTAATATCTAAAAAAATAAAATAAACAAACCTAATCTTAGACTTTTCTTGCATTCATTTTGCTTGGTTGATTCCATTAAGCAATCACAAAAGTTAGTGTTTGCATTGTAAATATGAGACTGGCTTTGTGGCGACAATATCCCTTATTCAGTCTCTTGTTTGCAGAGTTGGATTTTTATTGTACTATCAATATTTGCTTTCAATTACCAGGTGCTTGGTGGGACATCAGGTCTATTTGGGAACCATGGGAACCAGCCGTCTCCAATGCTGTCATTGCAGCAGCAGAGAAAGCTCTCCCTTCATGAGTACATGAGCATCGGGCTGCTAAAGGAGGCGGGCATCTCTGTGCCAGCGGGGATGGTCGCCAGCACACCCGATGAGGCTTACACTGCTGCCAAGCAAATCGGTGAGAACGCATGAAAATATGCTGGACATTGTTTGAGTAAAGCCATGAATTCCTGATGGGACTGCATAACTGTATCTGATATGGAATACAGGTGAAGACAAAAATTAAATAGGCAATTTTTTTTTCAAAATAATGTTTTTTAAGAGAAAGGACATTTTTTTCACAGTATTTCCTGTTATAATTTTTCCTACATATATTTTTTCATATTTCTTATATTTATATTTAAAAATAAGATTATTCAGGTTAGTCAGAATTATTACCCTCCTTAATAATATATATTTTTCGGTTGACCACAGAACGAACCACTTTTATCCAATGAATTGCCTAATTATTATTATTATTATTATTATTATTATTATTATTATTATTTTATTATTTCAAATATTTTTCCAGCGTTTAACAGAGCAAGGAATTTTTTCACTGCAGTATTTTATTTTTTATTTTTCTATATGAGAAAGTCATATTTATTTTAGTTAAAAAATATTTTTTAAATTTATACAAAACAAGTAAAATCAACATTATTACAAGGTCAACATTATTAGCCTTTTTAATAAGTATATATTTTTTTTGATAGCCACAGAATGAACCACTTTTATCCAATGAATTGCCTAATTATTATTAATATTATTTATTTTATTTTACTTTTCTTTTTTTCAAATACTTTTTTCCAGTGATGTTTAACAGAGCAAGGTCATTTTTCACAGTATTTCCTATTAAATGTTTTTTTCTTGAGAAAATAATATTTATTTTAGTTTAAAATATTTCTTATATTTATATTTTAAGATTATTACGCATTATTTCCCTCTTTAATATTATAATTTTTTTTGCTGGCCAAAGTATGAATCACAGAACAAACCACTTTATCTAATAAATTGCGTATTTCATATTATTATTATTATTATTATTATAATAAAAAAAATCCAACTTCTTTTCAAGTGATGTTTAACAGAGCAAGGACATTTTTCACCGCAGTATTTTATTTTTTATTTTTCTATATGAGAAAGTCATATGTATTTTAGTTTTAATATTTTTTACATTTTTATAAAAAAAAAAGTAAAAACATCTAAGGCCAGCATTATTAACCTTCTTAATATTTTTTTAACCACTTTTATCCAATGAATTGCCTTATTATTATTATTATTATTATTATTATTATTATTATTGTTATTATTATTATTACTATTAATTAATTAATAAAAAAAAATAAGTAATGTTTAACAAAGCAAAGACATTTTTCATTACAGTAATTCCTATTATATTTTTCCTCTGGAAAAAGTCATATTTCTTTTAGTTTAGTTAATATTTCTTATATATATATATATATATATATATATATATATATATATATATATATATATATTTAAATATGTAAAAACATCTAAGGTCAGGATTATTACCCTTCTTAAGAAAAATTTTTTTGGGGGTTGGCCACAGAACTTTTGTCCAATGAATTGCCTAATTACCCAATTAACCTAGTTAAGACTTGAAATTACCCTTGAATAATAGTTTCTTCGACAATATGTAGTCTATTAAAATATTATGTACTGACATCATGGCAAAAACTTAAAATTATTGTTTTAAATTTTTGTCTCCCTTAAACAGCATTCGAGAAATATTTCAAATCTTTCAAGTCTTCAACTGTATACAGACTTTTTTGCTCTCTACACATTTTTTTCAGCACTGGATATAAAATGTACGCAATGCCAGTGTGCACAGTTAGCTATACAAATACCCAAATAATAGTGAAAAGTGTGTATATATAATAGTTTTAAACTTTTTTTCCATTTTCTTGTCTTGTACTGCTACCTCTAATGCTCATTGAAATGCTCCAACAGTGCTTTACAATGTTTGTAATGTTGATTTTGTAGATTTATTTTGCTAGTCCAAAGATAATCGCGGGAATTACAGCCGCAAATTTAACCAACATGATATAGATTTTAAATTTAATTCATAATGCTCTTAAAGTACTATGTTTGAATTTGTGAAGCCTGCAGAAAGCCTGGTAATATGTTGTTTTATAAAGATCTTTAATAACCATTTATATTTTTGATGCTGCACACAATCAGTGACAATAGATCTTTCTGATACACTTCTATGCAGATTGGATAAGTGTGTTTTAAACAGAACTGCCAGATTACCCTATTTTAAGGTCTTGAATGCAGTGTGTTTGTGTTTCAGCTGTTGTGCTGTTCTCACACAAGCTGGAGTCTAAACATAGATTTGCTCCACCTCTGGAGAATGTGGCTGCCCTTAAACTTTAATCTGACTGTCAGCATATAGACAACACCTGCACAGGCCTGTGATGGACAGCCAGTGCTGGAAGAAAAAAGGGTATGAGGTGTCAGAAGCTGAGAACTAGTTTTAAACATACCAACACTATCATTTTCCTAGGTAACTTCACAGGGAAAACTGAGTTTCAAATCCTGATTGTCTAGAGATAAAGGAAAAAGCACCATAAAGCTGTATTTGACATTGTGGGTCCAGGATTCCAGATTTTGATGTACATTTAATTTCTCATAAATGCACCAATCTGAACTTCAGGGTTGCAAAAAGTGGGATTTTTTTTGTTTGCAAAATTGCAACATGTACAAAGTTGACATATCCATAGTTTCACAATGTTAAACCTGTGGTTTAATGCATTTCTGTGTGGCACTTCTCTTTTTCAGGGCTCTAACATGGTAACATTACATAAAGGAAACCAAAACCTGGAAATTCTGTTGTTGGAAATCCCAACAAATATGTTCTATAAGCAACAAAAGAAGTTCATCAGATTTATTTAATCAAAACTATACATAATTTATTTGATATTTTGATTTATTTATTTTTACAAATTTTTGGGAAAAAGAAAGAAAAGTAAATATTATTTTGTTGAAACTGTTATTTGTTTTATATTATTATTTTTTTCTAAGGAACAGCTTTTGATAATAATAATAACAACAATAATAATAATAATAATAATAATAATAATAATGGCTAATAATATTGACTTCGGCATTTAAAAAAGCCCTGCAAAATCTGTTGTTGGAAATCCCTACAATATGTTCTATGAAAAACAAAAGCTCATCAGATTTGTTTGATCAAAAAATATTATTAATTATTTAATATTGTGATTTATTAGTTTTTTATCTTGGTAAAAAAAGAAAGAAAATAAATAATTTTTCCATTTTTATATGAAGTTTTTTCTTCTTGTGATTTAAAGCTCAATGTTTTTAAGGTAAGATAATCATTCAGAAATAAAATATATTATGTATGTTTTGCTACTTAAACATTTCTTATCATTATTATTTTATTGAAACTCTTTTTTTTAAATTATTAATTATTTTTATTAATACAAGTTCAAATAAACAGATTTTAATAATAATAATAACAACAACAACAACAACAATAATAATAATAATAATAATAATAATAATAATAATAATAGTAATGGGCTAATAATAATAGAAATAGGTAATAATATTGACTTTGGCAGTATTGAATTTGGCATAAATAAATAAAAAATGCATATGTATATAATAATTTCAGCCAAACTAAAAGAAATATGAAAGTAAAATATTACGAGAAATACTGTAGGGGAGGGCATCTGCATAAAATATAATCATCAAATTACAAACATAAACAGAGACAATACAACAAAGATACAAATATAAATTGTGTTTTGTTTTTTCTAACTGTATTCAGATACAGAAAATGAACAGTCAGATGAAAAACAACACCGCGTCTTCACTGTAGAAATGAAATGAATTTAATCTTAATGTTATAATTTCCTGTGCGTGAATGCTTTAAACTCACAGTTGGATTTAGGGCTGCACGATGTTGGAAATTGTAAAGAATTGGAAAAATTTTGTTAAGAGCAAAGGTTAAGTGAAATAAACTGTGCAATATGGTTTTATGGGGAGTCTTACAGTACTCAGGTACAGAAAAGGAATAAGCAAATGCAAAATAACACTGTATTGTCTTCATTATATAAATAATCCAATAAAATGTGCTGTATTAAAGTTTCAAATGGTACAATATCTTGTGCCAGAATGCTTTAAACTAAATCATTCACTCCATTATGATTAAACTCTGCAGTTACTCCACAAATCTCATGTGTCCTGAACTATGACTCATTTTCTATTATAATCTAATAAGTATAATGCCAACTCAATATTGTATATCCTGCGATGCGACTATTACAGATACACACATTGTGATATCAATGCTGAAACGATATATTGTGCTGCCCTAGTTGCATTGTTTACATGGAAACAGGCTTTAAAAACCCATGCAAATGATAAACTTTTAAACTGTTATAGTTAAACTTTGCAATTATTCCACAAATTTTGAAAAGAAAACTTGTGAACCTGCAACACCCAGTTGAAACTGTATGAAAATCCACTTGATTGTTCATTATAAGCAAGTGTGGTTGAGTTTAAGATGCTGTGCTTTCTTAAGCTGTTCTTGTTGGTGTCATACATGTGCTTTTTTTACCCTGGTTATGAAATCTTAACCCTTGTGAATCAAAACTGCTCCTTATCAGCCTGAAGAGTGACACTAGATTAATCATAACAGTCCAATCCAGCCTTACATAAGCTGTACAGCAGGTCTGTGTAGGTTTAGAAATTGTAGGTAATTACAGCGTGACTCATCGCTTGAGGATGCAGCACTTCTCTACTCCATTTTTCATCTCTGTCTATTTAAATGGACATTGTTTTTTCCCCTAATAGCCTTTAAGCATGGTGGTGTCTTTTGTTTACATTATTCAAGGTTTTTCCTTATTATGTGGCTTCTTCTTGTTTCTTGCTGAAACATGCTGAACATCCATACTGAAATAAACTGTATCTCTACTGGCATTTATTTTTTTCATGGTTTTATTGTAGTAAAACTGCCGCAACCATGTCTTAAAATGGTGGTCTACTACGATATCATATTTTAAACTTTAGTTGATGTGCAATGTAGCTGTGTGAACATAAACAACATCTCTGAATGCAAGATCAATGCAAAGGGAGACATTGGCTTTTACAGAGTTAGCTTAGCAAAGCCTACAGTGAACGAATTTGAGGACTACATAAATGTACATCTGGGCTAGTGAGAATCCAAGGGCTTCCAGTTACGTGCATTCACATTGCACACACACCCTGTGCAGCGAAGGGGCGTGGCCAGATGCTCTGTAATGTTATAGCAGAGAAAGCTAAAATGCCTTCCAAACGCTGCTATTTCCACAGAGCTTCTTCTGTTTCTGTATTTGGGCTTCCAAAGGACACAGCACAAAGAGAAAAGGCTTACAGTTTAATTTTATTTATGTTCCAGAGAATTATAAAAAATATATAGCTAGCATTTGACAAAGGAGAACTTCCACAATCTCTCTCAGTTCAGTGCTGGATTCGGCTAAAATCTCCTCCAACCGATGAAGCTGTGGACTGTGAGCCACAACCTGTAAGTGTTTTTATTTGTTAAAATTGATCAATTACATGAACAGTTTCTAGCGTTAATGGTTTGTTGTAGCGAGGACGCAAGCAAGGATGTAAACAACAGGAAATGCTGTTTGGTACAGCTAACAATTTGGCTACAATTATCAGTCAAACCGCTGTAAACACCCACAATCTTCAGCAGCGCAGACGCTTTGAGTGTCTTTCCGTGCTTTCTTACATCTTAAATAAAAAGTTCGCTTAAGATATGAGAACATTTTATATTACTTACACATGCTTGTTCTGAATATTTGTGAAAGACACTTGTCAGATTTTATTTTAGAGAGCAGGCGTGAGGCTCAGCTGTGTGCTCTTTATTTTTCTGTCTAATTGAAGCAGCTAACGTTGCTAATAGCTGCTCTGACTAACTGTTCACACAGCGCAAAAGCGTGTGCTTGTAGGGGCGTTACGTGGAGCCGATCCTTGAATCACAGCGCATTATGTTAGCTGACCAATCAGAGCCTCTTGAGGGCGGGCCTTTTCAGAAGAACTAGGAAATAATAGGACTAGGTCATTTTCATGTTAGCTGAGTTGCAGTATGTAACCATGATGTGCGAATAAATAACGGGTTTTTTTTACAAGTGAAGCACAAGTACACATTGCTTTGCATCTTATAAACACAACCAAGCCTTAAAAAGACTGTGGACCACCCCTTTAAAATATTAGGTACATTAAGGACATAATAAAATATATTAAAGCATTTTAGGAAAATATTAACTTGTTAAAACATTAGACAAGATGTTTTTAAAAATGAGAATTTGTCAAAAATGTAACTGAAAAATCATATCTAATGTTTTTGTAATTTTTTGTTATTTATTTAAATTTGAATTCTTATTGAAATATGAAGTTATTGAAGTTATCATTATGTAATATGTTTTTATCTATATACTAAGTTTGAAACAGTCAAACAAAAACGTGAAGCCAATGTAAACAACATGTTAAAACATTTTAGAAATGTCAAGAAAATCATGCTAAAATGCTAAATCATTAGCTAAATGGTAATTTAACATATTAAATATTTAAAATATAAGTGTAATTTATAAGAATTGTAAAATGTGTTATAAATGGAGTATAATACGTTAACAACGTTAAATCATGCTTGCAATACATGAACATTTTATGAACATGTTATACAACGTATTGTCTTTATTAATATTCCAAAATATCCCAGTAACATTTATGTTCTCTTTGCTAAATTTTAAACCTTTAAAAGGATTTTAAAGGTAATTTTAAAGACAGAACTTTGTCCAGCCAACATCACAGTTTGTCTTCAACCTTTTCTCATCCAGTTGTTGTTTTTTCTCTCTTTTCTCAGGTTCTAAAGACTTGGTTATAAAAGCCCAAGTGCTGGCGGGTGGTCGAGGCAAAGGCACTTTTGAAGGAGGACTGAAGGGAGGAGTCAGAATCGTTTACTCGTGAGTGTTTGTGCCTACACCGTACATAAAAAATACATGTAACAACATTATGCATTTAAAAATATATACAAACAATTACTTACTTCTTGGTTATAATTACATTTAAAATAGTGGTCATCAGGCGACACGTTGGCTCAGTGGTTGGTATTGTAGCCTCACAGCAAGAAGGTCGCTAGTTCGAGCCACGGCTGGGTCAGTTGGCGTTTCTGTGTGGTGTTTGCATGTTCTCCCCGTGTTTGCGTGGGTTTTCTCCGGGTGCTCCGGTTTCCCTCACAGTCCAAAGACATGCGCTATAGGTGAATTGAATAATCTAAATTGGCCGTAGTGTTTGTGTGTGAATGAGTGTGTATAGATGTTTCCCAGTACTGGGTTGCAGCTGGAAGGGCATCCGCTGTGTAAAAATTGGTGGTTCATTCCGCTGTGGTGACTCCTGATAAATAAAGGGACTAAGGTCGGTACGGGTCACTTTTTATTAGGCTTCCGTTTCCACTACCAAGGGTACCCTTTTGGTGGGCGTTGTGCACGACAGAAAGTTTCAATCAACGTCATTCTTGCTCAAATAAATGTCTACAGTAAAGCTGTACAGGTTGTTCACACTTCTCACAAAACAGATGCTTTATACATATAAATACTTCTGTATAAATGTTTATTACTAACTTTACTATGAACATAATTTGATTAGAACTGCCGATCTATGACAGTGCGAAACAGCCTAATGTAACGTCTGCAATTATATAAAATAAATAAATAAATGAACATATATGAACCCTTGCAGACCCTTACAGTCTCTGATATGTTACTAATGGCAGAAAAACTACACACAGCATACATTTAGTACTTATTTGGGTTCAAAAACAACACACAACATACAGCCCACAGTCAGTGCAAACCTCTCATCTGTATCTTTAATCTTCACCAGCACATGTAACCTCTGTTAGAGAGTAATTCTGATGATAAACATAGCAGTTTGTTCATGATTCAGGTTGCTGAAACAATTGCTGTGTTTTTTCGGGCTTCTTCTTTGTTTGTTCACGCTTCACTCTCACGTTTGTCCTTTTCTTTTCTGAACGGATCAGATGTTGAAGACACTTCAATAAACAAACACACATTATTATCATCAGCTCAAGAAGTTCGTTATATCAAATACAGATGCGATCGCGAGCTCCCTGGAGAAAGTGAAAACTGTTCGCACTTTTAGACGGCCTCGTAAAACAACAGGACACGGCAGATTTTGTTCTTCTTGGATTTGTGGCTGTTCATCAAGGATTGTTTAAGCTCGGGTCATCCATGGCTCGTTATTATATGCATATAGTATTACAATGTAATTTCTCGGCTGTATTTAAAACGTGGCGGTTCCTTTGTTTTCATTTAGGCTAGCTCCACAAGCTCATGACATCGCTCTGTAACCAATCAGCGTTCAGCTGCGCATGTAGCTCCACCTTTTGCTACCCTTTCTCGTGTTTGATTCCCTTTCAAAAGGGTGCTGAAAAAGTGTTACGGTACGGTTCGGTACGCCTTTTGACAGTGGAAACGGCCATAAAAACGCACCATACCATACCACTCAGTGGAAAAGGGTCATACGAGCTAAAGTGCTCCAAAACAGTGACAAATTCACATTTAGAATATCTAAACACCAAAAGCTTACAGTTTGTCACTTAAATGGATCAAGGATTTTTTTGACATCACCTCATATTTCAGTTTCTCATTAAATCCTCTGACCAATCAAGTGCTCTCTAGTATCTGACATGCCCCGCCCCTTTCAAGATGCTTGTCAATTAATTTTCATTTTATTCAACCACTGGCAGAGCTGTGATAAAAACAAAACGTTATTAGCTGTTTAAAAAAAAAAAAAAAAAGGGCGGCTATACTATATGTCCTGCCCATTCAACGTTTTAATTGAGATTGCGTCAAACATCAAATAAAAAAATGTAAAAATGCACATTTCAAAGCACATCTCAGGACCTTTAAAGCAGGTGTTTTGTAATCGGTAGTAGCGAAATACATTTTAAAAGTAACCTTCCAGTCCTGTTCATCCCTTTATGATCTTTTTTTCTCATCTCTGTATTTCATCTTGCTTGTTTTTTTATCTGCAGGCCAGAAGAAGCGAGGGATATTTCATCTAAGATGATTGGCAAGAAGCTTTTCACCAAGCAGACAGGAGAAGCAGGACGCATCTGTAATCAGGTGTTTGTCTGTGAGCGCAGATACCCACGCAGAGAGTATTACTTCGCCATCACCATGGAGAGGTCTTACCAGGTCAGAGTCTTATCTGTGACATCACCTGCTTATTTGTTCATTCAAGTACAAAGTCTTTTTACAGGCATTCCATAATGATGTCGTCACTCGACTTGCTGCAGTGAGCCGAATGGCCAATAGAGGGCAACTTTTTACTGAGCACTTTACTAGTTTCACCCGCTCTTTAAATGATGACATGGGCTCTTCTCCACCCCCTGCAGGGCCCCGTTCTGATTGGCAGTTCTCAGGGGGGTGTGAACATTGAGGATGTGGCTGCAGAGAATCCTGATGCCATTGTCAAAGAGCCTATTGATATTGTAGAGGGAATTAAGATGGATCAGGCTATCAAGGTGAGGTGCAGAATAGAATCTGTTTCTGTTAGACACTGACCCCTGCATGAAAAATGTTCTTTAATACTCTGTTTAACCTCTGGCAGGTGGCAGAGAAGATGGGATTTCCCCCTGCATTGATCAATGAAGCTGCGGAAAACATGTTGAAACTCTATGATGTGTTCATCAAGTATGATGCATCTATGGTGGAGATCAACCCAATGGTGGAGGATTCTTCTGGAATTGGTAAACGAATGACGATGTTCATTAACCCCTTTACTGTAAATTTTAATAAACACTAGAGACACAGATTCATGCAGTCCTGAAACAAATGATCCATCAAATCTTCTTCTGTGCTTTGCAGTGATGTGTATGGATGCTAAGATCAACTTTGATTCAAATGCCGCCTATAGACAGAAGAAAGTGTTCGACATGCGAGACTGGTCCCAGGAGGATGCCAGAGACAGACAGGCAGCCAAAGCAGACCTCAACTACATTGGCCTAGACGGCACTATCGGCTGCCTGGGTCAGTATAAAAAAAAGAAAGAAAGAAAGAAAACCATCCACACATTAGAGAAAACACTTAGGTACTATAGGTATAAAGTATAGATTTGGAATAAATCCTTGATATGAAACCCCTCAACCAGCCTCTAGACAAACATTGAATACATAGAAAGAAAATTATTTTATATATGCATGCTTTTTATTTATTTTAATTATTAGTATTTTTTTGTCTAAATCAAAACAGAAAGGTGTTTGGTCAAAAATAGGTTGTTTGCAATCATGTGGTTCTGGTGAAACGCAAAATTCAGATGAAGGACAGGAAGTAAAAAACTGAATGGGAGAGACAGGAAAGTCCGTATTTTTGCGATTTATACCATATTTCAAAGAAGATATACAGTTCATCTTTTTTAAATATTTCTCAAATGATGTTTAACAGAGCAAGGAAATTTTCACAGTATGTCTGATAATATTTTTTCTTCTGGAGAAAGTCTTATTTGTTTTATTTTGGCTAGATTAAAAGCAGTTTTAATTTTTAAACACCATTTTAAGGACAAAATTATAAGCCTCTTTAAGATATTTTGTATTCTGATGTATTTTAATCAGATTTATTTTATCTTTGCCATGATGACAGTAAAAAATATTTGACTAGATATTTTTCAAGACCCTTCTATACAGCTTAAAGTGACATTTAAAGGCTTAATTAAGTTAACTAGGCAGGATAGAGTAATTAGGCAAGTTATTGTATAACGATGGTTTATATATTGTGTGTATATATGTGTGTGTGTGTGTGTGTGTGTGTGTGTGTGTGTGTGTGTGT
>CAIGQZ010000461.1:6954369-6976850 GCA_903798205.1 Danio tinwini | reverse complement strand
TGTGTGTGTGTGTGTGTGTGTGTGTGTGTGTGTGTGTGTGTGTGTGTTTGTGTGTTTGTGTGTGTGTGTGTTTGTGTGTGTGTGTGTGTGTAATTTGCAAAAAGTAACAAATTTAAAGTAATTTATTTAGCACTGAGCATTATATACTAAATGTTTTATTAAATGTTGCTAGATATTACATTAACTTGCTTGCAAGATTTTATGATAGTGTAGTATTACAAATTTCTTTAGATATATCTATATATTATGTTTTTACATTTTGTAAGATGCATTCTGAGGGATCAGGTCTGATGTGTGAAATACAGTATCATGTCTCTAATAGGCATGGGCCTGTATAAGTTTCTGATTGTATGAGAACCTTGGATAAAAATACCACGGTTTCACAGTGATTACTGCTCTAAAACTTTTTTTTACATGTCTAAATAAAACAAAAATCCTTTCTCCCCATTGAACACAATATATTTTATTTATTTTATTTTGGGAAACATTTATAATATTTTAACAAAAACATAACAGTAAACATGTCAGGCTGAATAGTTAAAATAAATCATTGACTTCTGCTTTCTTCATTAGTTTTAAAAACACAGATTTCTTTACAACACATAAAAAATACATAAAATAAAAAAACCTTACATATACCGGTAACACTTTATTTTGATGGTCCATTTGAGTATTAGTAGACTGTCTGCTTAATTTCTGTTGAGACTGCTTGCTTTAACAGACATTTAACTGACTATAAGAAACTTTGCAAATACATTTCAACTTACACTAACCCTAACCCAAATCCCAACCCTAATCCTAACCTAACAGTCTACTTATAATCTAATGAGAATTGGTAGGCATGTAGATGCCATGTAAATTAAATTCAACAAACAGACCATCAAAATAAAGTGTGACTCATATACCTTAGTAACAGTAAAACAGAAAATTTTAGCAGTTTTAAAATCTTGACTTTTCCAAACCACGGTAAACCTTGAAAGTTATCGTCCCATAGTCTCCAAAGTAATGAATATTGTAAGTTTCAGGCACGGCTGTGTCGTTTGTCTAGCAAATGGCTGGGTATACTTTCAGGCAAGACCTGGAAACAAGATCAGCAAGACCCAGAAACAAGATATTTCAACAAAGCTTGTAATGCCAGTTTTGGTTTTTACTAATAAGCAGTGCACACTAAATTGTGTATTTAACTAAGTGACAGGCTGCAGTTGTTGAGATTTTTCGATGAATGACACAGCGACAGCAAGTTCTCATTAAAGTATTCTGCTTGAAGATACTACAAATATTCTCCTGGTCTATCTCTTCAATTCACAACAATAGCAAGATATCTTTTTCAATATCTTTTATCTTTTTTTTTTTTAAATGAGTAAGATAAACTGTCTAAGTCTAAACGATTCATTAGAGAAACGACCTGGGTTTGATTAATTATTCAGAATGATCTCATCTAGTAACTGCAGAAGACTAGACATTCATTCATTCATTCATTCATTTATTTTTCTTGTGTTTTCTTGTGTGGGAATACGAAGCACCCAGAGGGGAGAATATGCAAACTCCACACAGAAATGCCTACTGACCCAGCCGAGACTCCAACCAGCAGCCTTCTTGCTATGAGGCGACAGTGCTAACCACTGAGCCACCATGTCACCCCTAGAACAGTCATCAGGGTTCATACAGTCATGGAAAACCTGGAAAATTCATGGAATTTTGGCCTGGAAAAGTTTTGGAAAAAGAGAAAAACCCACAAAGATTTGGAAAATTCATCATGGGAATTAGTTTTCCAAATATCTGTATACTTGAATTAGGGCTGCGCGATATCCGAAAATCTGACATTATGATATTTTGTATTTTTGTGATATATTGCGATGTGAATACAATTTCACCAGATGATTTAACAGGTTTATATGGATTGATTAGGGGATTTTGTAAGGGAGTGAATCTGGAATAATACATAACAAATAAATGACCAGCATAGATAAATAAAATATAGTAAAGATAAAAGTGAATGGTAGTTTTCAGGTATTCACTATTCATGTACAGATATTGAATAATCAACACTGCATAGTCTTTATTGTATATTATTTAATTTTTATTAAAGTTACAAAACATTTCTTGTGGCCGAATGTTTTAAAATTTGAAGTATTGAAATGTTCACACAGTCACAGGCCTTAAAAGACAGTTCACTCAGATTAAAATGTGTTCACTATTTACTCACACTTCACTTGTTTCAATACTGTAGGAGTTATTCAATTATATTCTTTTTGTGTTCATTAAAAAAAGAAAAATCATAAATACTTGGGTGTAATTAAAATGGTAAGTAGTTTTTTGGGTGAACTCTCTTTAAAAATGCATGCAGATGATAAACTTTTACTCCATTATGATTAAACTCTACATTAAACTATAATCCCAACATTGCATATCCTGCGATGTGACTATTGCGGATGCACACATTGGGATATCGATGCTGAAATGATATATTGTGCAGCAACTAACTTGAATATAGGTTAGTTGTCTTTACTTCTTTTCTGTCCTTGGCCAAACACTTTGCCCTTACATTGTTAGTGCTGTGTAAGCATTATCAAAATCAATTTTACATGGATATAAAAACAAATCTAAACAAAATACATTGTTGTGTGTTCTATGATATGTTGTAATAAATTTGAATGTCATTGTTTTTCTTATTATGTACCATGTATATGTAGACATTACATGAAACATTACATCACGAAAATGTTCTGGAAAAGTCATGGAATTTTAGTAGTACAAATGTGTATGAACCCTGAGTCATACATTCAAAAAATAAGCTGAACCAACACACTTCTTGAGTTTTTTTTTTATGGTGGAACAACTTAATTGTTTTATGTTCAATCAACTTAAAATTGTAAAAACCATTAGGGTAACTTAATTTATTTCCATTGAAGAGAATATGTGGAACTCAGCATTTTTTATGTTATAGATAAGTGTTGGTCAGGCTGTTGGGGCACTTTAATATCCATTAGGCATGGGATGATAACCGTTTTCAAGGTATACCGCTGTTTGGAAAAGTCAAGGTTTTCATACCGCCAAAATTTTCTTTAATACCATTCCTAAGGTATGTGTAAGATTTTTTTCAATAAATTGTTTTAACAACAGCATCTCCAGCAGAAAAGATATCCAAAGATACCATTTTAAATTGTAAATAAATCTGTGTTTTTGCAACTAATAAAGACAGCAGTCGTCAGTTATTCATTTTCATTATTTGGCCTGGCACGTTTACTGCTCCAAAATATTATAAATGTTTCTCAAAATAAAATATATTGTGTTCAAAGGGGAAAAAACTTTTAGTTTTTACACAGACATTTAAAAAGAATATATTTTAGAGCAGTAACCACAATACCGTGAAACCGTGATATTTTTATCCAAGGTTATCATACCGTCAGAATCTTATACCAGCCCATGTCTAATATCCATATACTGTAGATTAAATATAAAAAACTAAAAATTCACTAAGAGTGAGCAGAGTGAGCAGACATTGACAGGAAAAAGGTGTCTGTCCAGGGATGTTTGTGCATATGGCTGATGTTTTCTGTCTTTCATGTCACTCTGGTCTCCAGGAACACGAGTGGACGATGCCAAGGCTCTGATCGCTGCCAGCCCTCTGAAGATCTTGGCCTGTGATGATCTGGACGAGGCCGCCAAAATGGTGCGTTGCTTTAATTTATGCACCAGTATGGGCAAATCCAAACTGACACAGAGGGGAAATGTATTGAGAGAAATCTATCTGTTCATCGTGGTTCAGCAATCAATTTAATAATATAAAAAATGTGAAGCATGTCATTGAGACGTTCCAGAAATATAACAATTATGAAATAGGATAAAGCTTCCTGCAACTATACCTGAAATTAGAGGGATGGTTTACTAAAACATTAAAAGCTCATTCATATAAGAGAGAACAGGATTAAAATTCTTGCATGAACAATCTTTTCAGTGTTTTAAATAACAATATTTAGATATTGGAAATTATTAGTTTTATTTGAAACTGTAAATATTTGTTTAACAATGTTAGAAAATTTGTTTAAAATGATTAGTTTAAGAATGTACCTTTATTTTTTCTTAGGAAAAAATACTGTTGTATTGTATACTGTTGTGTGATTTAGAGAAGACATGTACTTTTAAGTATAACTTAAAGTACACCAAATCTTTTATACTTAAAAAAACTTTTTATATACTTTTAAAACTTCTTATACGCTCCAAAATCTTGTCAGGCATATTCAATATTTGTTGACATATTAAAAGACTACTTAAAGGAACACTCCACCTTTCTCTTAGAGTTAAACAGTTGACTTAAACCATTTTTTTTATCCATTAATTCAATTTCTTGTTCACTTTTAGCTTAGCTTAGCATTATTAACTGAATGCTTTTCTTTAAGGATCACAGTACAGTCCAAAAATCCCAATTAATTGCAATTTTAAGTCTTTATATTTTGCCACTAGTCTGCAAACTAATTCTAGTAAAATTTTTAATGTTTGTTTTGTTTTTGTTTTAAGATAGATGTGTTATGCTGTTACGACAATATTATCTTATCACTAGGGCAACACGGAATCTGCGCCCACAGAATTCAGCAGATTTTTTGCCCATAATTGAGTCTATTTATTTACTTGTATAAATGTGTGTAAATTTATATTTATTCAGTTTTTAAATAAATTTCAGTAATAATATTGACTGATATGAAATTGATCATTTGATTTATTTACAATACAGTTTGTGAAGTAATATTTTCTGTCTTAGTTGATATATTATATGAGAGACTTGCTTTGTTTACCAAATAAGTGGATCTAATTGGATTTGCATTGTATATATCAAACAAGTTAAAAAGATACTATTTTTTATTTCATATATTAAGTTTTTAGTTACGATACTCCCAAAATCATTCTGCTTAAATCCGCAGATTTTTACAAAATTCTGTGTGGAAATGGCAAAAAATGTCTGCAGATTTCTGTCTGGCCCTACTTATCACCCATGTTATTATTATAACTTTTTATTTAAAACATTAGAGCATAAATCTGATTTGCATTTAATGTGCTTGATATGCATAAATTACTTATACAAAATAAATTAACTTTTTTATGTAGACTCCAAAACTGGACATATTGTCAAGTCCCAAATACGTCAATTCTAAAATTATAAATGCCATTAATGTCTTATAAAAGAACATGTAACTGATAAAGTTGATAAATATTGTAAAAATTGCTGTTCGTTATCTAATTGTAACAAAAAAGTAAACAGAAAATGTGCAAAAAGGGAAAAATGTAAACTATCTATAAAACTTCAAATATTTAAACATAATTAATTTAATTTAAAATAGCTGAAAAACTACAATCTTTCTTAAAACTATATGGAGCTGGATTTTTGGTGCCATAGAATACAACACCAAAAAACAATCACACATATTGTAATAAAGCAGCAACTAAAGCTTTAAAGGTCATTAAAATAAATAATAATAAAATTTAAATACAGTGGTCCCTCGCCATAACACAGTTCACCTTTCAGGACCTCGCAGTTTCGCGGATTTTTTGTAGTTCAATTTGACATACTTATTTTTATTTATTTTTTTTTTTTACAGCGCATTGTGTTCTTCGTCCTGATTACCGCATTGTGTTCTTTGTCCTGATTGGCTGTAGACCATTGTCAATCAATCTCCGTACCATTTATCCTGTACAGTACAGAATGCGTTCAGCATGCCAAATTTAGCAGTGTGACTCAGAAGTGCTGTAATGTATGTTTGCAATCTTTCTCTCCAACAAACCCCACAATGTTGACAAAACGTTCTGCGCTGTCAAAGGCACCATGGTAGCATATAAAAGGCAAGAAGATGCTAACCATCGCTCAAAAAGTTGGATTCTGGACATGCTAAAGAAAGGTAGAAGTTACGTGAGTGTTTAAATGAGAGAAAAGTGTAAACATGTTAATGCCTATCTGAGAAAATAGTGTAGGGGTTTTACAGTCCTAAAACATCTATAATGTTGTGTTTACACCAGAAGCGGAACGTGCGGACAAATTGCGCTATTCTCGCATGAATAGACGTGTGAACATTTGAGTTTACTTGGTTCATTCGCACGTCAAATTCACTTCAGAACAGATGCTGATTTGAGTCATGGGCAGGGCTTCTGTCTGTCCGGTGACTGTAGCTTCGTTGCTAAATGGCAAACTTTTATTGATAAAATAACTGTTTATGTGAGTTATGAAGGCTGAAAAACAGCGTTGATTCGTTTGGAGCAGAGTCCACTAGATCTTTTTAGAGGTGCACCCAGCTCTGTGAGCTCATAAACTCCTCCAGAAACTGAACCTGGATGATGGAAGCATTCAGCAGTGCTTCTGACTGAGCTGAGCCCAGTTTGATGACCTTTTGTCGGTGTAGGCAGGATGATTTTCCCCTGGCACACCAACAACAGGCATCATACATGCCCCCACAAGAGCAAGCTTCTGATTGGTTAACACGGTGCGAATGTCCGCAGAAGTTCAAGTTTTTGAAATTGAGCGATTCGCGCATCAAACGCGCAAAACGCTCAGTTCGCGCAATTCGCGTGTATTGCTCCGCAGGATGTCTATTCGCATGTATGCATTGACTTAACATGTAAATCACTCACGCTTGACGCTTCTTCCACGTCTGGTGTGAACACAGCATAATAATTGTAAACAGCAAAGCAGACTACTTCGCGGATTTCACCTTTTGCAGGCTATTTTTAGAACGTAACTCCTGCAATTGATAAAGGACCACTGTATTCAGTTTTAGATGTTAGTTTCAGTCAGTTTTTTTAAGCATATCTGTTAGTTAGTGTGCTCCAAAACTGTGACAAACTGAGCATTTTGAAAATATAGAACTGATATAAACATGAAAAGTTGCAGATTGTCACTTCTGCCTAAATCGATCAACATTTTTTTTCACATTACCTCATACAAATGTTGACCAATCAAATGCTCTCTTTTATCAGACATGCGACCACCTCCTTCAAGATGCTTTAAATTTGATGCAATTGATCTCAACCACTCTCACTGGCAAAGCCGTGATAAAAACAAAACACTATTGGCTGTTTTTTTTAAAAGAGGAGAAACTACACTTAAGTTGAGATTACCTCAAACATCCAATAAAAAACTGCACATTTCAAAGCGGGACCTTTTAATTTTAGTTTTCTCTTTTTTTGTGCTCCTTTCTAGGTTGTTAAGCTTTCTGAAATCGTATCATTGGCCAAAGAGGCCCAGGTTGACGTCAAGTTCCAGCTGCCCATCTAACAGAACAATCCCAGAAGCCACATCACTTTCTCTTCTACGAACTCAATCTAAGCCCACCACCTGAGTTTGCCCGTGTCCGTCTCCAGCTTCCGTTAGCTCTCGTTTCTGTCTCTCTGTGCTTCCCCAATCCTTCTGTTTCACCAGTGCTTTCATCAACATGTGTTTCAGCATGTAGCCGTTGTCATTTCACGTGATCGATTCCTCATTTATCAAATCACATCACTAACATAGAGGTTTTTTTTTTGCTTTAGATCGGGTCAGTGTTACTGCCTACTGTTGCTTGTTTTTGTCAATGTTATTGTTTTTTCGGTTTCTCAAGTGGAGGGACTGTATTTATACTGTTGAAATGTACATGGAGATCCCACTCTCTGGATATAGAATGTCTCTCTGACACACTGGTACTCTTTATGCCTCATATAAATATATATATATACAAACACGATATCATTAAACGCAAATCCCTCAGCTTTTCCCGTCTTCCGGCTGGAGCGAGTGTCTTCTCTGTTTTCCCTGAAGAGACGTACACCATTTCCTTTATTTTTAAATCAAACGCACAAGCACTCATGGGGAAATGTGTGTGTTATAGGTGTTCTCTCAGGCTGACGTGAAGCCACCGGATGCGGAAAACATTAAAAATGCCAACACCTCGCATGCTTGATCCTACTGGAAGGCTCTGTCAGTGTCTGTTTTTGAAGTGTAAAACATTTGCTGGCAAAGGAAGGCCCTTGAAGTGTTGTTCATGTCAGAGCGCTTCCTGTCCAGAGAATTCCGCTTTTCGCGAGGGAAGCTGGTGTGGATGTGGCAGCTCACAGTTTGAGGTTTGTAACACGTCTGCATTTCTGCATCGTTCACATTCATCTCCATGGCAGATGCTCAGCTGGTGCAGGACCTACTTGAGAGTGTTAAACCTGAAATGTGCCATCTTTTGCCGCACGGAAGGCTCTGTGTCATAATTGCATGTTTTAAAGCAGTTCACTTGAGCTTAAAGGGATAGTTCATCCAAAATGACAATTTGTTTCTGTTGATTTACTTGGACCTTTTTCTTCAGGTTAACATTAAAGGTAAAATTTTAGCTCAAACTCAGTGGTCATTGTTGACTCAGAATTTGCACCGATAATTAGCACATGATACATTGAGTACAGTGAAAGAAACATTACAATATTTTATCATTAAAAGTGCAGTATGTGAGTTTGACACCCAGTGGTTGAACTAGGTATTGCACTCCTAGTTCAAAACACATTTTCACTCGGCTCCTTTTCTGACGACTCTACGCAAGCGCAGGTTGCCAGATTGACACCAACAGAAGCGTGCCTGACTATCGAGCCAGCACTGTGCCCTAAATAAAAGAAACGACACACAATAGAAAGAACATTTTCCATATTAAGATCAGATCAGATCGTGGTCCTAAACTGACCCGCATGTGCAAAAGTACAGCTACGGACAGCACAAAATGTCTAATTATGCACACAATGTGTATACTCTATGAACCACGTTGTCAGATTATGCTTAATATGATTATTGCCCATTTCACAGACAACCGTGGTGTATTACATGAACTGTAAAGGGTTGTCCTGCTGCTACTAATGTGTATTTCGGCATTTGAAACCTAAAATAAGTCACTTTTGATTTGTGATTTATGACAACCGTGGTGCGAGTCTTTCTGACCACCGGTGTAGTGGATTACAAAAACATCAGATCTGTGTCTGATTTAAGACCACATATGAATGGCACAAATCTGAGCTGAAAAGATCAGATTCAATGCAGTTTGGGCTGTTCACACTGTCATTACCTGAGTCACATGAGGGGGAAAAAAATCTGATTCGGGCCACATTTGGCTGCAGTGTGAACGTAGCCTAAGGGGTTTTCAAACTGTGGGCACCTATTAAGGGGGGCACGAGAACCGTGTTGCCAGATTGGGCGATTTCCCCAACCCCAGCCTAAAAAAAACAAATGACTAGTTTAAAACTCTTAAAAGAACTTGAAGACATTGTTGTTACGATCCCTATAGGCTCATATGCGTTTGAATGTTTATGGTAATATTTTACAGCTAAACAGACTCGGGCAAACTCATGCGAGTTGATGTGAGTTTGTTGGTCTCCTCTGTCCACATGACTACAGTCTCCACTGGATGTGAATTGATTCTGCGCTGCTTCATATTTTTTGATTATGTACACAGCGGTAGTCCCCATATATTGGATTAATTTAGACTGTTTTTCCTGCATGACTGAGATTGGTGGACATTCTTAACACATCCTTTCTGATTACTAGAACGGCAGTTTTTGGTGGTATATGGTCAATAATAATGTGGACATCATCAATTTAAAGAGAAATAACAAGTTTTGCTACATTTTAGGTCAAAATTCATGCTTTTAGCTACTGGCTTATTACCAAATATTAATTGCTCATTAGTAGTTATAAAGTATGATCTTATACTGCATCCCTAATCCAACCCAAAATCTAAACCCAACTTCTAACTTAACTATTAATACACAGCAAAATCCTCAGAGTAAAATTTACTCTGTTCAGAGAACATTTGGTCCCTCTCTAAATTGAGTAAAATTTACTCAGCAGCAGAGTTAAAGTTAATGAGACAATGAAGGAATTAATTAAGTGATGATTGAGCACTGATGATGAACACCTGCTGCTAATAAGCAGAAACAGAGAAGAGAAACATAAAACTACAACTGACTTCAGTCACAGTCGTAGATGAAATAAACTGAAATAAAACGCATCAAATCTCTCAAAATTTCAGCAGAGGATCATAAAGCAACTCCACAAACAGCAGCTTTACTTATTAACAACCTGTTTGGCCTTACTTCTGCCACACTCTACAAAATTCCATATAGTGATATTATTAAGAACTAAGTAATTTTTTTACAATAACAATAAAAAACACCACTTTTTGTGTTTTAAGCTGTCACCATTGAGGAGAACAGTAGTTGCTTTACTTGGACTCTGACTCGATTTCTAATGTTAATTTCTCTTTGTTTGTCAGATAGTGTATTGTGGCAAATATTGTATAAAGAGAGCAATTGTGCTCTGGATAATTGATTCTGTGGTGAGCTAGTCACTGGTCAAATCAGTAAAATTGGTTTTACATTTAAACATAATTTACAAAGTCAAACATAATCTCTTATATTGTACCTCTTATCAAAAGTAAGAATCAATACAAGATCCAGTCAACCTGATCATATTTGCTCACTTTATACTTGTTATAGCAAGCTAAGAAAAGTCAACATCAGAAATCGAGTCAAAGAGTCCAAGTAAATCAACCACTTTTCTCCATGATGGTGACATCAGTAAAAAAAAACATGTTGATTTTTTTGTAAAATCACAGAGACCAATCACAGAGCTTGCACTATGCGCCATCATGACGTGTAATTAATTTTTTTGCAACATTCTCATTCTGAAAATGTAGCCAAATATAAACAAGTAAATAACAGGGTGAAAATGTGGTAAAATCTGAAAACGTGGTAAAAATCAGACGAGGGCTTTTCTTTTTCTGGATTGCTTTTTAAAACTGTCGGTTGGGTTTAGTGAAGTGGGTGGACGGGTCAGTTGGTGCTTTTAAAAACACTACTGGTTGGGTTTAAGGAAAAAGGAGGGTGGGTCAGTCGACAGCAGCCTCTGTTGGATTTATGCGAGAACATTAGGCACAAATGGCACTCAAAAGAGAAATTTGAGATCTGAAAAAACGTACACAACGGCCTCTGGTGAACTCGCAAAAAAATAAATAAATTGCCACTCTCCAGAAATGTATATAGGGGTGCGTTTTTCAGAATGAGCTTGGGTTGATTTTTTTTTTGAGAGGTGCGTGGGTATGTGATTGTGCGAAGGCTGCGCTGGACCATACGTGTACACTCGATGCATAAGTATAAATTAGCCTTAACAGAGCGGGGTCACGTGACTCCACACACGGTAGGAAAAGTAGTCTGGAAAAATTTTAATCGGCCTGGAAAAATTTGAACGATTCTAAGTTCTGAATGTCGATTTCGGTTGCTTTTTCGATTTTTGTTTTGTTTTGGTAATCTTCAATCAAAGTCTGAACAATTGTTTTCGTCTTTGGACTGGTGGTCAATTTATGAAGTTTCAATCGAGGATCAGAATTAGGATGAAGAGTTAACTGACTTTTTAGTGCAAGATTGCCTGGTCTTAGTATTTCAGAAACTGCTGATCTGCTGGGATTTTGACATACAAACATCTCTAGGATTTACAGAGAATGATTTGAAAATACTCAAGCTGATTAAAGAGCAGCAGAAACAACAACAAAAAAAAACATTTGTTAGGTCCAAGGGTTGCAGAAGAGCATTTTTGAACACACAACATGAAACACGAATGGGGATGAGCCGAAGAGACCAAGAGCCGATCTAGAAAAGGTTAAAGTTCCCACAGCTTCAGCTAAATTTGGCAAAAGAAGACTGGATGTTTTTTGCTTTGATAAGTCTCTGCAGCAGCATTTGGATGGTAGTTTCAGAATTTTGGGATTAATATAAAAGCGCTGATCCATTCCTGTATCAATGGTCCATCATTTGGTACTGTATGGCTGTGCAACAGACACAATTGCTGGAAAAACTGTTAAGCAAAATCTCTGAGGCATGAGTCTAGTACTTCTATGTCAAAAATAATTAAACGGAGACCTCAACCAAAAAAATGTAATTTACTCACCCTCCAGTGGATCCAGACATTTAGGAGTTTATTTTTTTTCAGCTGAAACAAAAGATATTTTAAAAACATTGAAACCATTTACATCCATTGTAGGGATAACAAATACTATGAAAGTTAATGACTACCCATTTCTAGCATTCTTCAAAATATCTTCTTTTGTGTTCAACAGAACAAACAACCCATTTTTTAGTGAACTATACATTTAAATATGAGGGATATATACAAAAAGTATTTATAATTATTCCTTTAGGCAAGTCTGAAATCAATAGGAGGCCCAAACAAATAACATCAAGATATAGTTAGTGTAATCCTGGAACAACATTTCAATCAGCCAATCAGAATTAAGGGGCATGATTACAGTTTATGTTAAGTTTAGGCTTACAGTTAGGGTTATGTGCTTCTACATGACCTGCTATCCAACTATTATTTCTCTCTGCTAGGAATAATTTGCAGTTAGGGTTAGATGTATGGCTAGGGATTAGGCATGGATTACATTTTCGATCAAAAATGACGTTCCAGGTCCAACATACAGTTGAAGTCAGAATTATTAGCCCTCCTGAATTATTAGCCCCCCTGTATGTATTTTTCCCCAATTTATGTTAAACTGAAAAATTGTCAACACATTTCTAAATATAATAGTTTTATTAACTCATTTCTAATAACTGATTTCTTTTATATTTGCCATGATGACAGTACATAATATTTGACTAGATATTTTTCGAGACACTTCTATACAGCTTAAAGTGACATTTGAAGGCTTAACTAGGTTAATTAGCTTAACTAGGCAGGTTAGGGTAATTAGGCAAGTTATTGTATAATGATGGTTTGTTCTGTAGACTATCAAAAAATATTTAAGGGGGCTAATAATATTGAGCTGAAAATGGTTTTAAGAATTCACATGAGGGCTAATAATTTTGACTTCAAATAGACGTTAATTTAGGATTGCATCCCATTTGGCAGAATCCCACCCACCGGCAATGTACACCTAATAAAGTGGCCATTGATTGAACCTCACACATTAAATCATACAAGCACCACTACGTTTTGTCAAGAATATCTATTAAAAGGAGCTACAGAACTGTCTGGTTATCCATTTCACATGGCGGCATGAGTGAAAACACATTTATCACAGAAGGGTTGTCAGATTACACAACTGAATGCTTAAATGTACTCTAGAAACTCACTTAAGAATGTCGTGCAAAATTCACACACCCTACCTGCAAAACCGGGGGTTGGTCTCCCATTTCCATTACTGAATATTAGTCACTACATGTGTTTCTGTTGAAATGCTGTACACTTCCCAGCTGTTTGGAGATGTACATTTTTGTTGACAGCCAGTCTCTTCTGTGGTATTTTTTGCTTCCTCGACCCATATAGTTCAAGTCAAGATGAAATTTGCATAATTTCGCACCATGCCGCGGGCTTGTTCATATTTACCTGTTTACTTTTGGGGGAGTAGGGCCTGTGAATGTTTTCGTGTGGCGCTGAAGCTGATGCAACCCCGAGGCTGAAATTATCCTCAGCTTGTGGAAGCAAACTTCTGCAGGGCTTTGCCTGTGAACTCACTGCAGCTAAGTTGAAATGACATCCTACCATATTTTAAATGGGGGATTTGCATTTGTCCATGGGAACTTGGGGAAAGCAACTTGTAGATTTAAACTTCCTTTTATCATATCATGTATTATTCACCCAATTATTCTATGCAGTTCAAAGACACTGAATCCATTCATTAATATGGAATTAAGCATTTTTTCCCTACAATTCAGTCAATTTTAAACTCAATAATCAAAAGTACTGCTGTAAACTTGTGTGCCATTTTGATATATGTTAACAGTCAATATTGTTTGATTTGGTAGAGATATGGTTCAACATTAACAGAGCTACCTGCAAAAAAAAAAAAGGATTACAGAAATATATTACAGAGGAATGTACTTCTCAAAAAAATCAAAAATATGCAATTACCTACACAGTTTATTAAGTGAAGTTTATTTATAAACTAGTTTCAAGAGGATCACGTGATTATGATTGAACACGGCTGGTTCTGCATTAACTATGTATGATCAACCAATCAGATGATTCCTAACCCACTATAAAGGGCCAGGGTTTCTCACTTCACACAGCAAAATCCTCAGAGTAAAATATACTCAGTTCAGAAAGTATTTGGTCCCTCTTTAAATAAGGGCCAACAGGTTGGTAATACGTAAAGCTGCTGTTTGTGAAGTTGCTTAATGATCCTCTGCTGAGATTTTGAAAGATTCAATGTATTATATCTTAGCTGATTTCATCTAAGGCTGTGACTGAAGTCAGTTGTAGTTCTGTGTTTCTGTTTATCAACAGCAGGTGTTCATCAGTGCTAAATTATTACCTAATTTATCCTTTCATTGTATCATTAACTTGAGTAACTCAATTTAGAGAGGGACCAAATACTATCTAAACGGAGAAAATTTTTCTCAGAGTATTTTGCTGTGTCATGTTCGATTTGAAGAATCCCCCCTTCCACCCCTACACCTTTCCTTTCATATGGCGGCATTTTGGACCAGCGATTAACACTGTTGCCTCACAGCAAGAACGTCACCGGTTCTAGTTCTTTAAGAGGCAGGCTGTCGTTTCTGTGTGGTTAGCATGTTCTTCCTGTGCTCGTGTGGGTTTCCCCCGGGTTCTCCGGTTTCCTCCCACATTCCAAAAACATGCACTTCAAGTTTATTGATCAATCTAAATTTAACCCTACAGTCAAACTCTCATCCACCAGCATATCTCTTCATAGCAATCATAAAAAGGGGGGAGTTCTCGAGATCTACCTGAGCTCAAAGCTCCCCTCCATCCCTGCAAACGGGAGGGAGCCCAGGGCTCAAGGATCTTTTGAGCTCAGGGCTCTCTCCCAGGACAGCATGCCAAACTTGCTTTATAATCAATCATCAGCTAAGTGTAAACACTTAAACAATTTAATGTTAAAAAAGAACTGTTTAACATTGTAAATGAAATCTAAATATGTATGCATTTGTCTGATAACAGTTTGTTTATAGATAAAACAAACTAAACTAGTTAATAAAATTAGAAATCAAGACAAATTTAGACATTCTTCAGAAAATAAAACACATATTATAGGTTGTTTCTGTTGTATTCCAATCTTCCCAAGAAGTTTTTTCATTTATGAGTTGATGTAATTATGTAAATTAAATGTCAGGTGCGTTTAAACCCGGGTCTCTATTAACTAGGGCGCACGGCCAAAGTTGGCCCACAGTAACCTATGATTTGGCCCGCCATCTCATCTGCGAATGGTTTAGAGATTGTCATTTCAAATGTAATGTAACCTTATATTTGATTGTTTTATTGATAAGCTACAAAAAAGCTATCTGAAATAAAATTTTTCAAATGAAATGGTGTAAATTAATCAGATATAGTTTAAAATTTACATTCGATGCATAGAGGACAGTGCAGAGACGTTGGGGAGACTCAAGGCAAAGATTGTCTCATTGAAAGTCAGCATTAAACTCCACTGTGTTATAAATGTGATTGTTTATGATTTTATTGCAATACGTTAGAATTAAAAAAGTTATACTGCATTATTTATTATATTTGAAAGTAATGTTTACTATATATTTTTTTATATTATGATATGAATTAAGAGCTTACTTAAGGCAACTTTAATGTAAAATAATTTGCCATATTTATCTTTGGGCCATTGCTATCAATGATATTTGGTTTTTGGCCCTTTATACGAAAAAATTTAGCCACCCCTGTTTTATGTTTTCATTGCAATGCGTTATCATTTTTAATGTTATACTGCATTAGTTCATATGATTTAAGGTAATGTTTTTCAGTAAATTAGGAAATTACCAACTTTAATGTAATATACTTTGGTATATTTATTTTCAGCCTGCGACTCTCAATGATATTTGGTTTTTGGCCCTGTATACAAAAAAGTTTGGGCACCCCTGATCTAAACACATGGTGTTAAGCACACAGCGCAGGTGCACTTAAGCCATATTCGAATACTCTTTTGCTATTTTAAGGATGGGAAAAATGGTTGGTGTGCCTTGCACATGGTCTTAAAGTTTTGTCGCTTTTTTCTTAATGAGTTATGGGTGTGTTTTTGGTGTAACGTGCATTAAACCAATCAAAGTCCTATCTTTCATTTCTTTTAAGAAAGAGATGCGGTCACTCCATGGTACAATTGTTATTTACATGGTGTACTTTGCAAGTGGAAAAACTGGACAGTTCACTTACGAAGACACCGATCTGCTCATATATGAGATTAAAGCAAGCAGATCATCTACGGAATAAACCTGTGGTGTGTCGGCCTCTTTCATTTGACCGTGGATTTGGGTAACGATGGTAGTTTTGCATGCACTCCACTCAAGACATCAATTCCATATTTAATTTAGTTTTTTTTATGTGCAAAGATTTCTTTCAAAACTAGATCTAAAATACAACCCAGGCTCATTGTGAATACGAGCGCCAAGTACATGCAGGAGCTACATTTGTTTAGCGGTTTTTGTTTTCGCAAGTCCACCAGAGGCTGCTGTGTACACTTTTAATCTCAAATTTCTATCACGAGTGCCATTCGTGTCTGCTGTTCTCACGTAGATCCACCAGAGGCTGCTGTTGACTGACTGACTGACCGATCGACTGACCCAGCCTCCTCCTTCCCTAAACCCTGCCGATAATGTTTTCAAAAGCCCCAATTTACCCACTCATCCACTTCCCTAAACCCAACCAACAGTGGTTTCAAAAACAATTTACAAAAAGAAAAGCCCTCGTGGCAGCCTGATTTTTTTACCACGTTTTCAGATTTCACCACAATCTCACCCTATTATTAACTTGTTTATTTTATTTTTTGGCTTTTGTTTTTGTTTTACCTGCTTTCTGAAACCGTTCTTCGCTGGACGTAAAACCCATCATGGCGATCAACTCCGCTCCATGTCACAAGTCCACCAACATATGCGGCGAGGAACTGGACAAACTGGTAACAGCAGAAAAGCCGTCCATACGGAGATAAGCGGTTACCTGGTAACGCGAAAATGAATGCCGCCATATCGCTCCGTAGTGTTCGTTTTAAAGATGAAATGCAGCCATACGTACCTTTGGCTACATAATTTGTGATCTCAAGAAATGGGGCTATGTTTTCAGAATGAGCATATGTTGCTAAATTCAGGTCTAATTTCCAGCAAAAAAATAAATGAACAAAAGCAACAAATAAGTGTGGTCAAAAAAAACTATACCATAGCCAATATCCAAACACAACCTAATTCCTATGGTCCAGCATAATGACAAAAAATTAATTTATGTTTTTTCATCTTTCAGGTTCACTTTTAATGGGATAGAAAAGTGGTTATTATAGTCAGTAAAGTGTGGAGAGCAAACCCACACGGAAATAACTTATATAAACATGTATGTTTTAATATATGTTTTAATATAGGTTTTAATATAGGTTTTTAATATATGTGACATATGTTGGAAAATGGCCAATTTTATATATGTGACATATATTAAAAACCTGTATCAAAATATATAGACGAATTACCAACCTATGTCACGCATGACGTCACAGATCCCTGGTTGCAAAAAAAGACTGGCTGCAATAGCAAACATGTCGTGTTGTACGGTAGGATGCCAAATTCGAAAACAATATAAACAAAATAGAAAACCTAACTTTTACCAGACACCACACTGCTTTTAATGCCAACTGCAGACGTCTTTGGCGTCTTGTTTGTGCATTCACTTTAAGAAATACATTTAAAAGCATATATTACTGCTAGTTCACTAACTGCGGATGGTTACTCGAGCTATAGCAGTTCCTCCAGCTTAGGTTGGACCTTCTACTGGGAACTTGGAATTTCCAACTTCTAATTAAACAGAAGTTCAGTGGCTGGGTTCCATTTTGAATGTTTCATCACTTTCTCCTCCTGAGAGAGACTTCGAAGAGATGAAGGGTGTAGGGGACCAAAAGAACTGCTGCTTGGAATGCACTTCTGTGTCATCTCACAACATCTGCTTCACAAATTAAACCTCCGCAAAGGACCATGGGAGCAAAAAGTGTCCATCCCTTCAAAACCCATCAGGAACTTTACAGTGGCCAGATTTGAGCACATCGCAACCATGATTGTTTGCACTCCAAAGTTCCATTCAAAACACAACAAAAGTTTTCCACTTTTAATTGCAACTTTGTGGTTGGACTTCTCAAAGATTTTTAAAGTTTTATATGAGGATTTGTCCTTTGTAAAGCCTTCATTCTGTAACATAGGGTCATTCTAAAAATGTAGCCCTACTGTATATACATTTCTGGAGATCCTGAATTATGTAGCCAGAAGTACTTATGGCTGCATTTCGTCTTTAAAGCGAACGCTACTGGGCGGTATGACGCTGTTCCTTTATGTGCTTACCAGCTGATGTTTACTTCTGTATTGACGGCTTTCTCGCTGTTACCAGTTTGTCCAGT
The DNA here is from genome assembly GCA_903798205.1 of Danio tinwini. NCBI lineage: Eukaryota > Metazoa > Chordata > Actinopteri > Cypriniformes > Danionidae > Danio > Danio tinwini. The sequence continues at coordinate 6,958,485 of CAIGQZ010000461.1, read as the reverse complement.
AGCTCGCCATGTACGTCAATGGACTTGAGATGCCGGACTTGACCACGACGATGGAGTTTGAGTCCGGTGAAGAACAGTTCCAGAAAGCAGGTAAGACAAAAACAAAAGCAAAAAAATTAAATAAGCAAGTAAATAACAGGGTGAGAATGTGGTGAAAATATGGTAAAAAATCTGCCGAGGGCTTTTCTTTTTCTGTCGGTTGGATTTAGGAAAGTGGGTTGGCGGGTCAATCGGGGCTTTTGAAAACACTATTGGTTGGGTTTAGGGAAGGTGGAGGGTAGGTCAGTCAGTCAGTCAGTCAGTGACCTCTGGTGGATTTACGCAAGAACAGCAGACGTGAATGGCACTTGCTAGAGAAATTTGAGATCTGAAAAAGCGTATACAGCGGCCTCTAGTGGATTCGTGAAAACAAAAACTCCAAAAACAAAAACGACCTTCTGTATTTGCAGGGTTTCCGCGGGGTCTTAAAAAGTCTTAAATTCGTTATTCTGATCTTAAATATTTTTTCACAGGTCTTATTTTTCCGATGTCCATGTAACGCTACATCTAATGCTCTTTTAAATTATTTTTTGTTGTTGTTGCTTGGTTTTCATGGTAGCTCTTTATTTCACTAGTCCAAATGTTTTTTGCGGTATTACAACTACAAATGAGACCAACATGCAATAGCCAATCAGCTTTCTATTATTGAATTGTGTGCGCCAGTGCGAGTGGCGAATGTGACGTCATCGATGTGTTCACTTTGGGTGCGCGCGACATGATTTCGGCTGGCGGAGCACACCGAATTTTTTGAGACTCGAGCGAACAGTTCGCACGGCACCGCATTTATTTTGAGTTGAATATGAAACACTTTAAAGAGATTTTGTCTGAAACAGGTATGCCTGTACAGATGTCTTTTTTATCCGTCTATGCGTGATCATAGAGATAACCAGATGAACAAAAATTCTTGGCTAGAATTTGCAACAGCAGTGGGAAAGAGGGAAAGTTTTTGTAAAAGTTTAGAAAAACTTGAGGCATAAGTTAAAAAATCTTGAACCATATTAATGATGTGACGAAGTTCCGGAAACTTCCTACTTCTCTCCCGTCCCCTGTCATTTTAAAGAGCCTCGTCTGTTTCGTGAGGTGCGCGCGCTGTCAGCGGAGGTGCACGATGCGATGCCAGGCGAAAGTATAAATCAGCCTTAAGATGTTTGTTTGTTTGTTTGTTTTTTTCCTGTAGTTCAATGGTGCGTCTAACCTGTCTTCAGTGCTGTTTTGACACTAATTTTGTGAATTTGTTTTTGCATTTTTCTTTATGTGTATGCGTGTTTTTGATATTGTGATATAGGTCTTAAATTTGATACTTAATGGTCCTAAAAAGGTCTTAAAAAGTCTTGGTGCTCTTCAGAAACATATACAGCGGTACGTTTTCAGAATGAGCCTGGGTTGTCATTCTGAGAGCCTCCTCTTGTCTGGTTGGTCAGATGGCCCAGTTATCATTGTTCTACAATTTCAGAATGTCAGAAATGAAATAACCTTAAATAAAACCTGTAACTAGTATTTCAAGAATTTTCCACAATTTCAAATGTGTGTTGAAAAAAGTGATCTGCAGAAAGAGATACACGCAGACATTTCACCTCATATGCACCACGATCCTTAAAAAATTCGCCCTGACCAAAGACCTCAAATTGAGCCTTTAGAGTCGACCTCTCTCAAAGCTGTATCCCTTTATTAGCTCCTCGCATCATATTCCCTATAGCCCTTCTCAGTGCATTCATTCCTCTCTCCGCTCTCATTAGTTGTGCGTTTGTGACAAGGCTTCATAAATCTTGCGCTGGGAGAGGTGAGAGAGGTGAAGTTGAGGATGTCTCCGCACTCCTCCGCCTCACCTGCTGTTATGAAGCGATGTGTCGGCTGATCCCAGTAGACTCATGTCCACCACACACACACACACACGTGCGCTGTGTTTTTCTCTACACGCCCTCAGTTTTCAGTTGCTGAATGCAAGAGACTGCATCAGTCATGCTGCTTTCATGCTATGGCAAGCCTTTTAACACTTAAACTATAAACCCTAGCCTCCTATTTTCATGTTACTAATGGATACTATATCTATTCTATTAAATACTAATACTTACTGGTTGACTAGTTGTGTTTATTCAAGTATAAGCAAGTTTTTTTTTAATACTACTCAGTTAATGATTTTTTTGTAAATTGCACAGTATTTAACTGTAATATGAACTGTTTTTACTTTACAACAGACATGCAGTATGTTACTGTATTTTAAAGTTGTATTACAAAAATATCCCTATATATTTTACAGTAAAGATATATAATACTGTAAATACATATAGAGCAAGATAAATGGTGCTGTAAATGTAAATACAGAAGATTTACAGTAAGTTTCTGGCGAACTGCTGCCAGTAAGTTACTGTAGATTCCGCAGGAAATAATTAACAGTGTACCTATCTGGTACTTTACTTGACGAGGTGTTCATAAAACTATTATGACCTTTATGAATGATATTTGTGTGCATGCTTATGACAACTGTCATTAAGCGTCATTCGCTGAGTGACAACATAAGACAACATAACTTGTCATAAATCTGTCATAAACATGACTGTTATGAGGCCATTATATTATGTGTGAGGAACTTAATAACAGAGTCATTAATATTTTTTCATGACCTTGACTGTAATTCTTGACCTCAAGTACAATGGCACACATTGAATTTGTCAAAAAAAAATGTCATTAAATGTTAATGACGCTTTTAAAAACTATTTGACAGAGTATTGACACTTTATTTGATGACAAATTCAGTTTGTTCCACTGGGAAAAGTGCTAAAAACAATCATGACAAAATTATAATGGCCTCATAGCAATCATGTTTATGACATATTTATGACAAGTTATGTTGTATGACAGGATGTGATATATTTGTTGACTCTCTATATAATCTTTATTACTTATAGAATATAATATAATAGATCTTTATTATTATTATTGTCACAAGTCAATGGAATTTAAAAGTGCAACAATCATTTTGTCTATTAAAAAATGACTAATAATAAAATATTATTGCCTGTAAGATACATATTGTCTTGAGTCCCTTAGTTTTAGCAGCATTAAGAACGGTTGTTGCAGTTTTTGAATCTGTTTGTCCTTGCATGTATTGAATGATCTGTATCTTCTTCCTGAAGGTAATAGTTAAACCAGAGAGTGCAAATCGTGAAGTGTCTTTTAAAATTATAAGTACTGTACTCATTTATAGGTACTAGTAACTATTAAATAGACACTACATATACATTAGATACTAGTACCTATTAAATAGGCATTACTTATACAATAGATACCAACATTTATTTATTACACTAGTATGTGTTAAACATTTTTGCTAAATTTATGATGAAAAACTTCAGCTGTGGTTGCCAGAACTTTACCTTAAAACCCTAAAAAGAACCATAGTAAATTCAACAAAGAAAAAAAAATGAAAAGTGAAGAGTCATGCAGGGAATTCTGGGAAAGTGAATTTATGGTTATTTTATATATATATATAAAAGCAAATAGAATTGTATTTCTTTTTACTTTTGTCAATAAAATAAAAGTTGTATTGTAATTTACAGAAAACATTACAACTTTTTGTTGAATTGCGCTTGTAACAATCAAGCACTATCTAATGAAAGAGTGCTAGTATCTTATTAATAAGTACTGGTATCTAATGAATAAGGGTGGCGCAGTATGTAGCACTGGTGCCTCACAGGTACAGCAAGAAAGTTGCTGGTTTGAGTTCCGGCTGGTCAGTTGGCATATCTGTGTGGAGTTTGCATGTTCTCCCCGTGTTCTTGTGGGTTTCCTCCAAGTGCTCCGGTTTCCCCCACAAGTCCAAAGACATGCTGTACAGGTGAATTGGGTGAGCTAAATTGTCCGTAGTGGATGTGTGTGAATGAGTGTGTATGGGTGTTTCCCAGTGATGGGTTGCAGCTGGAAGGGCTTCCGCTGCATAAAACATATGCTGGATAAGTTGGCGGTTCATTCCGCTGTAGCGACCCCAGATTAATATAGGGACTAAGCCGAAAAGAAAATGAACGAATGAATCTAATGAATAAGTACTAGTATCTAATAAGTGCTAGTATGTAATGAATA